>WNWU01000162.1:7097596-7374049 GCA_012654045.1 Ptyas mucosa | reverse complement strand
GCTGGCTGGGGGATTCTGGGAGTTGAAGTCCACCCATCTTCAAGCTTCCAAGGTTGAGAAACACTGAGTTAGACGCTTCCGTCTAAAAATACGACGATATTAAACCGCAGGTAGTAAAAAAAAAATTGATAAGGCCGTACATAAATTCTAAAGACAAGTGTGAGGGATTTGGTACCCAGTTGGCGGGGCATCACAGGAATACGCTTAGCCATGTAAACAGACTTCAAAGCAAAACGGTCGCGCACGAGTATATTTCCCGTTACAGTCTTAAAACCGGACAAATCTGATGTACTACCTCTCTGCTGGTAGCCAAAAACCAGAGGTCCGGAAACAAATGTTGAGGCCAGGCTAATACATTTTCATTAAAGCTCGTAATAAAAACGGATTACTGCAGTCTGAAACGGTGCTTCCGAGCTCCTTCCAATTTGGGGCTAACCCTCAACTTACTTAGCACTCACCCTACCGTCTCTGCCAATCGATCATTCAAGGAGTCCATTAGAACACCGCCATTTTACTAGGCCTGCCTTCCTGGCATCATTCCCCGCACTTTCCTCTTCACCCTGGGCAGGCTAATAATATTTAGCTTCCCCCCTAGAGACACAATTCTTAGGAGAATTGAACCGAATGGACATAGAAGGCGGTGGGCGAGAAAAGGGACATTTCCCAGCCCGTTCGAGGAGATCATTGTTGGAGGGCGATTGCGGATGGCATAGGGGGAGATTTTGATCTCAAAGCTGGGCTTGGCTACGTTCTGCAAACCGCGCCTGGAGAGGAAGAGATGCTTGAAGATGCCAACTGGTGCCCCCTCCCTTTCCCTCTGCAGTTTGTCTCAGGCGTGGGTGTTGCTCTTGGGGAGGGGAGAAGTAGATGTTGGTGGGGACCTCCCCCAGAAATGCAGCAAACCTTTCCTCAGGCTCCCTTCCTCCCATCCCATCCCACCCCACCCCACCCCCACCCCCGATCCCATTTCCCCCCTCCCCTTTCCTTCTGCTAGTTGGACGCGTGGGGACAGAGACGTGCCGCGCGCAGCAGAAGGCTTGCGTGGCAATCTGGTGACCGCCGCTCGTCCCCCTCTCGCTTCCCTTCCCCTCCCCTCCAGGTTCCTCTGCATTGCATTGGCACCGCCGAGGAGGCTGGAGAGACAACCCGCCCGCCTCTTCTCGACCACGAAGGGGAGAAGAAGCCCGGAGAGAAGGTGGAAGGACGTCGGGGCAGAGGAGCTAAGCTGCTGGGGGCGAGGTGGGCATTCCCAGCCGTTTCCAGCCCCCACACCTGTCGCGCCCTCTGAAGAGCCTATGCCCCAGGCAAAAGGCGAGAGCTGCCCCTGCAGGTGCCGAGGTCATGGTCCAAGCGACTCTGCAGAGGCGAAGGTCCAGTTCCAGGCGAGAGTGGAGATAGCGCCCTTCTAAGGCTCGCCTTCAACCGCCGGAGCAGGACGACTGGCGTGCCAAGCGGGTCTGGCACCCCAGTAGCTTTGTCGGCTTCGGCCCCCTTTCCACCCTTCTGCCCGTTAACCCGCTTCCCGAGCGTCCGCTCGGTGCCTGCTACGCCCGCACTCACGTACAAGCCAGGCAGCCCGGGCGAGCATCATGGCGACGCTAATTCGCAGCAAGATCTCCAACGTGGCCACCTCGGTTTCCAACAAGTCCCAGGCGAAGGTCAGCGGCATCTTTGCCCGCATGGGCTTCCAGGCAGCGACCGACGAAGAAGCGGTGGGGTTTGTTCACTGCGATGACCTGGACTACGAGCACCGGCAGGGACTGCAGATGGACATCCTGAAATCCGAAGGCAGCGAGGAAGGAGGGGAGCCGCCCTTGGAAGGAGATACCCACTACCAGAGGGACGGCACGGGACCCCTGCCTCCCTCCGCTTCCAAGGACGACGGCGTGTGCTCCGAGCTGTCCACTCAAGGGAAGCCCAGGATCACCGCCTGGGAAGCCGGCTGGAATGTCACCAATGCCATCCAGGTAACCTTCATTCCTCCCCCTCCCCCTTTCCGTTGGGTGAAATCCTGGGTTTAATGGGGACTTCCCTTGGCCTTAGTGGAGCCAGGGGATCCAGATTGTTTGAGGGACTGTAGGGGTTGACTCATCTAGAGTAGGGTTCTTGATATCCATCACCTTGGATCGTAGCATGTTAGAAGCAGAAGGGGTCCCCAGAGGGACATCTTTATCCAATCCACTGCTTAACTATGTAAATGGCTGTTTACCCAGTTTCAAGCAACTGCACCTTCGAGAAAGGTAAAATCACTTTCTAATTCATGTTAAGAACACGAATCAACACGTTCTAGGCGTTGTTGCACTTCCTCCCTCCCCCATCTTTGTCTCCTCCCCCCCCCCCCCAATCCAGCCAGCCTTATCTCAATTGTGGCAATTTCGATCTGTGTTAATGATGATGGGATGGCAATTTAAAAAAAAAATTGCAGTTGCCTTGTACATTTTAAATTTGCATGATCTAATCCTTCCAGTTTCGTCTGTTATCTATGCCTGAATTTGTTTTAATATGCTCAAAGCAGCATATGGTCCAAATGGGACAGCCATTCTCCCTTAGATGTTTTATTTTAGTTTTGTTTTAGCATTTGGCATTTGGAAAATTTGGAAAGAGTGACATGAGCCCTCCCGCCCCCTTGCATTGATTTGTATTGTAGATACAGAACATGGGGCCTTACTCTACAAAACCTGATTGTATAATCAGTTATTTTACAATTGGTTGGTATTGTCTACACACAGTAATAAGATGCACCATAGCAAAATTGCACCCAGAAAAGATTTGCTCCTTTTCACTTTCAATCCAACATTGTTCAGATCTGAAAGAAAATAGTACTAATCAGGAAATGAACTTTTAGGAAAATGAGTAGCATTTCTATAGTCAAAATCTATTTTATTGAGTAGTGAAGTTCTGAAAGCAAATTTCCATGGTATTTCTGTTGTTCCTGCCATCAAAACTACTGTCCACTGATTAATATCTAACTTAAACAGGCAAACAAACACAACAGTCAATCTTATTTTCACTAATTAGCCTTTTTGGTGGCATTTCTAGCTGTCTTAAATTATAAACTTCTAATTTTCTGCAAAAATAACTTTTGTATAATTGCAAAGGGTATAGTTTAAAATTCTGCCCCTATTTATTTGGAAATAGGCTGTAGTGAACTCAGTGAGAGTTCATAATAGACATGTATATGATTACTTTACAAAACAGTTTAGTCTATGTATTCAATTCTAATCCTTAAAGTGAATTATTTTTAGATGCTAAAAATGGCTTCTATTCCAGTGAACAGTAGTGGCATGTACAATTTGATTTAATAGCAATCTGATGATCACACTGTATTTTTGCATCTGAATCATAGGAATTACAACCAAAATAAGTCAGAGTAATTTTAGTGTGTTTACAATTATTGTTTTGGGTGATTGGCATCTGGTCAAAGACATATGTTACACAAGGAAGTGTGGTTGACTCCTATAGTGTACTATTTTTTTTTTTTTACAAAGCTGTTTTCTCAAGCATTTGTAGGATGATCTAGGACCAAACTCTTTGTTTGTTACATTGCTTTTTTAAAAAAGTGTTTTAGTTTTTGCATTCACAATTTTAAAAAATACTGGTTTTATTATGATGATTTTATTTTTTATTTTTAAATTGCCCTGCATTCCCTCAGGAAAGTAAAATGTAAAATGTTTTGTAGTTTTAAAAGGAGGTATATATTCATTTTGAGCTTAAAATTCTTCTTCTTCTTCTTCTTCTTTTTAAAGAAAACCAAATTAATTCTTTCAATGAGAGGAGGTCTGCCCCTATTACGTTGTTTCCTAGCTGCATGAGAATGTATGGAAGTAATATTTTTAAAAACATGCCTGTGCAGAAAAATGAAATCTATCCTTCCCCCTATTTTTAAATGTTTTAATTTTGAAATTAAGCACGGAATATTTTTTTTTTAAAAAAGCAAGTTCTTCCACTCTCCATCTGTGTATTTTCTGGGAGAATAAATGCTCCCTTGCAAATAAATCTGAGCAATACAATATTCCATTTTCTGTCTTTCTAGGGGATGTTTGTCCTTGGCCTGCCCTATGCTATCCTTCATGGTGGATACCTAGGACTCTTTTTAATCATTTTTGCAGCAGTAGTTTGCTGCTACACTGGGAAAATCCTCATTGCCTGTCTCTATGAAGAGAACGAAGATGGAGAGATAGTCAGGGTAAGAGACTCCTATGTGGATATTGCAAATGCTTGCTGCACTCCTAGGTTTCCCAGTCTTGGGGGCAGGATTGTAAATGTGGCACAGATCATAGAACTGGTCATGACCTGCATCCTGTATGTAGTGGTCAGTGGTAACCTGATGTACAACAGCTTCCCAAACTTGCCAGTGTCCCAGAAATCATGGTCCATCATTGCGACAGCAGCGCTCCTGCCTTGTGCTTTCTTGAAGAACCTCAAAGCTGTTTCCAAATTCAGTTTACTCTGCACCTTGGCTCATTTTGTGATAAACATTTTAGTGATTGCCTACTGCCTCTCCAGAGCCCGAGACTGGGCATGGGATAAAGTCAAGTTTTACATTGATGTGAAGAAGTTCCCCATCTCCATTGGCATCATTGTCTTCAGCTACACCTCTCAGATCTTTCTGCCTTCCTTGGAAGGGAACATGCAGAATCCCAAGGAGTTCCATTGCATGATGAACTGGACTCACATAGCTGCTTGCATCCTGAAGGGTCTCTTCGCCTTGGTAGCCTACCTGACTTGGGCTGACGATACAAAAGAAGTCATTACAGACAACTTGCCATCCACCATTAGAGCTGTCGTTAACCTTTTCTTGGTAGCCAAGGCTTTGCTCTCCTATCCTTTGCCTTTCTTTGCAGCTGTGGAGGTCTTGGAAAGATCCCTCTTCCAAGAAGGAGCCAGGGCTTGCTTTCCTAATTGCTATGGGGGTGATGGGAGGCTGAAATCCTGGGGACTTACCCTTAGGTGTGCTCTCGTGGTGTTCACCTTGCTGATGGCCATTTATGTCCCACATTTTGCCCTCCTGATGGGCCTCACAGGAAGCCTCACAGGGGCAGGCCTCTGTTTCCTCCTTCCCAGCCTTTTCCACCTGAAGCTTTTATGGAGGAAACTCTTGTGGCACCATGTCTTCTTTGATGTGGCCATTTTTGTAATAGGCGGTATATGCAGTGTGTCAGGCTTCATCCACTCTTTAGAAGGCCTCATTGAAGCTTTTAGAACCAATTCAGAAGACTAAAGATGGGTTAGATTGGTTGCACTGGAGGGAGGAGAACAAAACAAACAAACAAACAAACAAACAAACAAACAAACCCCACACACAGAACATTTACATAGCCAAAAGATTATGCATTCCCATAAAAGAGAAATGTTGTTATTTTAGTGAAGTGACACTCAACAAACATAAGCGAGTTTCCAGATCAGAGGCTTACCCAACAGACTTTTTAAATAAATGAAGAAACCCTATATATTTTGTATTATTTAGATATTATCAGAGAAAAAAGTATTTGGAATAGTTCCCTGTCTTCTTCACTTCATAATCTACATATGTTTAATCTTTATAAAGAGAGTCAAAAAAAATCCTCTGTTTTGGAAATAAGGAGTGATTCCACAGTAATATTTTTGCAGGTTTTATGCAACTCAGTATTGTTTAAAAAAATAATATAAATGTCCATCCAGTTGCTTGGGATCATTATGCTGGATCACTGGAGTACATGTACGGCTTGATGCTAAATTTGTATGAGGAGCAAATTGAGATGGCTCTGATGATCATCCCTGGGCCTAGCAAACTGTAACGTTTACAGCTGTATATTAAAAACAATCCGTAAGAACTGCTTTAACACTTCCATATCAGCTCATATCCAGTACCAGCATGTCCCATTTTGAGTAAAGATCTGTAGCTGACCTGCAGCTGAGATCAGAGACTTAGTGTCAGTTATTGAGGATTGAGTTACTTTTATTCCTATTCTTAAAAAAAAAACAAGAATAAAATTGTTGGATTTGACAGCTATTATGGATAAGAATAAATCATATACAAGAAAACATTTCTGTGCAACTATCAGGTTTGTGGAGCTGTTTCAAATGTATGTGTGATGTAATTGTGGTAAATACAATGACAAATGTATATCAGAAAATTTATCTTTAACATAGAATGTGATTCATCAATATATCAAACAATAAAGAGAAACCATAAGAATTACGGCTGGTATGGTTTGTTCTAGGAATGCCTTGATAGTATCCTCAAAGCATCTCATCTCCTATAGACATTTATGTGAAACCAAGCTCCATTGCAACTCAGCATGTCTTTTTATTTTGTAGCTACCTCTTTTGCCATTCCACCTCTTACCATTGCAGGGTAAGTCAGCAGATATTTTTTCAGGTACAAGGTGGATTAAGAAACATCATATGGTGTATATAAATAAAGCATGTGCTGAATTCAAGTGATGTACCAACCTTGAATGGGTGATTTCTTGGTTCACAATAGTTCTACAGTGTGCATATTTATCTAGAACTAAGGATCCAAGATTTCAGTGGAATTTTCTCTCTGATTAAGCATTGGATTATGAACTGATTCTCCAATCTATGTAGAACATTTGGTATTCAGCCAAAACAGTGCAGTATTCTATAAGAATTGTGATGGAAGTTACTTGCCAATAGTATTGTGCAGTTTTGGTCTTCTGGTTATTCATTTATTGCATAGGACTATTCAAAATATATTTGAGATGTATCATTTATTATTTTGAAATCATTTAGCATGGATCACACTATGTGATTTTCTTTTCTTTTTATTTTAATTCAGTTTTCAGGTCTTTGAGCATAATTTCTATCTACATACTAAATATATTGTAATTCTATCTATCTATCTATCTATCTATCTGTCATCTATCAATCAATCAATCAATCAATCATCTATCAATCATCTATCTATCTATCTATCTATCTATCTATCTATCTATCTATCTATCTTTCTTCTATCTCCATCCATCCATCCATCCATCCAATTACTTATGTTCTTTACCTCTTTCATTTCAGTTGTATACTTGATTATATTTCTGGGTATTCAGTTTCTCAAGTCATGATGTATTCTTATTCTTTTCAATCTGTAAAGTATTTTTTAATGTTTCCATCATATTTCATGCAACAAAATGAGTATTTCAAGTATTTTAGTTTTGAGTATTTCAGTTTTACAGAATGGAAGCTGAAACTGAGAGGGAAGGGAACTGAAATAGCAACAGGAATCCTTGGGTCTACGTGATGTAAGAATTAAACTATTATCTGGTAGTCCTCTTTGTGGACTATATCTTTTCAGAGAACAGGAGAGGCAATCAAAGTAGTATTATCTCCTTTATGAAGACATTTTTTTCCATGATAATCTTTTATGAAAGGTCGAAGACTGAAGAACTTTGTCTATCTCCTAACAACCTAAGACTAAACTCTCCCCCCCCCCCTTTTAAAAGAAAATGTGCAAGAAGGATTCCTATTGCTTGCACAATCCTCTAAGTACCATTCCAATTGACAACTGTAAATAAATCAGGAACTTCCTCAAACATGACTGCCCACCATGAGTAGCTTCTAAGAAAGATTTGATTCTCTGCCAGGAAGTAAGAGAGCAGCAGACCAGGTGGCCAGGCTTCCTTGTGGTAGCTTTCCCCTGATGAAATATGTTGATCCCAGAAGTGAACCTAGCCCTCCAAAAAGCAATGAAAACTGTACTTTTGAAAGGCACATTGATTTCTGAGCATTTCCTTTGGGAGTCTGTTAGGTCTATCTTCTATGTTATGGATTTTAGGTTGAGGTCATGGTATTAATGGCACAATTTATTTTCCTTATGGCTTGTGCCATCTTGAGCCTTATGAAAGGGCGATATAAAAATTAGGTAGTACAGATCTTAAATCTTAAATCTTTGAAATGGGGTTAGAATAATGCAGTATTGAAATGGCATGGGATGACATGGGGAATGACAAGTTCTTGAGATGTTTTCTGATGTTTGAACTTTAATTCCAGTTTAATTCTTTTTATGACAATCTTTTCATGGGAATGTTTTATTTATTTATTTAAACTGTGTTACGGCCTTTTTGGATCCATTTAAGTAGTGAAAGACACTAATGGTTTCCCCTCCCTGAATAAGATACTATTTAAATTAACTATACTATTGGATATATTTGGAGATTATAGGCATCATAATATTGGCCAACTCTCATCTATGAATAAAAGTGTTCTTCAGTTCTATTATTATACATTGATTTTGAGCCCTTGGATATTGTTCCTGACTGCCTTGAAGGAAAGATGAGATAGAAAAGAATTGCCATTTAATAAAATGTGAATAATTGAATTTTAGAGTAGCACTGACATGCAGCCCTAACCACTACAATGGGGAAGATATTATGTTTATGAAAGGAAGGCAACTTGTACTCAAAATTAGTCTATTAAAATTATAATCATAATTCTGATTTAGGGCCCTTTTGACAAGCATATTAAATTAAATAAATAAAATATTTGAAGTTCAGAATGTACAAAGAAGCAGAAGAAACAGTAGATCTTACATGTTGCTGTAAGATCACACAAACTGATTATAAATGACATAACACAGTCACCACAATAACTCACTGGAACATCTGTAAAAATTATTATGTGCCAGTAATGAGAAATTGTTGGGAACATAGAGCTGGAAAAGTAGTAAAAATGAGCAAATTAAAGTATTGTGAGATTTCCAAATACAAATTGAAAAAAATACTTGGCTCATAATAAATCAGATTTAACTCGAAAAGAAGAAAGTGTGAATAACTGATGTGGCAATACTAGGGGATAGTAAACTAGAAGACAAAGAATTGTTCACGAAGTATCAAGATCTGAAAACCAAAATTGAAAGATTGTGGCATAAACTGGTCATGATGATTCCAATAGTTACTGCACACAGGGTACAATGCCAAAGAATCTTTGTGCATAAATAAAACAATAACCCATCTGTCAATTACAAAAGGCCATGCTGCTTTGGTCTGCACATATACTACACCAATACATTATAACATTCTAGGTAGTTGGGAAGAACCTGATGCATATGAAGGTCAACAACAGCTAAACAACTGGCACCTGTGATTTCATATTTTTGTGTGTATATGATTACTTTTTAACTGTAACAATTACTAAATTGTTTGGTACCTTTAATATTATTTAATAACAACATCTACCTATCTAGGTCCTTGGGAAAGACTTGATATGGATACAAATGTCAAATCCAGTCTAAATATTTGGCTGACTGTGCAACTGTCCATACGGTAACCAAGTTTTTCTTAAGAGTTCTACCTTTCCCTTTTCCTGGTTAAGTTCTTTCTTTAGCCCTATCAGGAATTTCAAATAGTGCCTCCTAGTGGCCACTTGAGATTGCTGTCTCCAAAACTCATATTCGAGAGTGTCATCTAACCTTTTGGCAATCTTGTTTGACTGGAGGAAGTATCGCTGAAATAAAAAATCCCTTTTAGAAAACATTCTACAAAAATGTTTATCAAACTCATGTATAGTAATAGGTGAGGATTTTTTGTTTTTTTTTTTAAAAATAACGTTTACTTTTTTGGGTTAAAAGAATCCATTTGAAAGAGAGCAAGAAATACTCATTCTTGTGTTATAATTAGTTTCAAAATGTGAAATTTCACAGTTCCCTGGACAGGGAAACCTTTACCTTTACCTATTGTATGCAGAAAAAAGATATTTTTTTCCTGGATAAGAAAAGAGGAGAAATGGAAACTAAGGCTGGAGTAACTACCATTAGTTCCCTAGATGAAAGTCTAGTGGAAACCAGTGACAGTAGCTTCTGAGTAGACAGATATAGATAAGATCTTTCAGAAATAAAGTGAGCATCTTTGAAAAAATAGGTGTTCAAGAAAAGTGTACATGCCACCTAGTTCATAGGATTACAGTCTATATCTCAGCACAATTCATTCATCCGATCTTCACTTCCAGGGGAGACATGATAGCAGTCTTCAAATATTTGAGGGGCTGTCACAGAGAGGAAAGGGTCAAGCTATTTTCTAAAGCACCTGTAGGCCAGACAAGGTATAATGGATGGAAACTGAACAAGGAGTTATTTAACTTGGAAATAAGGATAAATTTTCTGACAGTGAGAACAATCAACCAATGGAACAGAAGTTGCCTTCGGAAGTTGTGGGAGCTTCATCACTCGAGACTTTCAAGAAGAGATTGGATTGCCATTTGTCAGAAACTGTGTAGGATCTCCTGCTTTGGGGGGGGAGGGGTTGAAGTAGATGACCTACAAGGTCCCTTTCAACTCTGTTGATCTGTAATCTTTAATAATCCTCATCACGACCATGAGTTATCATTCTTTGCTGCTCGGGCGTCATGTCATCCGCACGACGTCACACAACTGCATCGTGAAACTCCTGCGGCTCGTGCGTAACCTAAACGTATCTGCTGTGCAAGCCGTCGCCCGAAGCGTTGAAAGTAGAAGATTTTGTCGTCTCTTGCAGTAACGGAGTCTTTCTCCGTAGGAAGGTCGACCGTTTGCAAAATAAATAAAATAAAAAATATGTTATGATGCAGTTTAAAGGCAAGGATACGCATAGGGACCTTTAAAAAATAAATCAGTCTAAAATGCTGCTTTAATCACCTTCCCAGCTTGATTTCCCCAAGAAGCATTGAGAATATGCACTCACAATTTCTCAGTTTTCCTGGCGTTTAGAATCCCAGTCGTTCTGATAGAAACCAATTTGGGGCAGGCGGAAGGCTTTCGACCCCCAAGAAGTTCCCGAGAACGTTGGAACCCGCTTGGTTTGCAAGGAGCAATTGAGGGAAGAGCCGCGCCAGAAGACAAGGTACGGATCGCCCTTCTACTTTTAATTCATAACTCTGTTTCAAGTAACGCAGTGCATCGTTGTTGTGTACAGTCTTCTTTGTTGGAAGAAGCTGGCTGACGGGTCTCTTAGACCGACGTCCTGCAGTTTCGGGGAAGCTGAACGGGATAAAATTGTCCGAGTTTTGAAACAAGATTCTCCCCTTTGTTTCCCACAGGGACGAGGAGCTCTGGTCGTTGGTAGAAAGCTGCAAAATTCACCCAAATAAGCCGTCACCAAAAACGGGAGCGTGAAAAAGGATACTTCGATGTTATTATATTTCCTCCTTTCTGTTGCATTTATGCAAGGCAGGTGTCTTCCGTTGGTTTTTTTGTTTTTTTTGCAAACATAGGTGGGATGTCCTTTGGACAAGTTATTTCGCTGCACAGAGAGGGAAATGGGCGGGGGGAGATGAAGGAGGGAGGGAGGGAGGGAGAGAGAGAAACTGGTCGTGGGAGTTGTGGGGAGGAAGGAAAGATTCAGGTAGTTATGGTAGGTATAAAAGCAGGTAGGTATAAAAGCAGAGAGAAGCACTAAAGAGCAGCCTTTGCACGTTTCTCCCGCGGATGAAGTGGTTGCAGACTATCTTGTTTAAACCAAAGGCATACTTGCAAACAGAATCGGTTTGCAAACACGCCCCCCCCCCAAGCTGCTAATCAAACATCACTGTTATATCAGCCTAGTGAGGATTGGATGATGTGACAACCCCAGGCCCCTGGTGAGGAAACGGCTCTACAAGCATCAGTTCTTTAAGCAGACTTTCTCAATTTTAGCAATTTTAAGCTGTGTGGTTGTCAGCTCCCAGAAATCCTCAACCAGTTAGCTTCTGGCTAGGGAATTCTGGGAGTTGAGGTCTACAAACTTAAAGTTGCTAAAATTGAGAAAATTTGCTTTAAAGCAACCCCATGCCTCCTTGAAAATCTTCAGGGTTTATTTGGAAACTATTTTCTTTTTCCAAACTATATTTTAGTCAGAAGATCCCAGCCTTAAGACAAATTTCCAGGTGTTGTTATCTGCTCAGCCACTGCATGGACCTCTCAGATCTTTTCTATGACTTCTAACCACCCCTCCCCTTTATGATTTATGATCCTCCTCAAACTGCTGCCTTTAGTCACCATAGTTGGAAATTATGGGAAATGAAATCCTGCCTATTTGGAGGGTGCCAGGCTGAATAAAGCTGGGAATAAAATCATGGCAACTAAACCAGTTGTTTATTTCAGCAGATTTGCTTGAATTAAGGCTATTCATTTGTGGTTAATAATGAAGATTTTATTTTGTTCAGTGACAGGTTGAAACATAAGACACTACAGATTATGGGTAATTGAGCATGACTAATTCAATTGTGTTATTGGGATAAGTTTCTAGGGTTATTTAATGTGTTTCCCCATTAGAAGAAGAAGTATGATACCAGCCTGTCTCAGTAACTTAACATATTTTATTAAAAGAATTTTAGCTTTCATGAGCTGCAGCTCACTTTATCTGGTGCATAGATAAACCAGGCTAATTTACCCAGTTTTCTAAGTTCACACAATGCAATTTAAAGTACACACACCAGCTGGATTTGTCAACATGCTAAGGTATAAATGAAGGAGTCTCAGCAAATGGCAAATGACTTTAGCTATTTCAGAAAGTAACTTGCGTTGGACTTGGTTAATATTTAGATAGGAGACCATGTAGATATCCCAAAGCTAAAGGGTAGACGGGAAGGGATTATTTTTTTTAATGATCAGAAGTTCACCATTAATTTCATGTTGCCAAGAAAATGGTATGGATGCATCCATCAAATCACACTCATTTTGAGAATATCTGCATTTTTAGTAAGGGATCTTACTTTAAATATCTTCAAATCTCTCTCCTTTACTTTTTAAAGGAGAGATATTTGAAGGAGCCAGTTGCTGCCAAACAGGCAGGCTTATTCTGAAAATAACTGTTGGTTCTGTAATAGCAAACTATCCTATTGACTATTGCTTATGGAGGGGAAGAGTGCCTTATGGGTCCCACAAGATGACAGTTTGTAATAGATGGGACTTAAAGCATATAAATCAATTAAAAAAAAAGCATGCCAACCCTATAATATTTTATTGGATGGGCACAGTTGGAGTTTAGATGGTCCCTCAAATATCCAAAACCTATGCCAAATATTACAGGTGCTTTATAACCAGCCCCCAGAAACAAAGTAGTAACTAGAGCAGTTCATGCAGCAGAGTTATTACTGGCCTACTTATCATACTGAGGCAGACACACACCTATCATTACTGCTGTATTCTAGGCCAGCTGTAGCTTCTGAATTATTTTCAAGGGGGGCCCTATGTCAAAAACGTCATAGTAGCAGGGGTGAAATGCTCCTGGTTCGGACCGGATCACCTGATCTGGTAACGATGGAGGCGGGTGGTTCGGAGAACCGAGAGCAAAAATCCCTGGCCCCCCCCATGCCCAGCTGAGCCGCGCAATCATCAGAGGCTTTTTTTAAAAAAAAAATTGAAAGCATTTTTTCTACAATCTGTTTGGCCAAAAAAATGCTTTTAAAAGAACTCTTCAGAGGTTGTAAAAAATGCTTTTAAAAGCCTCTGATGATCCCCCCTGAGTTGCCTGATCGGCAGAGGCTTTTTTTCTCTTAAAAACATTTTTTCTGCAACCTCTTTGGCTGAAGAGGTTGTAAAAAAAATGCTTTTAAAAGCCTCTGACGATCCCAGCTGAGTTGCCTGATCAGCAGAGGCTTTTAAAAGAAAAAAAGCCTCTGCTGATCAGGCAACTCAGCTGGGATCGTCAGAACCTTTTGAAAGCATTTTTTTTACAACCTCTTCACCGAAGAGGTTGCAGAAAAAATGGTTTTAAAAGTTAAAAAAAATGGTCATGTCCACCCAGTCACATTACCTCCCCCCCACCAAGCCACGCCCACAGAACCGGTAGTAACAAATTTTAGATTTCACCACTGCATAGTAGCCTATACATAAGTTATCTAAGGCATGAGGGACTGTGAGTAGGGACTCCCAACTCAGGAAAGGGTTAAACTATAATACAAGATGAATCTGTGAAAGGGTTTTTCCAGGCCACAACTGCCAATTGCTCCTTGGGTAGGAGCTGTGATCTATCTGGGGAAATACTATCCTGCTGAGAACTAAATTTGAACAATTTCCAGGATCAGTCAGATTCATTTGCAATCACCCTTTTCTCTAGTTTTGGCTACATCTCTTCTTTTGTAATGCTGCTGCATTAAATTAAGCCAAAAATGGCTTGCAGTTTGCTCCTTTCACAGTTTCCTCGTCTGTAGAATTCAGATTTTGTAAATCTATAGATGTGGTTCTGGGTGTGGTAGAATTCAAACCCCATCATACCTAGGTAAAAGATTTGCATCATTAATTCAGCATTAAGACTCACTTTCTGAAAGCTGAAGGTATAATTCAATATTATACTTTCCCCATTCTCACCTCAGAGGCTCTAACATTCAAGCTTAGATTTGAAAAGATAAAGGGACACGTTGACATGTCCAAAAAAACTATAACCCCTCTGGTTCGAAACATTTTTTCCCCAGTTCCTATGCAAGAATGCTGCAAGAAGAATCACTATTTTTTAAATCAACACAGGGCAGGTATGAAGGAGAGTCTATTTAACTAGTTACATCTGGTTATGTAAGCAGTTATTGCTATCTAATCAGTATGTCAAAAAAGTGAAATTAGATGCAGTACTCTTTTTCCTTCAAGATCAGCAGAAAACAGTGAAACCTGTTTTCCAATCGCTATTGGATTTTCAGTGAAATGCTAACTTCAGTGAAATGCTATCTGGTTATATAAACAAATTCTATTAGAATGAATGTACCCCAACACCGATGGAACAGGTAAGACTGTACGGTTGGCTTTTATTACTGTTTTAATTTAGCATTCAGTTTCATTTCCGTGTACAAAATTAAGTCTGAGGTTCCCACACTACCAGAACAAATTTTTAAAAAAATATTTATTATGACTAAAGCCTTAAAAAGAAACAAATACAAAATAACTAGTAATGAATATAGGAGGAATTTAATATTTAGGATGGTTCATTCCTTACATTCTTGAAAGTAGATAATACATCTGGCAATGTTATAAATGACCTGAAAAGTCTTGCTGGTTAATCGGAAAGTTACCTGATACATCTTTTAAATGCCTTCAGGAAGGAAAAATTAAATTATGGTGTAAAGCAGGGCTGTCAAACTCGCGGTCTGCAGCTGGATGCATCATGCGCTGGCCACACTCATGCCCAGTTTAGCGAAGGGCAAAAAAAAAAAATCATGAGACGTCACGTGATGCCACTGTGATGCCATATGTTTGACATCCCTGGTGTAAAGTGGGGAAAAAAACCCCTACAATGTATAATCGTTTTTATTTCTTCCATACCATAATGACACCAGTAATAGCTTTGCAACAGCCCAGAGAGAAAGGTCTCCTAGTATTTAGTATAGAGCAGAATGTAAAGATAAGATGTCATGACTCTTCCATCAAACGTAGTTGAGGTCTTGCAGAATCCGAATATCTGACCTAGATTCAGTTGCAACTCTTGAGTCCAGGAGGCCTTAGGTGATCAATTCTTTGGTTTGATTCCTATTTAATGTACACACATTACCAAGCAATAGACCCCACAATACTGTTTTCTGGATAAAGATTTGATTCCATAATAAATTTCCCCAGATTTTCATCTAACACCAGCAATTTAAAGAGGTTCTTTTAATCCCATGGAGTAGATATTAGAGGAAAGGAAAGAGAGGAAAGTCATACTGGTTGTAAATCTGTTATGCATCTTTTGAAAACGTCCTGCTTGTTCTTTTTACAAAACCCTCCGGTCTCTCAGCATCTGCACAATACCATTGATGACCCAAGAAATCAACAATCTCCTGTGCTCCCACAGAAACATGCCATGCTGAAAAACCATCAACTGGATCGCTGCAGAACCGTCTGAAATGCTGGAACCAATCACCTAATACATTTTTATTGTTGGATCGTGTAGACTTGAGTACTTGGATTTGTCCAAGAATTAATCTTTTGAACTCCATGTTGGCTTTATAAATCTTCGTCCATTTCATCATATATACACATCTTGTTCGTTTTCCAACACTCATAATTGCAGCCTTGCTGCTCTCCTGATGGTCTGAATTGCAATCCTCATTATCTGTAGCTAGCATATTACTGCTAATTGTGGGATCTGTAGTCCAATATAAAGGAAGGCACTAAGATTAAGAAAGAGTTGTCTGGAATCCCAAGGACAATCTAGGAGTGACATCCTAGAGAACATCCAAATAGTATCTATGGGACGGGTGTCAAACTTGCCGCGTCACCTTGTTGTCACATGACGTAGTCTGAAGTTTTTTGCTTTCGCAGAGCTGGGGTGGGCATGGCCTGCATGTGATGCATTTGGCCCATGGACCGCCAGTTGGACACCCCTAATTTATGGAGATTCTCAGTCATCCAGGTCATGGTTATCCCAAAGGTGCTTTTTCAAGAGGCAACTAGACTTTCTGGTTTTTCTTTGAAGATGTTTTGCTTCTCATCCAAGAAGCTTCTTCAGCTCTGAAGCTTCAGGAGCTGAAGAAGCTTCTTGGATGAGAAGGGAAATGTCTTCAAAGAAAAACCAGAGAGTCCAGTTGCCCCTTGAAAAAAAGCACCTTATTGGATTCTCAGAGTGAACATCCATAAAACATAAAATGCAAAACATTGCCATCAAAATTAAATCATAGCACCATGATTTAGCAACACATAAGATACCCAATAGAATGCAGATGGGAGTCCCCCTTGACCCCCAATTACTTTGCACTACAAATTCAATTTTTACCAAATTCTAAAGCATAGGAGTTGTAACTATTACATATGTAGTTCAAGCCTCTGCTCCCTTCAGCTCATGATACTGTTGGAAAAATTGATTTTGTTGGGCCGCACACTTTCTAAGTAGAGAAGACAATCTTCCAGGTAATACTTTGAATTGCATCTAGCACTCTGCATTGCTCTCAGAACCTATTGGTAACCAATGCAATATAGGAGTTATATGATTGTATTCACCATTAAGCTGCTGAGTTTTGAATCAAAGTTTTAAATAATCCACAGAGGCAACATCATGTAAATTGCCTTGCATCAATTCAACCAAGTCATAAGTCATATGAGTTATCATTGTCAGGGCTTTCCATTCCAAGAAAAACCACAAGTGGTTCCTACAACGGGTCTTACTTTACCCTTTCTTCAGAATAACAAACCCCGAGATGAAGAAATATGGAGCTTTTCCTTGGATTTGTGAGTGCATCACTGAATACTTTGTACAGTATATCTTTGATTATTTATTTATTTATTTATTTCATAAATTTATATGATTGCCCATATAAATTTGCTCACACAAAGCTACTCTGGTGTACTATCACTGGAATAAAACAATAAATAAAAACAATTGTTTTAAAACAGTTATTATTAAAAATACAACCATCCTGTACAGAAGAGAGTAGATTAAATACAATACTGGAGTCATTTGAAGATACCTCTGGACTTCTGGGATCTCCAGGCCCGAAGACAAAGGCCGGTCTTGGGAAATTTACAGAACATTAAAACTTAAGATGACCAAGAAGGAGTTTTGGATGGATTTTGGTAGTAGAATGTTACAACTATTCATGTAGTGGACATTCAAAGTTATGACAGCACTGAAAAAAGAGATTCTGAAGTCAGTTTCAGGCTTACAAATGTTGCAGGATCCCCATGGTTACCTGATCAAAATTTGGGTGCTTGACAACTGACATGTATTTATGATAATTGCACTATCATAATCAATGATCATGGGATAAATAATGAACCAAGAGCCTTGGTGGTGCAGCGGACTAAGTGCTGTTATGTAGCACTTAGCTGCCAGCTGCCTGCAATTAGTGAGAGTTCAAATCTCACCAGGCTCAAGGTTGACTCAACCTTCCATCCTTCCGAGGTAGGTAAATTGAGGACCCGGGTTGTGGGGGCAATAAGATGACTTTGTAGAAACACCGCTTATGGGGGCCCAAAAGCCCTAATAAGCAGGTATATACAAAAGAATGAAGGCTCTTGCTATAAATGCATTGTAAGCCACCCTGAGTCTGAGGAGAAGGGTGGCATATAAATTGAACTAATAAATAAATAAATCATGTGTAACTTTCCCAGTTGGCTTCTGACAAACAAAGTCAAGGCGGACATCAGGCTCACTTAACAATCACACGATTCACTTAACAACTGTGGTGATTCTAAGAACTGTGGTGAAAAGGTCGTAAAATGGGAGACAACTCACTCAACAATTGTCTTGCTTAGCAATGGAAATTTGGAACTCCATTGTAATTGTAAATTGAGGACTATCTGCAATAGGCAAAATGATTTGCTGCAATGATGAGTCACATTCTTTTATAATGCCTCCCAGCTTCATCAGAGCTCTAAATGCAAAAAATAGTTAAAAACGGGAGACAACCAGCTTTCCTTCCAGTCTTGCAGACTTGACTTTGGTTCCACAGGAAACAAAATTTCCTCCTGTGGCAAGACGTTAATGAAAAGGAGCAGGGCAGAATTCTATGTAAATTGGTATTTATTCCAGAATCATTCCTCCCCCCACCCCCCCAAATATATCAGGTCATCAAGATTTGGTAACCACATTCAAAAATAAACATTATCAATCAGAGAGGTTGAAAAACTCAGTTACTTCTTATAGTTTTTAAAAACTATGTTTCCCCAAAAATAAGTTCCGGTCTTATATGTCTGGCTGATGATCTTAATTTGGGCTTATTTTTGAGGTAGGGCTTATATTACTGAGCATCCTGAAAAATCATGCTAGGGCTTATTTTCCAGTTGGGTCTTATTTTTGGGGAAACACAGTAGTTGCTCAAGGCTTAATACTGTGTTTATTTTAGAAGTCAGAATATTTTAGCATCATTTTCTAGAGTTACAGCTCTCTCTGTATAACTTTCCCCTCTACTGTTAAACTGAGACTTCCAAGAACTAATACTTTAAAGGCAGACTTGAAGAGGCTATTATACCCCTGTTCTCTCGATTAATTTAGTAGAATTTGAGTATAGAATAGCTCAAATTCTTTCTGGCTAGGTTTATGTCAGTGCTGCAGGTTACTCTGACAAAACTTCATACTATTGGAATCATGTTATACTATCATACTATTGGAATCATCACTACACCACCAAGGAGCCTTGGTGGCGCAGTGAACTAAACTGCTGCTGTTAAAGTAGTACTTAGCTGCCAGCTGCCTGCAATTACTGCGAGTTCAGTTCTCTTCAGGCTCAAGGTTGACTCAGCTTTCCATCCTTTCGAGGTAGATAAAATGAGGACCCAGTTTGTGGGGGCAATAAGATGACTTTGTATAAAAAAGAACACCGCTTAGGGGTGGTCGAAAGCCCTACTAAGCAGGTATATACAAAAGTATGAAGGCTATTGCTTAACGCATTGTAAGCCTCCCTGTGTCTCCGGAGAAGGGCGGCATTTATAAAACAAACAAACAAACAAATGTTTAGTCTGAAATCCATTGGATTTCTGAGAAGCATTGGTTAATGATGGAGTGTAAACCAAATTATCTAAATGTACTTTTAAAATATTTACACTATGCTTTATATTTTATGATATTAAAATATATCTACATGGGTCATTCAGTAGCCAAGAAAACCTCGTAATTAGTTTTTCTGCATCATATTAAATGCAACACAAACAACAGTAACTAAAGTTTCAACATTTTATTTTCTGCAGCGCCATCTTATGGACATAAAAAAACAGTGCAATGTTTTAACTCTGAATAAAATCTCAGGGTTGTTTTATGCATTTTGAATTGACTCATTTATTTTGAATTTTCAAACAGGTTTTCATCAGAGCATTCTGATAAGGAAAGTGATTCATATTCCAGTATGCTTGAATATGTGAGAAACCCTCTTCCATTTATAACTTTAAACATATAAAATGTTTGGAAATGGTAGCCTTAAAGTCCCCTAAGGAAAGAGATTATATTCCAGGCCTGATAGAGATTTACTGACAACCCTATCAATGGTTGATCTTGTTACTTCATTTTATATATGAACAATCCAGCACAATATAAAAGGAAAACACTTTAACAATAGCATTAGCACTAGCAATGGTACTCAGACTTATATACCATTCAGGGGTGGGATCTACTTATCTTTACTATTGGTTTGCCATGTGGCCACGCGCGTCATAATGCCTATGAAGCGTTGTAACTACCCCCTCTCTTTAATCTACCTAGCTTCATGATATATTATTTATTTCTTGACCACGCTCTCCCCCTCCCCTCCAAAATTGTGATGAATGTTGGACAATAGGAACGATTAGTTCTTGATATTCATATTAGCCAAGTCTAAAGACCATAAAAAGATCAGAGAGCGTTTCAAATGAGTTTCCATAGGCAGGAAAGACCTCTGATATATGTAAACAATTTTGAGACTTTTTAAAAAACAAAAATCCTTTCCCTTTAACTGAAATACAAACAGCTGAATAAACAAATGTCTATTTTCTTTATTGCTAACTCATTAACTTGTATTTTTTTGTTGTCAGAAAGTAGGTTACCTTGCATACTCTGCAGCAGGGGATGGAATATTATGGGATATAGTACTTTATATAAAAATGCATAATTTGTGTTTGAGCAATGCTTAATTTCAGTATTGTTGCTTCATACTTTTCTTCCCTCTATTGAAATACTTACCTTTTTATTAAATATTGTAAATATAGGTAGTGTTTCACTTACAACAGTTCGTTCAAAGTTACAACAGTACTGAAAAAAGGTGACTTACGACCATTTTTCACACTTGCAACGTTTGTAGCATCCCCACGATCATGGGATCAAAATTCAGATGCTCGGCAATTGGTTCATACTGATGACCGTTGCTGTGTCCCAAGGTCATGTGATCACTTTTGGCAACCTGTTGACAAGCAAAATCAATGGGGAAGCCAGATTCATTTAACAACCATGTTACTAAATTATCAACTGCAATGCAGTGGTGAAATCCAATTTTTTTTTACTACTGGTTCTGTGGGCGTGGCTTGGTGGGCATGGCAGGGGAAGGATATTGCAAAACCTCCATTCCTACCCCACTCCAGGGGAAGGATACTGCAAAATCCCCATTCCTGGGGCCAGCCAGAGGTGGTATTTGCTGGTTCTCCGAACTGCTCAAAATTTCCGCTACTGGTTCTCCAGAACCTGTCAGAACCTGCTGGGTTTCACCCCTGCTCCAATGGTTCACTTAACAACTGTGGTAAGAAATGCCATAAAATGAGGTAAAACTCACTTAACAATGTCTCACTTAACAACAGAAATTTGGGGCTCAATTGTCATAAGTCGACGCCTACCAGTACTGAACATTATAATTGTGGATGATGTGCGTTGATAGTTGTAATCTTTCGATTATTTTTCCAATATTTTGTGTGATTTTCTGCAATACTTAAGGCATCAAGCTAGAAATCAGGAGATTATGAGTTCTAGTCCCACCTTAAGCACAAAGCCAGCTGGGGGTCCTAGGACCAGTCACTTCCTCTTATTCCTAGGAAGGAGGCAATGATGAACTACTTCTGTGAAAAACCTTGCTAAGAAAACTGCAAGGACTTCTCCAGGCAGACTCCAAGAATCAGACATGACTGAATAACAGTAACAACTCAACAACATTTGGCTTACCTATATTTCTTTCTTATTTGTTTCTCTACCTATGATGATAGAATTGCTATTATTTTGTATGGTTATTTTAAATATTTGTAAAATGCAGTTGTCTATTCTTTGGCATTTTTATCAAACTTATTCAAGAAAGAAGACCTGTGAAATAACTCGACTGTTTTCATATCAGATGTTAACAACAACAACATCATCTTAGTAATGGTAAGTAAGGGTCATAATGATTAGACAGCAATCAGAGCACAGATATACTTCTATATCCTAAACATATACTTTAATTTATCTCAATGGGTTTATCAGCAGAATGTACAAATGATCAATGAAATATGATTACACCATAATAATTTCAAAAAGATGGAGAAGTATTGTCCTAGAATAGAATAGAATAACAGAGTTGGAAGGGACCTTGGAGGTATTCTAGTCCAACCCCCTGCTTAAGCAGGAAATCCTACACCACTTCAGACAAATGGTTATCCAACATCTTCTTAAAAACTTCCAGTGTTGGAGCAGTCACAAGTTCTGGAGGCAAGTTGTTCCACTGGTTAATTGTTCTCACTGTCAACAAATTTCTCCTTAGATCTAAGTTGCTTCTCGCCTTGATTAGTTTCCACCCATTGCTTCTTGTCCTAATACAGGGTTTGAATTATAATTCAGCAATAATACATTTATTACTCATTATCTGTTTAAAATATCAAACTCTTGATCTGGAAGCCTGGCCAGTGAAGGATAATGATTAGAACATTCATGGTTTATAGTCTGAATATAAATTTAGATCAGAGCCTGTTCCTATTCATGTGATTACCCATGACCTCTGCAGTTGGGGAAGAAATGCCTATTTCTAAATGAATAGACATGAGGTCTTTGCATGGAAATGAAGAAATCCTGCTTCAGGCTTCAGATTTATTCATAGATGAGCATCCATAGAATCAGCTAGACTATGGGTCAGCCAATTTTTCTTGAACCCCGAGGCACATAATTTTGTGTGATTATTGAGAATTGTAAAAAGGAAATTTTCTGTATTTCTGGAGGCTCTTTGAGTATTAGGGATCAAATCATAATCAGAAAACGTTTCTGAAGAGTTACAGGACTAAAAGAGATCAATGCCGCAGACCGAAAGACAATGCTTTAATAACAGACCATGGCAACCTTCATTAAACTGTAAAAGGTACCTATAGACTGGTATGATACTTAGTATTACACAGGGTTGAAATCCAGCAGGTTCTGACAGTTCTGGAGAACCAGTAGCGGACATTTTGAGTAGTTCAGAGAATGGGCAAATATCATCTCTGGCTGGGCCCAGAGTGGGGTGGGAATGGAGATTTTGCAATATCCTTCCCCCAGGAGTGGGGAGGGAATGGGGATTTTGCAGTATCCTTTCCCTGCCATGCCCATCAAGCCACACCACGCCTACCAAGCCAATCCCACAGAACCAGTAGTAAAAAAATTTGGATTTCACCACTGGTATTATGTAATGGTATTCATCACTAGGACTTAAGGAAGCAAATATAAGAATGATTGTGATCATGCTGGGACAAGCAGGTAATCCCACTTTAGGAAGGTCAACAGGGAATGTTGGTAAAAGCAGCATTTCCTGGTAGCAATTCCAGGCCTTTGGAATGGCTTCTATTTTGGCCACCATCTTCCAGAAGATGTTGAAGACTGAGCTAACCTTTGATTGATATTGTATATTTTGTGTTTTCACTTCTTTTTCATGTTTGTGGTTTTTCTTTGTTGTAACTGTAAGCTACTGAGAATCAATTGGATTATAGCAAGGTAAAAAAAATTAACTAACAAACAAATAAGTTTTGATGGGTTGTTTCTAAATATTAAAAAAAATAGATTAAAAAAAGAAAGATAACGAAAAAAGCAAATTCATTAAAAAGGAAGCGTTTCATTTTCCCTTTATGAGACAAATGCTTTCTAGTGAAAATTTTCGATAGTCTGTTACCATTATTTATACTAACATTTATATTCACACAAATGACACAGTATTGATAAAGTGCAGGCAATCTTTTAGACATATTTTTCTCAAATTCTTTTTAGCATTTGGTTGGTGAATACCTACAATATTTCCTCTACTTGAAAAATAGGCATTTTATTTGCATTTAGAATTTTGGTTTTATAGGAATGGCTATCCTGAACTGGTGGATCATTAGTTCATTTTGCTAGATATAGTTATTTTTTTTTATTACAGGCAGACATTTTCCAAAATCTGATGCCTTCTGTTTTTGTTTTTATACCTTGCCAACATTTATTTATAGAAACCAGAAGTTCAAGTTGGCTTTTTGTGTACAAAAATATTTCCCCAGCAAAACTATCTCAAACATTAGACAACACAACTACCACAAACATTAAACAACAGGAAAAAATATAATGTTAAGCTAAACATAAACACACGTCAGGCAATGTCAGAATGACTTGGATTTAAATGGCTTACAATGGCTGAAATGGTGCTGGAAATCCCCCCACCCTTTATTTCCAGACCAAAAACCAGAATATTTCTTATTTTAATTAGGTTACAACTGAATGGGAAAATGAATATGCTGAGCCAAGAGATAACATCATAAACAAGGTTACAAGAAATTCTGGGTAATTTATAACCTGGTATGCATGGTGGTCTACCATGTATACCAGGTTATTTACCAATGATAAATAATTTTGCATTAAAACCAAATAATCAGTGTCAAAAGGTTATTTGAACAATGTCTTTAATAAAGCACTGGGGTAATGTAAAGTTAAATTCACAACAGTTTTTGCTGTGCATTTTGCATCAGTTACTATATTATGTAACATTGTATGTGAGTTTCTCATCACATGGCCTAAGCAAGGGAAAAATGAAGTCCTACAAGGATAATGACATAAATATTTATAATCAACATATTTTACTTATTTGCAAATGTGAAACTTTTGAATACCAGTAGAGGGTGCCCTAAACCAGAAGCAATGACAACATCTGAGAAAATACATTCAAATCATCATACACAATCACAGTGAGTCAGTCCTGTGTTTTAACCATATACAATGTATGTTCTGTACTGCCTCTTGTTAAGAGGTACGCTTATAAGTGATATGCATTTTGATTTTCACAGTGCAATTATAAAACCCTTCCCTTTCAAACGAATCTCAAGGTAAGTGGAGATTGCATTGCAAGCTTTACTTTGAAAAAAAAAAAGGAGTGAGTGTGCTAGAAATAATTGTGATGGAGAAATAAGCTAAATCAAGGCAAGAAGCAGAAGCCTCTGTTAAATGCAGCCAAAATCAGTACAATTGTTGTTGTTAGTTGCAAAGTCATGTCTGACCCATCGCGACCCCATGGACAATGTTCGTCCAGGCCTTCCTGTCCTCTACCATCCTCTGGAGTCCATTTAAGTCAATTTAAGTCAGTACCATGGACAGCACCAATCCACTTCCCTGGCTGAGAGTTTTCTTCATGAAAAATTAAATCCAGTGCAAACTTCATGTGCACAATTAGTTCATTAACATGATCGCCTCTGTCCTTTTGAACATGTTGCCAGACTATTAAAACACTTTGAGCTGATCTTATTATCCCCAATTTCTTAGAGGTTGGCAATGCAGAAAAAAATGGCCAGCAGTGAGAGAATGAAGGTTCTGTTAAGGAATGCGAGTGAAAAATAGGTATAATATTGGGAAAAAATATGGGAAAAAAACTATAAATTAACTATGTTGGCATCATATAAAGAGAATATCTATAAAATGTTTTATCATTGGCATTTACCACCGGCAAGGTTAGCCAAAATGTATTCCAATAGGTCACCAAAGTGTTGGCGATGTAACCACCAACAAGGGACATTCTATCACATGTGGTGGACCTTCCCAAAAGCCCAGAAATATTGAATGAAAAATTAAAAAATGCTTAGAAGAAATTACAGAACAAAAAATTAAGATGAAGCCAGAGTTGTTCTTATTGGGTATTATAAAAGGAAATGTAAGTAAAAGGACTCAATATATTATACTTCATATTACAACAGCAGCAAGAATTAAATTTGCCCAGAATTGGAAACAGAAAAACATGCCATCAAACACAATGATAATAAAAAAGTCCTCAATTGCACAGAAATGGATAAATTAACCATGGAGCTTAAAGATAGAGAGGAATCAGAGTATTACAAAAGTTGGAATATGTGGTATCAATCGCTTGAAATGAGAAGTAAAATTGATGCATAAAGATGATATAGAAAGTACATTATACATAATGTATAAAATAATAAATTGGAATTATGAAACTTGAATTGTTACTGATAGTTGAAAGCTGTAAAAATGGAAATGTGCTTTTAAAATTTAAAAAGGTAGAATAAAGACTATTTAAAAAAAGAAAAAGAAAAATAGGTAGAATACTATTTTTTTTTTCTAATTGAAAAATAATAATCACAAACAGAATTTTGTGGTCTTGCACTGGAACTTCTATCCACAATTGATAAAATTAATGGGAGAGCTTCCTGTTAATTTGAGGCAAAAATCACTTGAGAACTACAGCCCAAACCTAAAATAAAATAATATAATCCCATTTACTTTGATTTAATTAATGATGATTTCTTTCAAATTTAAAAAGCAAATTTTAAATTGCCTTTTACAAGAACCCCATTTTTTAAAAACCAGAATTTGGCTCTGATTGAGAATGGATTTGCTGCTGGTCATGCGGGCCTGGATGGGGAGAAACAGGCTCTGACTCAACCCTTCCAACACCGAGTGGCTGTGGCTTCCGGTGTCCCGATATAGCCAGCTGGTGCCATCGCTGGTTATTGGGGGCGAATCACTGGCCCCCACGGAGAGGGCTCGCAACTTGGGTGTCCTCCTGGATACATGGCTGTCTTTAGAAGAGCATATGATGGCCGTGGCCAGGGGGGCTTTTTATCAGGTTCGCCTGATACGCCAGTTGCGTCCCTTTCTGGATTGGGACTCCCTACACACGGTCACTCAAGCACTCGTCACTTCCCGCCTGGACTACTGCAATGCTCTCTACATGGGGCTCCCCTTGGGGTGCACCCGGAGGCTCCAGTTGGTCCAGAATGCAGCTGTGTGGGGGATTATGGGAGCTTTGGGGCGCTCCCATGTGACACCTCTCCTGCGCGAGCTGCACTGGCTTCCAGTGGTTTTCCGGGTGCGCTTCAAGGTGTTGGTGACCACCTTTAAAGTGTTCCATGGTTTAGGGGCGGGGTATCTACGAGACCGCCTTCTGCCACCAATAGCCTCCCACCGGCCAGTTCGCTCGCACAGAGAGGGCCTCCTCAGGGTGCCGTCGGCCAGACAATGTTGGCTGGTGACCCCCAGGATGAGAGCCTTCTCTGTGGCAGCACCTACCCTCTGGAACTACCTACCCCCAGAGATACGCACGATACTAGACTTCCGGACTTTTCATCGGGCCCTGAAAACACATTTATTCCATATAGCCAGGCTGGCTTGATCCCATCCTTTCAGTTTTAATTTGAAATTGGTTTTAACTGGGTTTTTTTTAAATTGTTAGGCCGAAATTATTTAATGTCTTTTAAACTGTTTTTTAAACTTTATATGTTATGTTTTATCTCGGCTGTTCACCGCCCTGAGTCCTGCTGGAGAAGGGCGGTATAAAAATCAAATAAATCAAATAAATAAATTAAAATAAATATTTTGCATGGCAGGGTGGAGATTTGTATGAAAACAATGGGCAAGGACACCCAAATAAAGCTTGCAGCTTCAATTTTCTTTTCTGAAAAAGCATGTAATCCTATTCACATATACCCCTTTCACACATCAAATTCACCACCACGTCTTCCCTTCATCTCCGCTGTATTCTCGTTCTCATTCTCATCTCGTATCTCATTTTTACATTCATATTTTCCCATGCAAACATTTCATTCACCTGGGAAATGTCACCTGTATTCAATTAGGCCTAGAAAAGCATCTATTAGTCTGCCAACAAGACAGCCATTTGAAAGCCTGTTTGAAGCAGAGAGTGAATATTTAAGCTGATGGTGATCATAAAGACTATATTTGCATGAGACACTGAATCACACATTAACTAAGCGCACTTTAATAAAGGTGTTAGTAAATCTGCCTGAGTGATTATTTTATTGTTCCATATTCCCCAAACTGGATTTATTTTTAAAAAAGGTTAACCATGGATAAAGACGTCATATGAGCCCATGTTCCTAAACATGATGAGAAAATCTGAATTCTGATGTCACTTTGCAAGTTTCACTTCACTTCACTCCTTTGTACTTGAGTCACAATATCTCATATATATGTAAAGGGCAGAGTTTGTATCACCATGTCAGCTAAAGAAAGGGAGTTAGGGAAGAAGATTATGAGCAATGGTACGTGCAGAAAACAACAATGATGACCAAATGACATGTGCATGATGATATGATGATACAAATGCCACCACTTTCTATTTGTGATGTTTGAGGCAAGTAAACCATGGCATTTGTGTGATGAAGTTGACACACATGTGTCATCATTTTCCCTTCATGCTAATTAATCGAATGGGGAGTTGTGAGGGTTGCATTTGACACACAGGCTAAGAAAAAAAATGTCATAAACAAGCATCCTTAGAGGATCCTGGCTAAGTAATAGGCTCTTTTAAACAAATCAGAGTCCGCAACCATTGATTTCCTTAATAGTAATTGCATTGTGGCAATGTAACCCAGCATAACCACACATTACCTAATCTTTCTTCATGAAGTTCAGAAGTCTCATTGCAACTTCACAATAAACCTTGTAAGTAAAATAATATTAGAAAGTTAGAAAGGACTGAATCCAAAATGTATAAATTACGTAGATTAGTATTAAGAGTACTTGCTTGAGTAACAAGTAACAAGATTATGCCATGTTGATGTAATAGGAAGTCCAGCTAAAAGGCTGAACTGAGCCACATGGGCATCCTTTCTTCTCCATCGTAGAGGAAGGAGAGGTTGCATCTTGTGATTTTTCGCAGCCCAGCTCTTACTGAAGTGAGAGTAATCTTTCTATTCCTGAAAGTTGCAAGATGTTTTCTCTGATTTTTTTTAAAAATTTGATTCATATGCCGCCCTTCTCTGGAGACTCAAGGTGGCTTACAATGCGTTAAGCAATAGCCTTCATACTTTTGTATATTTATACAAAGTCAGCTTATTGCCCCCACAATCTGGGTCCTCATTTTACCTACCTTAGAAAGGATGGAAGGCCCAGTCAACCTTGAGCCTGGTGAGATTTGAACTTGCAGTAATTGCAGGCAGCTGGCAACTTAAGTGCTACTTTAACAGCACTTAGTCCACTGCGCCACTACAATACATGTAAGTCCTCAACTTATAATTGAACTTTGAACTGATTCAAATTTATGAAGACCTTGGAAAACATGCTTTATGGCTTATAAATCACCTTGGGCTATTGTAAAACATCATGCCAGCCCCTCCACAATCACACGACTGCATTTTGGGTACTTGGCAACCTGTTTGCATTTATAACTGGTTGCCAAGAACTCATGGTTGCCCATGGTTATCTGATACCTATTTGCAATCTTCTTTGCCAGCTTCCCCAGAAAGTCAGTGGGGAAGCCAGCAGGGAAGGTTGCAATCTGCTGCTGCCTACCAAGAAGTTCTCCTTTTGCCTCTGGGGGCTGACTTAAAGAGCTGCCTGCTAAGTGGAGCTCATGCCCTCTGCCAGGGTGCAGAAATGATGCTCAGATCAGTGATGGGTTTCAAAATTTTTTACTACTGGTTCTGTGGGTGTGGCTTGGTGGGCGTGGCAGGGGAAGGATACTGTATCCAGTATCTATTCCCACCCCACTCTATGAGAAGGATAGTATAAAATCGCCATTACCTCCCCAATCCAGGGGAAGGTTATTGCAAAATCCCCATTTCCTCCCAATCAGCTGGGACTTGAGAGACAGAGAATAGATGGGGGCAGGGCCAGTCAGAATTTTTACTACTGGTTCTCTGAACTGCTTAAAATTTCCACTACCGGTTCTCCAGAACTGGTCAGAACCGGCTGAAACCCACCTCTGGCTCAGATCCCAAGGACTTTTAGCCTTCAGAACAATAGTTGTAGGGAGACTGGAAAGCTAGTGAATACCTCTGTTCTGAAGATTTCTAGCCTTTGCAATGATCATATTTGCTAGCTTTCTGGCCTTCATAAACTGATTGTTAGAATAGAATAGAACAGTGATGGCTAACCTTTTTGCCACCGCGTGCCAAAAGCGGGGGTCATGGGGGGGTCACGGGAGCATGTGCCCACATCCATAATTCAATGAGCCACACCGTCCCGCACATGCGCGTGTGACCCCCCCCACACACTTCCCCCTGCTTTTGGCACGCAATGGCACAGTGGGCCCAGTAGGCCCATTTTTCCCTCTCCCCAGGCTCCAGAGGCTTTCTAGGAGCCTGGGGAGGGCAAAAACAGCCTTCCCCATCCCCCCCGGGGGCCTTCTGGAGGCCGGAAACAGACAGTTTCCTGACTTCCGGTGGGAAGGCCTGAAAATAAATTGGCTGGTGCACGCATGCGCGCTGGAGCTGAGCTAGGGCAACACTTGCGTGCCCACCAATATGGCTCCGCGTGCCACCTGTGGCACCCGTGCCATAGGTTCGCCATCACAGGAATAGAATAACAGAATTGGAAGATGCCTTGGAGGTCTTCTAATCCAACCCCCTGCTTAGGCAGGAAACCCTACATCACTTCAGACAAATGGTTATCCAACATCTTCTTAAAAACTTCCAGTGTTGGACCATTCACAACTTCTGGAGGCAAGTTGTTCCATGATTAATTGTTCTAATTGTCAGGAAATTTCTCCTTAGTTCTAAGTTGTTTCTCTCCTTGATTCTCATGACAGTTTGGAAAACCCCTTCTCTGAATCATGCAATTTGGAGAAGAAACCTTTCAGTGAACATAAGAATTGCACCTGCCTGCAGGATGGCGCAAGGCAGGCTCAGTAAGAAAGCCAGACTTTGCATTGGGTGGGTGTGCCCACAGCTACAGAAAAAGGCAAAGGTAAGTGGTCTTCTGGGAATGGTAGGTCTAGGAGAGGGCCCTCTTTCCAGTGCTCTGCTTAATGACCCTTTTGATCACTTTAATGACTGCAGCTGGGAAAGCTGGGATTGCAGTCACTGAGCAAAGTGGTCACATGGGTGTGTCTCTCTCCATAGGTTTGCTAAATGACTTAAATTCTGGTCTCAATTATGGTCATAAGTTGGGGACTATCTGTATGATTGAAAAAGAAACTGTATAAGAGTAGAATGTATAAGAGAAGAATGTTACTCTTCAGGTGAGTTCAACTGTAGGTGATGCCTATATATTTTTCATGCCTTCTGAAATGCTTCCTTTGTTATGGGATTGCCCAGACTACACTTCTGCTGTTCTCTGGTGGTTGCCAGGTAGGTAGGTACCAGGGATGAAATCCAGCAGGTTCTGACAGGTTCTGGAAAACCGGTAGCGTAAATTTTGAGTACTTCGGAGAACTGGCAAATGCCACCTCTGGCTGGCCCCAGAGTGGGGTGGGAATGGATATTTTGCAATATCCTTCCCCCAGGAGTGGGGAGGGAATGGGGATTTTGCAGTATCCTTCCCCTGCCATGCATACCAAGCCATGCCTATCAAGCCACACCACACCCATCAAGCCATGCCCACAGAACCGGTAGTAAAAAAAATTGAATTTCATCACTGGTACTTACCAACCCAACTTAAGTTCTAACCTTGACCAAACCTGCTCTGATGAATCGATAAATTACAGGTTGTTTTTGACTTACAACATTTCATTTAGTGACCATTTTTTCTTATAACAGCACTGAAAAAAGTGACTTATGATCATTTTTCACACTTATGACCCTCGCAGCACCCCCATGGTCATGTGATTAAAATGACTATGCTTGGCAATTGACTCATATTTATGACGGTTACAGTGTCCGGGGTTCATGTGATCATCTTTTGTGACCTTCTGATAAGTAAAGTCAATGGGAAAGCCAGATTCACTTAACAACCTTGTTACTAACTTAACAACTGCAGTGAATCACTTAAAAGGTTGTGGAAAGAAAGGCTATAAAAATGGGGAAAAGCTCATTTAACAGATGTCTCACTTAGCAACATAAATTTTGGGTTTAATTGTAGTCCTAAGCCGAGGTTATTTATTCAGTCTAGTCCAAATAAAACTTTCTCTTTCTTTCTCTCTCTGTGGGTGTGTAAAATAAATAATGTAAAATAAAAGAGAACTTAGAAAAAAAAAAACCAGAAAGGGAACCCCCATAATAGAGGGGGGTGTTTCTATTTTTCTATAATATAAGAATAACTAATATTGGTATAGATAACTACAGTTCAGTCTTGAAGCATCAAATTAATCCTAGACCACATGGAATTATAATGTCTGATCTTGCCTTTCCACAGATAAAAAATCAGATCAAAGGCTGGGAGTTGTCAAATTTCATTGAGCCAACTTTCAGAATCTGATCTGCATATATCCTTTCATGAATATCTAATCACTTTTCTTTCAGCATTCCAGGCAAAAGTAAGTACCGTGCTTCCCCGAAAATAAGACGCTGTCATATATTTTTTTGAACCCTGAAATAAGTGCTTGGCCTTAATGCCATGTGCTCAAAAGCCCGATTGGCTTTATTATCAGGGGATGTCTTATTTTGGGGGAACAGGGTAGACATATTCTAATTTTGGAGGATGTAATTTAACAATGTAGTGACATCTTTAACCTTAGCTTTCTTCAAAGTATCTGACCCACCATAAAACATAACGAAAAGGAACTAGGTGTAACCACAACGTATCTACTACAGTGCTTTCCAATTTATTATGTCTCTCCCAAAAGTAAGGAAGATAGTCAACTTTTTATTGTCATTCACTAGAATGTCCAACCAATTTAAAGAAGTTTTTTTGTTGTAGAATTAATCTGGCTTTCAAATTGTAACGAATATATTTAGTGCTCTAACTAATCAACTAGTACTTACAGAATCACAGAATTTCAGGGCTGGAAGGGACTTTAGAGGTCTTCTAGTTCAATCTCCTGCCCATGGCAGAGACCTTATTCCATCCTGGTTGTCCATTCTTTTTTTTTAAAAAATATCCTCCAGCAATGGTGTACCCACTACTCCAGGCAAGCTGTTTCATTGATTAATTACTCTTACAGTAAGAAAATTTCTCCATAGTTCTAGTTTGGATCGCTATTCATTGAGCTTCCACCCACTGCTTCTTGTCCCATCCTCAGGTGCTTTGGGGAACAAGTCTACTCCCTCTTTTTTGTGGCAGGACCCTCAAGTACTAGAAGACAGTTATTAGAATAGAATAACAGAGTTGGAAGGAACCTTGGAGGTCTTCTAGTCCAACCCCCTGCTTAGTCAGGAAATCCTATGCCACTTCAGATAAACAATTCAGATAAATTGTTGTCCAATCTCTTCTTAAAAACTAGAATAGAATAGAATAGAATAGAATAGAATAGAATAGAATAGAATAGAATAGAATAGAATAGACAGAGTTGGAAGGGACCTTGGAGGTCTTCTCATCCAACCCCCTGCCCAGGCAGGAAACCCTACACCACTTCAGACAAATGGTTATCCAACATCATCTTAAAAATTTCCAGTGTTGGAGCATTCACAACTTCTGGAGGCAAGTTGTTCCACTGATTAATTGTTCTAACTGTCAGGAAATTTCTTCTTAGTTATAGGTTGTTTCTCTCCTTGATTAGTTTCCACCCATTCCTTCTTGTCCTACCCTCAGGTGCTTTGAATAATAGCTTGACTCCCTCTTCTTTGTGGCACCACAATCCTTCTCTTTCTTATTATGTCACCACAATCCTTCTCTTTGTTAGGCTAGATATACCTAGTTCTCTTAACTGTCCATTACATGGTTTATCCTTCAGACCTCTTATCTTTATTGCTCTTCTCTGCACTCTTTCCAGGGTCTCAACAAAGACTAGTGATCCAACATCGAGGGCTGTAATTGTAATCAAAACAGAAAGAAACAACAAACAAAGAAGACTTTCTCCTGCTGTGTTATGACTTTACAACCATAAATATGGCTTTTTAAAAATTTATTTTGTAAAGAAAGCAGTTTCTTGGCTTCTGTTTTCCATGTAAAGTTCCTAATAAATGTAGGAATAAATCTTCACAATCCTGCTGGGTGTCGGCGTTGCAGATGGTGAGAGCTATTGCCAGTGTTACAATTGCAAGATGAATGGTAATTAGGCATTTAAAGCAACAAAAAAGTTCACAAAACAGGGAATACTTGTATCATTCATCACACTCATGTGGTCTCATTCCATATGATAATGAATAATAAGAGTAATAAATGCCCAATGTGTAGAAAAATAGATTTTACTGAATAATTAGAGTTTCAGTATCATGAGAAGTTCAAATCTGGGATGGGAAGGAAGAGATATGTGGCTATTTATTATCGTGTGACAAACAACAGACGTAATGTTTTATACCCCCTATAGGTAAATAGTGGCTTCTATGGGGCCATATTAATTGAAAGCAAAATGAAGGGAAAATTAACTCCTTGAATGTACAGTTTTGAACTGAAATTAGAACCCTATGGCTACTAACTGTTTAAATTTGAAATATCTGTTCTTCTGCATCATATCTAGCATGGTTATAGTCAGACTTGACAATTGCTAAAAGACGTTATGCCATCAAATTGTGGCTGAGCAAAATTTGTCCTGTGATAAAAGGTAATGTAAACGAGTGTCCAAATATTGTGGCTTTGAGTATTCCAAACTTCAAAGGCTATCTCAGAAAAGATTATCATGATCCAGAAGATAAAGTGTTCCCAATAAAGTTTCACCAATTTATCATTGGGAGAAGGAACTGCAATCCCTCCCCCAAAGTGTTGATTTGTTCAATTTGTATCTTACCTTTCCCCAGGAACAGTAGTACATAGAGCACTCCTCTTGTTCCTACCACCACAAAAGCTGCATGGATAGGTTAGCTGATAGGTACAAAGCTCTACAATCAGATATCATTGACCACGCTTGCTAAAATTGTTGGGAGTTCTTGTTCAGCAGTATCTGGAAGGTCATAGATAGCATATCCTTGATATATCTCAGCATTCAAATGAGATCTTGGAATTTCTTATGAGCTATCATACTTCTTATGACATTTAGAGCTTCTTATGATGTTTAGAACATTAAAACTAATATCTCATATTGTCCAAAACTGAAGTTACAAACTGAGTTGCTTTGAACCTAGGTCATGCCAATCCATATTCTTCTATTAGTCAATGACACTCTACAAACCTCAAAAGGTAGTCTCAGTAATCCTATTTTCCAGTAGGCTTCTAAGTGTCCAGATATTCTTGTGATAAGTAAACAAATGTGTTTGGTAAAAAAAACACTTAAAATCAGACAGTAGATGTTCTGGTACCCTTGGGTTGTGACCCAGCTTGTTAAAGGAATGCATTGCTACCCTGCTGGAGAGCTATTTCCTCACCTAGCTAAACCACTGAGTAGTTTCTTCTTGATATAGTACACTCCCACTTTATTATTCAGTATTCCAGATAAAGGTAGTCCTTGCTGAACAACTAGGCACTTAGTGGGCATTCAAAGTTATGATGGAGTCCCCCAAAACCACTTATGACCCAGTTTCAGAGTTCTGACTAGTGCATATCACCTCACAGTCACATGACCACATTTTGAGTGTTTGGGAATCAGCTCATCTTTATGGCTGGTCAGAGCATTCCAAGGTCCCATAACCATGATTGATGATGTTTTTGGCTGGTTTCCAGCCTTTTCGGACAATTTCCAGCAAAAAATGCCCACAGGAATATATTGATTTGCTTTTCAGTCATGGCATTTGCTTAATGATTGCTATGCTCATTTAATAACCATGGCATTCCCTTAATGACTGCTGCAAAGAAAGTTATAACATCAGGTTAACCACTTGAGTGCCTAGACTTACAGCTGCCATGCCTTCGAGGGAAAATCCTGGCTCCATTACAGTCATAGTTTGAGGTCTACCTTTAGTTGTTCAACTACCAGCACATTTGGATCACGTAAAAGGACCTGTATATGCACGAGTCAAAAAGAGGGCTGTGAAAATATTTATAAACCCCTTGCATCCTGGACATAAACTGTTTCAGTTCCTATCCTCAAAACGATGCTATAGAGCTCTGCACATCAGAACTAGACACAAGACAATTTTTTCCCGAATGCCATCACTCTGCTAAACAAATAATTCCCTCAACACTGTCAGATTATTTACTAAATCTGCACTACTATTAATCTCATCGTTCTCACCACCCATTTCCTTCCACTTATAATTGTATGAGTGTAACTTTGTTGCTTGTATCCTTATGATTTATATTGATATTGTTTCCTGATTGCTTATTTGTACCCTATGACTGTCATTAAGTATTGTACCTTATGATTCTTGACAAATGTATCTTTTCTTTTACACTGAGAGCATATGCACCAAGACAAATTCCTTGTGTGTCCAATCACATTTGGCCAATAAAAAATTCTATTCTATTCTATTCTATTCTATTCTATTCTATTCTATTCTATTCTATTCTATTCTATTCTATTCTATTCTATTCTATTCTATTCTATTCTATTCTATTCAGGAGAGATAGAGGTAATCATTATCTTCACACCAATGAAATTGTACAATAGCTTTCCAGAATCTAACTATCTCCAGAAGTTCATCCAAGTGACCTCATTGAATTTACATATGGGCAGCTCTTAATCCCTGGTCCCTGAAAGTGATTGTTCTCTTCCCTGTTTCTTCCCATTAATGGAGGAGATGAAGGATTTTAGTCTCTATCCTGACCATTGTGGTTAAAAATCACTGATTCCCCCATTGCTAATTTTACACTAGAAACAGTAATTGCTTCTGCATTGGAGTCTTCTGATAATTACCATAGGAGAGCAAACTTGATGAATGTTACTGGTGAGCTTTTAACCTACCCAATAGTCCTCCTTGGAATAAAAAAAAAAAATTCCTTTGCAGCAACTGTATCTTTGTGTGTGTGTGTGTGTGTGTGTGTGCGTGTGCTTGCCTATCTGTGCAGTTGAATAGATGCTGTGTTATAGCTTCATCCATCAGCTTCACCTACTTGTGGACTCCCACAAAGAGTCTTCTATTTATATGGTTGCATGGCCTGAAATTCAGCAGTAAGAAGATTACATTATGAGCTTATCTATTCTTTCCTAATTAACCATACTTAAAAAAAAAACTCTGGAGAAACAGGATAAAGACAGAGCACACCATTATATATTTCAAGCACTCTGGCCAGTTGGGAGGAAGCCTTCTTCATAGGAACTCAATTAAAGCTTTTTCCTCTAATTATTATCTAATTCAAAAATGAGAAACATTAAGACTTCTTCCCTTTTAGTGCTATTCGTATATTCTATGTTGTGGCTTTTTAAAAGATCTAGTTCTCTGTTCTCAGATACAGCAGATGGCAGCATCTAACTATTTTGGCTCATCCCAGCAGGTGAAGCAGGTTGGACCTCAAGGACTTTTGTTGTTGTTTACCTTTTCCAAACTTATGATTAGGTTCAGGGACCCAGATCTGGATCCTTTGCATATAAATCATATGCTCTTTCACCGAACTACAGGCCTTTCTTTAAGATACGCACCGTAGGGCAAGATCTTATTAAGTTCTTCCAAGGGATTATGGATCGATTTTTCTAAATGATAATACGTCAACTACTGCAAAAATAAAATAAAATAAATGTGCACATCATGAGGGTTGAAATAATATAACTTTCTGTGTGGTTATAATCACTTTTGAGACCGCTCGCAAGATGGCGATGTTGCATTAGATTATCCGTATCTTTGTTGCAGCAGTAAGAAAGTAAAACCTAATAGTCTATTGAACTACTTTTCTGTTTGATTCAAAAAAGAAGAGCGAATCTAAGGCTCTGATGAGCTCTCTAATTGCAGGAATGTGTGCACTAATAATTTAATAAGTAGACATGTGCAAAGTGCCTCTCTTTCATGCAGTGAATCCCAATACGGCTGCAATCTAAATTAGACAGTGTCTCCTATTGAACAGAAGGAGTGACTAGACAGGCCCAATCCCTGGTGAAACCACATCTTGAACTGTCTCAAGTGTTAATCTATCGCTATTCCAAGAACATTCCAGAGATCTGGTTATTGTTAATACATCCCCCTTATCTATTGTCTCCTTTTTTGTTGTACTTTATTCAGCCTTGTCAAAGTATGTAATTGTTACCTCAGAGGAGAATGTGCTTGCTGATTATGAACTCAAAAGAACTGTCAACTCTTGTTTGGTTCAAGATAGATTGGAAATATGCAGGTACATGGACAGAACTCTTTAACTATCTGGGCATTATCCTGGCGCAGCCAAGGTTTGAGTTTAAAATCCTTATCCCTGGCTGTGCAGAGGAGGCACTGCTGCCAAGGAGAAGGAAATCTGTTAGAATATAGCAATAGCAATAGCACCTAGACTTATATACTATTTTACAGTGCTTTATAGCCCTCTCTAAGTGGTTTTACAGAGTCAGCATATTGCCCGCAACAATTTGGCTTCTAATTTTACCCACCTCGGAAGGCTGAGTCAACCTTGATCCCACCAGTCAAAGCCTGGTGGGATTTGAACTGCCAAATTGCAGGCAGTTAGCAGTCAGCAGGAGTAGCCTGCAGTACTGCATTCTAACCACTGCGCCACCAAGGCTCTTCACGAAGTACATATCTACATATCATGAAGTAATAGGAATAGAATAGAATCATAGGGTTGGATGGGATCTTGGAAGTCTTCCAGCCTAACCTCCCGCCTAAGGCATGAGTTCTTAAACCATCCTGAACAAATGAACATCCAATGTTTTCAATCTTGCACCTAGCAAGAAATTCTCAACAGCTCTGATAATTTCATAAAATAAACCCAACATTATGCAGTTAAAATCACTATTTCCTAGACTGCGATTTTTCTCTCCACTCTTTTTTGTATACAAGGGGGAAAAAAACACCATTGTTTCCACAAAGGATTCTTTTATGCCGGAACCTATTGCAGATGTATGTCTCCCTATTCACTATAGCAAGTAAGGCATTATATTGGTAGCTTCCTCTGCAGAAGGAAAATGTCCCTCCTGCAACCAAAGCCAAAATGGCCATGAAGGAGTCTGGAGAGCCTACAGTTCCCCATGGAAGTTGGGCAGATCCTAACATCATTACCATAATAATTGATAAATATCACAGCCCATATCCTTGTTAAGGCTTTCATCAGGAAAAAAAAGAAAGAAGATGGTTATTTTAAAACTAGAGCAACTAAGCTGCCTCTGAGGTGAGTAGCGAGTGGAACAAAGGCAGTGCCATGGGGATGTGATCTTTAACAAAAGTTAAAGGCATCTTCAGGCTTCAGTGAGAGGCTGAACATGAGCCCAGAGTCAGCACCTCTGCTAAGCCATTTTTCTGTAAGTAAGATATGATTACATTCTGTAGAATGACTTGTCTGGTGTATAATTAATTTCCCCCCAAATGTGAACTTTCCAAAAAGTCCTAAATTAATACTTACTGGTGATATTACAGATATATATTTTAATGCTACAGTATTTTAAAATACTTTTTGAAACCTTTGGAACACTGGAAGTGTTGTGCTGAATATTCTAATGCAGAACTGTCCAGGGAAAAGGAGATAGAAAAGAAATGATATTCCTTCTAGAAGGAGTCTCCGTCTGTTATCTGTGTGAGAAGGAAGCTGGGGAATGCATTTTGGAAAAGCAGCTGTAGCTGGGCAGGAAGACTTCCCATCCTCACTTCCCCAAGGCTCAGCTCATGCTTTTTCTCAAAGAGTCAATACAAGTTTACAGTCATAGAAACTGTAGAGGAGATGGGCCCTTTACAATTTATTCATGAGCATCCATGCTGGCATTCCAGTTGTCTGGCTAATCAAGTCACAAAGTGAGGAACATGCCAACAACCCCAGATATCCTCACTTCGCCCAGGCCTTTAATCTACAAAAGTGTGGGTTTGTAGGAGAAAAGGTTAAGAACATAGAACGTAGAATAATAGAGTTCGAAAAGAACCTTGAGGCTCTTCTAGTCAAAACCCCTGCTTGAGCAGGAGACCCTATACCATTTCAGTTAAATGATTGTCCAGGCTCTTTTTGAAAGCCTCCAGTGAAGGAGCACCCACATCTTTTGAAAGTAAGTTGTTCCATTGGTTGATTGGTTAACTGAAGGGTAAGAGGACACCAACCAGATGAAGAGGGAAGTGACCTGTGGATTTACAACCTATTACAGATAAGCAAGAGAGATATTAGTCAATTGCCAGTGTCACAAGTTATGTTAAACGGTAGTGTGATTCTTGCTTGGAGCTTGACTTAGATCTTGTAGCAATCAGACGAAAGCTCCATACTGAGGTAGCACCTAATCCCAACAAGAATTTTCAGAAGGAGACAAAGGTTGAATGCTTTATAAATTTTAAGGCTTCTTTTATAAGGACATTGACCTGCAAAGCTTAGGAAGATGGATGACAGGAATGGTGTGTGCTACAATAAAGTAGTTTATATGATTATTTTCTATGTTGTGATGTATCCAATTGAAAAACAAAGACACTCATATGACTCTAGACTTTTCCATTTGCATCTAGTTATGACATACCTTAACAATATTTTCTGTCATAGCTTCATGATTGTCTTCATCTCATTCCCAGCTTAAAAGCAATATAAGCATAAGTATTTCCTATCTGCATAAGTATTAAAATATTTTTTTTCTTATTCCAGCATCATCTTAAGGACAGCCTTATTATAAATAAAGTTAGATAAACTTTGTTCACATTTTAGCTTAGATGGAAATCAGGTTTCTGCATTGATTTTTTAAAAAAAAATAAGCAGCAAGGTCAGGATGGGATTGGTAATGGGGACAGCAAATGCCATACCAGCATAATGTTCTGTGGATTACGGAAGGATGGAGTGCTTTTCAATTTAATATTGGGAAAGCTCTTAACTTGCTTACACCTAATCTTCTTACTAAAGGCAATGTACTTGAATATTCAAGTCAAAAGCATAATTCATGATCCTCATTAGTTTTTCAGTTTGACAAATACCATTCTTAGACTTGAATAACATCTGAGATTTCAACCCTAATGCATGACAAATGCCATATATGTCAATAGTAACAAAGATATCCGAGAACTAGGTGAGTCCATAGAACTTGACTCAAGATGGTCTTTATAACTATGAAATGAAAACCTCTTTTGCATATGGCTCCAGTTGTGTTCTAGAACCACCGCTTCAGTAGGTCATTTGTTATTTTCTTGTGCTGCTTTGATAAATGATTATTAGTTCTTTTCTTAGATTAGCAATGTGGGATTCACTACTGCTGACATCCATTTTGAAAGGAGTAACTTTTCTCTATTTAACAAGCTTTAATTTTTCTCCAGTATAAAACTCCTGACAATGACTGTCACCTTCATGCTGATATAAAATAAAGCATTTGGAAAATCAGTTTCAAGTGCTATGCAAGGACAAATGTTTCTTTAGAAAAAAAATATAGCTTAACATTAAAGATTTTGAATGGACAACATCTGCAAGTCTTTCAAGACACAAAACATGAGCATTTTGGAAATTTTTTTTCCCCATGTATCAGCAATTACTGCCAAATTCATAGCATTTCAGAAAAAGATCAGGTATCCCTGCTAACATCTGGTTTGCAGTATCTAGAAATATCTAATTTATCCATTTTTATTTAAATAGTAATTAAAAATACCACAGCGAGGTATGTGATATACTGATAACTTGGTAATATGGCATCTCTAAAACAGAGAGTTGGATTAAAGGGAAGGAAGGAAGGAAGGAAAGAAGGAAGGAAGGAAGGAAGGAAGGCAGGCTAGTTTGATGTCTTTGAGACAGTCACTCTCTCAGCTCTAGGAAGAAGGCAATGGCAAATCAGCTGACCTGAATGCATGAAAGAAAGGGAAAGAAAGGAAAAGAAAGGAAAAGAAAGGAAAGGAAAAGAAAGGAAAAGAAAGGAAAGGAAAAGAAAGGAAAAGAAAGGAAAAGAAAGGAAAAGAAAGGAAACGAGCCAGTTAGCCTAGTGCAGTGCACCGAGTGCTTAAAATGTTGCGCAGAAACATGTCAGGGCCGCACTCCAGAAAAGCTGAACTTCCAGATTCTAGTGTGCATGCACACCCGATGATCAGCTGGACAGCGTGCACGTGCAGGCCAGTTTTCGGCACTGCCATGCACACAAAGAGACTGCGCTCTGGAAAAGCCGAACTTCTGGGTTCTGGCGTGCATGCGCACCCAACAATCAGCTGGCTGGCATGCATGCGCACACTAGTTTTCAGCACTGCCATGTGCGCATGTGCACCAGAAACCCGGAAGACAAATAGGAAAGTGTGTGTGCCTGGGGACATGGCTTCGTGTACCACTTTGGGCACGCGTGCCATAGGTTCGCCATCACGGGTCTAGTGGTTAAGGCACTAGGCTAGAAACCAGGAATTCTAGTCCCATCTTAGCTATGAAAGCCAGCTGGCTGATTTTGGACCAGTCACCCTCTCTCAGCCCAACTCATCTCACAAGTTTGTTGTTGTAGGGAAAACAGGAGGAGGAAGGCGTGTCAGCCTATTGCCTCCAGCAATCTGGGTCCTCATTTTACCCACCTTGGAAGGATGGAAGGCTGAGTAAACCTTGAGCCTGATGTGATTCGAACTGCCAAATTGCAGCCAGCCAGCAGTAGTAGCCTGCAGTACTGCACTCTAACCACTGTGCCACCGTGGGATGAAAGAAAATTGGGAATAAAAATAGGAAATAGGACATGGTGTCAGAGCAACGGTGGGTTGCTACTGGTTCGCCCAAACCAGAGCGAACTGGTAGCAGCGGCAGCAGGAGGCTCTGCCCACTCACCTGGATGTAATCAAATATGCTCCGGGCATGCATAGCATATTTGATGATGAGCAAACCGGTATCAAAGGTAAGTGAAATCCACCCCTGTGTCAGAGATAGAGAAAGCAAGCAATCAGAATAAAGTGATATTACAAACAGAAAGAATGGCTGGACAGAGCCAAATTTGAATCTACCTCCATTTATTTTCCTTCCTCCCCCTGAAATCAGTAAGGCTGTAAGTAGAGAAGACTTTTACAGAAAATAAATAATCCATCTCTGGAATAGGTTTACATTTCTGGTTAGAGACAGCCTTAAATTATTCCCTTTTGATAAATAAAAGCAAATTTCCATGGATTCTCTTTAAAGGTCTGTTAGCTCAACATTTTGATTCTGATTAAACTGCCTTTTGAAAACTTACAAGGAAGTAGAGTTTGATGACTATTAGGCTGTATTACAGAATCTGAATTAAAATTATAGTAAAATTATAGTATAAATCTTAAATTATGACTCTTTCATTTTATTTATATTCTTCTTATTCTGTAACTCTCTCTCTCTCTCTCTCTAGAGCCTGGAGTCTTCCTTTCAGGAGCCTGTTCATCCAAATGGATTTTATTTGCATTTTGGGTAAAAAAAGTTATAAAATTATTAGTCCATGCAGTTTTTGTAGCTGTGGAATAGTGAAATCTTGAAGAACCTTTTAATTCTACAAAATTATGATTTGATAGGGATGCGGTGGCTCAGAGGCTAAGACGCTGAGCTTGTTGATCAAAAGGTCGGCAGTTCAGCAGTTCAAATCCCTAGTGCGCATAACAGGGTGAGCTCCTGTTACTTGTCCCAGCTTCTGCCAACCTAGCAGTTTGAAAACATTTAAAAAATGCAAGTAGAAAAATAGGGACCACCTTTGGTGGGAAGGTAACAGCGGTCCATGTGCTTTTGGCATTTAGTCATGCCAGCCACATGACCACGGAGATGTCTTCAGACAGTGCTGGCTCTTTGGCTTTGAAACGGAGATGAGCACTGCCCCCTAGAGTCGGGAATGACTAGCACATATGTGCAAGGAGAACCTTTACTTTTACCTTATGATTTGATATTAAACTTTGATGGATGTAAAAATCAATTCATTGGATAGCAGTTAATTTTATCCACCTTTGTTCTGACTTGCCATGTTGAATAGAGTGGTTTCCTTGCAAAAATATATCTAGCATCTTTGTTCTTTGTCCTGTTTTTAAGGGTCACATTCCATGGACTTACTTGCACTTGCTAAGAGCAGTTCTATGGTGAAAACATTGCTAACCCTGCAATCCTGGTAAAGATAATCAGACTACCTTTCAAATATTTCCCCTTTCATTATCATCCTTCATACAAAGAAATGGTAAGGCCACACTTGAAATATTGCATTCAGTTTTGGACACCATGATGTAAAAAAGATGTTGAAATTCTAGAAAGAGTGCAGAGAAGAGCAACAAAGATGATTAGGGGACTGGAGGCTAAAACATATGAAGAATGGTTGCAGGAACTGGGTATGTCTAGTTTAATGAAAAGAAGGACTAGGGGAGACATGATAGCAGTGTTCCAATATCTCAGGGGCTGCCACAAAGAAGAGGGAGTCAAGCTATTCTCCAAAGGACCTGAGGACAGGACAAGAAACAATGAGTGGAAACTAATCAAGGAGAGAAGCAACCTAGAACTAAGGAGAAATTTCCTGACAGTTAGAACAATTAATAGGTGGAACAACCTGCCTGCAGAAGTTGTGAATGCTCCAACACTGGAAATTTTTAAGAAGATGTTGGATAACCATTTGTCTGAAATGGTGTAGGGTTTCCTGCCTGGGCAGGGGGTTGGATTAGAAGACCTCCAAGGTCCCTTCCAACTCTGTCTGTTCTGTTCTGTTCTGTTCTGTTCTGTTCTGTTCTGTTCTGTTCTGTTGAATGTTAAATGAAAAAAAGAGAGCCAGTTTGGTATAGTGGTTAAGGTGCTGGCCTAAAACCCAGGAGATGGTGAAATAATAAAATAAAAATCAATGCCTTCTTTATGAAAACACTATTTCTGCAAGTGCTTGTTAAGTAATTATTTTAAAAAGAAACTTGACCTGAAATATGTTTTAAATATCTTCACCTCTTCCAAGCTGATTGATATAACGGAACAATAAAAGAAACACTGCAGACTTGTTTATATTAATTTGGAAGAAGTCACCCATGGAAATATAACGGATGCTTGTAGGGCAACTTGATTGTTTGCTCTGTAACTTGACGAATCTCTTCTGCTAATAAGTGCTTTCATTCATTTACATAAAATATGTATTGCGAAGCTCCTAAAATTTTATAAAATTTTAGATCTATATTGCTGCTTTTAAATGAGGTAAATTTAATTAATGTGGCATTGTGTGTAATGATATCCCCCCAGAGTCCATACTACTTTGAATTTTTGGACTTTGGGCAAGCTGCTTAAGACTTGGTTGTTCTCCTAGGCCCTTGTTGATGATGATGGTTGAGCCTCTTTGGTTTTTTTAAATTTTTATTCTGCCTTCTTCTCAATTGTAATCTTTTTTCCCGTGACATATGTTAGTTTGTTTTATAGGTATATGTTTTATAGATATCTTGATATATGTTGGTTTGTTTTAATAGATTTTAATTTAAATCTAGGCTGCTGAAAGTTGCTATACTGTCAGGTAACAGTAATAGAGTTGGAAGGGACCTCGGAGGTCATCTAGTCCTATCCCCTGCTCATGCAGGAGACCTACGCTAGGGATTTGAACTGCTGAACTGCCGACCTTTCTGATCGAAAAGCTCAGCGTCTTAGCCACTGAGCCACCTAGACAGGTTTAATCTTGAAACTAAAATAATCAATCAGTCAGCCTTGTGGCATCACCAAATCTAACACATTAATTGTGGCATATGTTGCATATGTGCATATATGTTGCATAAGTGACAAGTATCCTTTCATCAGTTGGCTGACTTACATATGTTTCATTATGAATATTTGTTTTTTTAACAAATAATTGTCACATATCTGAAGCACTTAAGAATGATGTATAGCATGAAAATTAAATAGCAAATATCAAAGGCATAACACCAAAAGTAGCTCTTGCTTCATTGAACCATCTCTTGAGGCCTCCTCCACATATCTTTGGCCATTCCATATATTTTGCCATTGCAGGGGCCGTGTACTAATATAGCTGTAGAAACAACTCTGCATTAGCAAAGAGTTAGGGAAAGAAAGTTTTAGAAATTCACACAAATGCCATCATAAATGGTTAAATGTAAGGTTGATCCATTGATATAATTTTGATCTCTTGGTTTCATAGATTTTGATTTTGATTTTTCCTCCAAAACCTTAAGGTGGCTTACATGGGGATTACTTGTAAATTAAGCTTGGCTGAGAGACAGGGATTGGCCTGAAGTTGCCCATTCCATTTCCACAACTGAGAGTAAACTTGAACCTGGATCTGCCCAACCTAGTTAAAGAATATTATGCCATACTGACTCCAAAAGAGCCATGGTGATGCAGTGGTTAGAATGCAGTATTGCAGGCTAATTCTGTTGACTGCCAGCAGTTCAATTCTCACTGGATCAAGGTTGATCCATCCTTCTATCTTTCCAAGTTTGGTCAAATGAGGACCTAGATTGTTGGGGGCAATATGCTGACTCTGTAAAATGCTTAGAGAGGGCTGTAAAGCACTGTGAAGTGGTATATAAGTCTAAGTGCTATTGCTGTTGCTAAAACTGTAATCTTAACCATTTGCCAGACTCTTACGGCCAATGCCATAACGCAGGACTAGCATTACCAACAAAAGAGAACATATGTAGCTCAGAGTTGAACTGTGGAGTCCTTGGTGCTCTGTGAACTTGGTTGTTTTCATGGACACATTTTTTACCTAAGTGCTGGCATCATTTACAGCATGTACCAGTAGGGCTCATTGGGGCTGATCTTCTCGTCTCTTTCCCAAAGCCTGCTGCTGCTTTTATACAATGGAACCAACACCACTGTACCATCTGTCTATTCATTTCTCTCCTGCAGCCCCATTGGATAAGCTCACCTACAATAAAATCTGGTAGTTGCTTAGCCTGAAGCTCCATTTCTGATCCACTGCCATGGAAGCTTACATATATGTGAGATAGTATACGTCTGGTGACTATAGGTTCAGTATGACTATACGTTCAGTTCATGTGAAATGTTAATACCACTTTATAATGCCTTGGTAAGCCCACACTTAGAATACTGCATCCAGTTTTGGTCGCATGATGTAAAAAAGGTGTTGAGACTCTAGAAAGAGTGCAGAGAAGAACAACAAAGATGATTAGGGGACTGGAGGCTAAAACATATGAAGAATGGTTGCAGGAACTGGGTATGTCTAGTTTAATGAAAAGAAGGACTAGGGGAGACGTGATAGCAGTGTTCCAATATCTCAGGGGCTGCCACAAAGAAGAGGGAGTCAAGCTATTCTCCAAAGCACCTGAGGGCAGGACAAGAAGAAATGAGTGGAAACTTATCAAGGAGAGAAGCAACCTAGAACTAAGGAGAAATTTCCTGACAGTTAGAACAATTAATCAATGGAACTTGTCTCCAGCAGTTGTGAATGCTCCAAAACTGGAAGTTTTTAAGGAGATGTTGGATAACTATTTGTCTGAAATGGTGTAGGGTTTCCTGCCTAAGCAGGGGTTTGGACTAGAAGATCTCCAAGGTCCCTTCCAACTCTGTAATTCTATTCTATTCCTTAACTCAAAACTGACTCTGAGTGAAATTTGCATATATATACCATAGATAATTGTAAAGAAAGAGATGTTTTCTAGATATTTTCAAAGATTTCATGACTCATGAATATAATATGGATTCAAAATAATATAAGGAACTAAGTTACATAGCAGGGAATCTATGCATCTGAAGAATTGTTTCAGACCTTCAGCAATATGTGAAAGAGGACAAAGGTGAGTCTAGAGGATGGAAATATAAAGTAGAAAGTACACCAGAAATTATAGCTTTGTCCTCTCCTTCCTGCAATTCTGAAGTAAGCTTTGGTTAAATGCAAATTACATACAGTGATGGATTATAGACACATTGAATAAAAGGGTCAGAACCGCAGCACCTGCTGTTAGTACATGTGACTCAAAAAGCAGAGGTAACTCATTCTGGGAATTATAAAATATTTTGTAATCTGATTCCTTACCATGTGGAACTCCTGAACAGTATGGAAAGAGTTAAATTCTAACAGGAATTCTTCGGAAGAAAAGTTTAGGCTGTATTTTATTACAATTACATACTTTTAGGAAGCGAATCCAAACTGCTAACCATTCTGAGATTCAAACATCACGGCTAGCAGAAAATTACTTTCCACTTCAAAGACGTATTAGTAATGATGGGTTTGTGTTCAAAGTCATTTTTGGTTCAAGTTAACATATAACTCTTAAAATGTTTGAGCATTGCTGCAGGTATATGAGGTCCTTTGATCACTCTGGGAACATTAAATTCTGTGTTCATTTCAAAAATTTCTTCCCTCTTTTTTTCCTCCATGACCATTTTCTGCATTTTCCTGAGAAAGAGGATAAGATTCTTGATCGATGCTGAAATTGTCACAAAATGGAGTAATAAACAATAGGTCTGTTGGTCTTAGGGTGAACAGTTGGACAAGTTTGCCACTTTTTTTCCTCTTCAGTATTGAATTACATGACCACAATTTATCCCTCTGGAAATGAAACACACATACTTCTTGTGAGGACTAACAGGGGTTGAGGAATCTAGAAAGATTCTTTTTCAGAAGGAAGCTGTTCAATATTGTAGTCATAGCTTTATTAGGTTACTTGGTGCTTCACGTGAAAGTTTATTGAAGTTTTACCCAATCTTTAAGTTGTAAAGCTATTCATTTTCACATGGATGTTGTTTGGCAGAATTTCATGTTTAGAGATTCATATCTGAAAGTAAAATCAAGAGAACGTATATCATACACATGAAATTGGAAAAGGGAAAATATACCAACAGAAGAAGAATTTATAAAAAAAAATCCTAGAATGTGCCGAGATGGACAAATTAACAAAAGAGCTCAAAGAAAAGGAAGATACAGAATATTATATAATCTGGCACAAATGGTATAATGGAGCCTGAGTGGCGTAGGAGGCTAATGCCTCCTACTAAGACAACATTTAACATCCAGCTGCCTGCAACTACTGTGAGTTCTAATCTCACCAGGCTCAAGGTTGACTCAGCCTTCCATCCTTTCTAAGGTGGGTAAAATGAGGACTCGGTTTGTGGGGGCAATAAGCTGACTTTGTATAAATATACAAAAGTATGAAGGCTTAACGCATTGTAAGCTGCCCTGAGTCTCTGGAGAAGGGCGGCATATAAATAAAAATAAAAATAAATATATAAGTGGTTAGAGAGTAGAAATAATGGATAATAAAAATAGGGGTGAAATTTGAAAATAGAAAGAATGAATATGACAATGTATAGAATGTATAAAATCAATGATTGTTAAGAAGTACAATGTAATTAAAAGAGAAAGGGACAAAAAGAAAATGGAATAGTATAAAGGGAAATGGGGGAGAATGTAAATATTAGAAGATGACCACCATGAAATAGCTGTTAAAAGCGTGTATATATGTTGTATGTTTTGTATTTGTCATATTGTGTTATAATAAAAATTTTAATGAAAAAAAATACTGAAAAAAAAATCAAGAGAACATTTAAAGGCAACCAATTATATTTAAAGTATAATGACCTACAAAGATGAGAAGTGATTGTAAAGGTTGCATTTGGTTTATAATTCAATGAGATTCAAGTTAAATTTGTATTTTTAGGAAAGAAAATGGTTTAGAATATGGAGAAACTTTGGAAAGAAATATCAAATAACTTAAACTCCAATTGAATTTTTGATATAAGTAGGAAAAACATTGAAAATATGTATTTACCCAAGCTTAAAACTTCTTGGCTTTTCTTGAAGGCTGGCGCTGCATTTGTTATCTTTTCTGCTGTGTGAAATGCACTTGACATAGGTATATATTTTTAGAAGGGATACTTAATCCTCAGGAGGTATGATCCGAGGTTTACATCAGCAATCTTGTGGCAAACAAACGTCACTTCACCAACTGAGCATCTTCTGCTAATTCCGGGATCTCTGTAATATACTCCTTCTAAAACTGTAGCTCTTGGCATTTTAACACTAATATCTTCACACTTACTTGCATAGTGGTAAGAAATATCAATGCCTTTAAAAATGCATCTCGCAAAATTTGAATGCTCAAACTTGAAAAAGCAGTAGCTCTTTGAAAAAGTGGAAGAAACCAAAGCTTGTTAGGAAAATAGAAACGACACAGTTTGGAAACATAACTATGAAGGCACTATTCAGAAAAAGAAAGCAGCTGATAACTGATGTTGGAGTAAACATAGTGGAGTCATATTAAACAGGTGCTTTTTACACTCCTATAAACTATTCATTCATAGGTTCTGCCTATGACTACTTTGCATGTGACAGATTTTAAATGTGCTTCTCGACCCATTTCTGAGTGAGACAAATGTGTCTTTGCAAATATATTCATTAAAAAAACCACATCAGTATTGGCTGCAGCTTCTTGCTGATGGTATATTTTAAGGGCTTGTTTTTTCTTTTTCTGAACAGATTCCAGATGAAACCATAACCTAAATCTCTTTTATGACATAACAGTTTTAAATACAGCCCTCCCATAGTTTTCCTTCCCCCCCTCCCTATTATGTCCTCCCTTTTCCTGTCAGGCTTTAATGTCTCATGGAATCTGTAGTAGTACAGAGTGATTGAAAGCCTGGGAAACCTCGTCAGTCAACAGAAAGCTGATTTTCCACTACCTTATCAAGTATTTAGGAGGCAAGGGCTAGGCAGCACAAAGAAACGAAGGCCAATGACTTAATAGCCAGCTATGAGCCCCTCAATCAACTACTAAAAGCCTCACAGAACCAGACATCATATAAATACCACACACAGAATAGCCCAAAGCACACACTCTGCTAGAGAGAAATACCCCGAAGATGGGCTCCAGCATGAGTTCAAAAGCTTGGAAGACTAAACCTCTGGTCCTGATGATCAACCCAGATTGGGTCCTGAAACATTATTCTGGGACATGTATATTCACCTTCATTCGCATAGTACTACATGTTTCATTATAAACCTAGATTTGCCTTTCTGCAATAGGAAAAATACCTTTGAGATAATGTAAACAAGTAAGAATATATAGTATGAGAAAAGGTTACTTTGAATTAAAAATAAGCTCAGATATTCATAATTTATGGATGTTATGGTATCATTTGAATCTGAAGACCAGATAGACCAGAGGTGTCAAACTTGCGTCACACACTGGCCACGCCCACCCCTGGTTTAGCGAAGGGGGAAAAAGTCATGATACATCACGTGATGATGACATGACATCACGAGTTTGACACCTGTGAGATTGACTATCGATCTGGAAGATGGAAGACAATCAAACAGCTAAGGTAAACAAGAAGCTGATCAGCTTCAGTTTCTTTCAGTTTCTGAGTGACCTAGATCTAGGCCACAAGAGGCAGAGGTGGCCAGTTCATCTGGAGAGAGATGACACTAGTATCTCCCTTACTGAAGCCAAGCAACAATTGGGGTTATGTAAGAACAATCTCTGGGTTCTTTTGTTGGGAACAATTTTCTTGTTTCAGCCTGCTCTAAACACCCTCTTGTTCTTCGACCTGCATTTTGGAGGAATTCTTTGGATCTCAAAATTTTGGATTGCTTGGACTACTTTCAAGTACCTATGAAGCACTCTGCTGGCAGCTGACAAACTATTCAAGTGAAAGGTAGATAAAATCTCTTTGAACTCCCCAAGTCTGAATCACTCTTTGTCTAAACACTTGCATTAGTACACAGGAGTAAAGGCTCATGGGCTTGTCATTACCTTGCTTTGAGTTTGCACTGACTTCCATAATACTACAAAGTAAAAAGAAAAGGAACCTCAATAAGGTGCTAAAGCAGGTGGAACTGATCCGAAGGGCATTCTGACTTGTGAGGGAATTGGTATGAATATTCTTGTATCCAGAATATAGCACTTGGAAGATAAGACATTCAAAATAAATAGAAGGAAAAGAAAGGCTTCGCTTACTTAGCAATCCCAATGGCACTTATTTTTATCTGGGTAAAAATAAGAAACAATAAAAGTGGTATTGCTGTTGATGTCCACTATTGACACAACCAGGAATATATCTATATATATATTCCCAAACATATGATCAATCTTTCAAAAGGGCACAAAATACTCACATTTCATAAATATAACACTATTTATATTTAAATTACTAAGACTGTGTGAAGTTTCAGAAGTGGCTTCACCATACAAATTATTTCTTCAGGTCATCTTTACAAAACAACACATTCTCTGCTTTTTAAGGTGAAAAATAGCCAGTGCTTTGCTTCATGTTCTTCCAAACTCCTCAATGAGTTGTTTTAGTAATTGGAAGCGGGGTGGGTTGTACTTACCTTTACTACTGGTTCGCAACGGGGCCACATGATGAAGGGCATGCGCAGAAGCTTCCGGATGATGTTGAGGTCAGTGGGCAGAGCCTCCCGCCAGTTTTACTACCAGTTCTAAACAACCGGTCTGAAACGGAGGCAACCCACCACTGCTGGAAGAGGCTACTGGAAGAAAAGGAGAGATTTGGTACATGTTCAGTACATTTGTAGATGCCTTTTCAGGCTACAAAACTGCAAGATGAGCAACTCAAAGCAGGCCCAAAGTACCTTGCTGAGAGAGCTACATTATCACCTGATACAAATGGAAGCAGCGGGAACTTTGGTGCTGGAATTCTTGCTATTGAAGGGGATGAAAACTGAATGTAATTGAACCTCTTTCTCAGATATTAAAAAAGTGAATGTTCATAAACTCAGAAGTGTGACAGAGTTCCTTGGTAGGAAGAGCTGATGGGAAAAGGAAAGCGAGTATTTTGGGAACTCCTAAACAAGAAGATTTCTAAACTCAGAATTGCAAACAAGTAAATAAATAAAAGAGAGCAGAAGAAACCAATGCAATTGTTTAAAAACAAAACAAAAGATTAGAAAGGATGTTAATAAAAGTTGAAGAAAGGGTCAGGTCACCAAGAAAGAATATACCCTGTTTCTCCCAAAATAAGACATCCCCTGATAATAAGCCCAATTGGACTTTTGAGCGCATGGCAATAAGGCCAAGCATTTATTTCAGGATTCAAAAAAATAAATAAAAATAAGACAGGGTCTTATTTTTGGGGAAACACGGTATCTCTTTAATCTCAGCTTTCTGTACTTTTGTCCCTCAACATGATTCTGCTAGTGAGATCATCTACTCGTTTGGAATCGGGTATCACCAATACGCAGATGATACCCAGTTATACATCTTGGACTCACAGCTACTGCTTGAGAATCAGATGGCAGCAGTGGCTAAGAAGAAACTTGCATGGATTTGACTTGTATGCCAATTATACCACTTACCTGGAATGGGAGCAGAGGTGGTATTCAGCTGGTTTGGACCAGTTCTTAAGACCAACAACAACAGTTTATTTTGATTGGGATTTTTTCCATTATTTTCTTTTGAAAGCTATCCCTGCAAATGGTAACGAGGTAAAAGTTGACAAGAAAAGGGGAGACGTAGTTAGCTTCTGTTTTGACTCTGAATTTTCTCAAAGTATATGCATCTCAGAGGGCTATATCGGTCCGTCCCTCCTTCCTTTTTCTTTCTGCTCTGGTTAGCACTCAAGGCAACTACCAAATATCTCAAACAAAAATAGTATAGAAAAAGTTTAAAATATAAATTAGCAGGAAAATAAATACAGCCCACCTCCCAACTTAAAAAGCCCAGCTGAATGAAATGATTGAGACTAGCATCTTAAGTTATTGAAGGAATTTGTTGATGGCCTGGCTTGTACACGTTCTTTCAAAAATTTTGGAGAATGAGTGAAGGATCAGGTGATTATTAAAACAAGGCAAAAATTGATCCATTTATGGTACTCAAATGGGCAGCAAAACTTAAAGGTTAAAATACTAATGGTTTCATTCATTAAAGTGACTACTATGGGAGCTTTATTTATTCACCTTGACAAAGCTCACCATAGCAGCGCTTCTCAATGTTGGCCACTTGAAGATGTGTGGAACTTCAACTGAAGGGGTTGACACATCTTCAGGAGAACAAGGTAGAGAAACACTACTGTACAACATTACAGTATGAGCTGGTCAAGCCACTATATTCAACCAAACAATGGTTTAAAAAACTGGTTGGCATTAAATTTGAATATAGGCCCTGACTTGCTTTGTAGATATGCAGCTGTCAAATCACACAAATGAGGTGCTTTGTGTCATGGAGGCTGCACAATTCATCTTGTTGAGGTACTTCACAACACTCTAATGGCTGCCTGTAACATTTTCACCAACTGGAAGACACTTCTTTTTATGCAGAGCTGTAATAAACATTCATTTAATTCGTAGATTAGGTTAGGAACTCTTGAAGGGCTAATGTGTTTGTTTTTGTAAAACGATGTCAGGTGAGAATATTAGAACTGACCTCACTACTTACTTCATCTTCCTTGCTGATTGTTTATTAGCAGCAATTATTTCTTGAGTTGTTTTTGATATCATCACCACTGATAAATGTTTCATCTAAAAAAAGACCAGCTCTGAAATTTAGATAAAGCCATTGGCCTATTTTGGTAGCATTTCAATATTTGGGTGCATATCATCTGAAAGGAATGGGAGTTTAAGGAAATACTAATCAGAGAGTGATTATTTTGTCAACTTAGCTAATGGCCTAGTTACGTACCGCTTGTTTGGAAATTGTAAAATGAAGGTTTGAAAGGAAAGCTTTAAGAAATTCTGCCAGTTCTTTGGAATCTGTAATCCTGAGCTGTGAAGGGATCTGGTTTTATAAGACAAGAAACAAATCCTCATCAGAGCCAAGTGTTTGTTGTATGCAAGTGTGAGGGAGGACAAGATAAGTAAATCATAAATGTTGCATGGGACTGGAAAGTTAATATTATAGTTGCAAAAAAAAAATAAGGACCAGTAGTGAATTTTTATTTAGAATCAACATGTTTTGTATGTGATAATGTAATATATTTACACTCAAATACTTTGGAATTTATTCACATAGAACTAATCTGATATATGCAGAATGTATTAAAATGACTAAGCGTTCCTGAGGGGTTTAGTGCTATTTTTAGAGCCTTTTAATAGTTCTAAGACAAAGGTAACATGAACTATAATATGAGTAGTGGTATGTAACTATAATATTTTATCTCATTAGGATTTGTGTAGCAATGTCATATTGAGTTGTTTACATATGTGGATCATCCCTATATAGAAGGTGGTTCCTCATTCCCAATGGAACATTTACCAATATTAATGTTTTCAAAATATCTGGACAATATAAAAATATAAAATTTAATTACATTAAAAATTACAAAGACTATGTAGAGCCAGTTTGGTATAATAGATAGGGCATCAGGCTAGAAACTGGGAGACTGAGTTCTAGTCCTACCTTTGGCATGAAGCCAACTGGTCCAATCACTCCTAAGAAGGAGGCACTGGCAAAAAAAAAAATACATAAGACTAAATCATTCTCTTCAAGAAGAAAAGTAATTGCTTCCAACACATTGCTTTTTATGCTTGTAGACATACATAACTCAACATAACTTTCTATGCATTTTTAATAGAAATGGAAAAGTAGAACCAGGATGAATATCTTCCAAGGTATAAAGTTTGTCATAAACATAAAAAGCTTCCTATAAAATTACTACCTTGTAATGTACTATCAATATTCGTGCCTCTGAAAGGTAAATGCTGAGGTCAAGGAGAAAGGCTTTTCTCCTTGTATAATATCTCCAGGTATATTACTCTGTTGTTATTGTGGAGTACAAAATACTTCATCCAAACAAATCTTGTGTCTTTCTGCTCCAACTGTACTGAGGGGGTACAAAGTTTCCATTTATAGCTTAGGACAAATTATGATTGGTTCTTGACTTAAACTCAGAAAATGTTTAATAAAACATTTGTTTATAACATATTTTATATGGCCACCCAACTCTAACAATGTGAGTGGTGTACAAACATTACCAATAATAAAACAACCCATAGCATTAAAAACAAACAAAAAGAATAAAATGGTAATCAGAAGTAATGTGTGCTATAACTCATCTGATTGGGACACATAATAACATAGAGCAGAGGTCCCTAACCTTTTTTGTTCCACAGACTGGTGACTCTGGCTTTGGCTGTTTCTTTGGGAGGTGGGGGATAGTTTCACACATGCAATCTAAGTCCCAAGCACGTGCAAATGAAGCTTCATGCACTCGCCCGCTGTTTCAATGGCCTGGTTCCCAATGGGCCATGGGCTGGTAGCTGGGGCTGGAGACCCCTGACATAGAGTATTATGACCCCGGCTGCCAAACAATAACATTTTCTTTGTTTTAAACTAGGAACCAAAATTCTAAATCTTCTTTAAAGGACGGGAAATATAAGAAAGACTCTGTTGGTTTCTGTTCATAATATAAGCTGCATTTGGATGATGTGATAGCAGCTATGAATTGTGCATGTGTCCCCCCCCAAGTATTGTTTGAAAATACATAGCCTGTATTTAAACAATAGCCTGAATATTTCTGCACTCCACGGGATTAATTTATTACTCTTAGAGTTGGAAAGCTTTCTAGTCCAACTCTTACCCAGGGCAGGAATCGTCATATCATCCCAGACAAACTGTTGTTTGACTTGTATTTGCAGGAAATGTGATATCCTAAAGGTGAAAAGAAAAACAACAATACTAAAAATCAAAAGGGATAAGCTTTTGTGTATCATAGCCCCACTGCATCAGATGTTTGGAATATAGCACTGCATACATCCCATATGGTTGACCGTGACTAATGAAACATTTTGCAGTAATAAATTACAATCTAGAGCTAAATTTCAATAATTCTTACTTCAAGTAAAGAATGCTATTGGCAAATTGCACGGCACTTATATTGGAAGCAGCGAGGTACTTCCAGATTGAAAGGATTAGTGGGTGGCATCACCATTGCCTGGGGGGGATGACACCCAGTTGGGGGCTCTTTTTATCTTCCCATCAGGAGCTGGAACAAAGGAAAGGAGCTTACCCTGCCCTATGGCCACACTGAGGTCTTGAACACGGGCTTGCTAACCTTCACCCAGTGTCTTAACCATGCAAGCCACCATACTCCTTGATTGACAAATTAAAGGGATGCTTTCCTCAGGTTAAAGATCAGGAATTTCTGATCTTTAAATGGATAATGCTCTGGCTGTAGTTTGCTTAGACTTCATTTAATAAAGGGGACCATACTTTCCTTTGTGATCAAAAGGACCAATGTGGGATGGAGGTCCCACTTCCAGATGGATTTGTAGTTGGCTAAAAGTATAGTACTTAATGGATCTATCAGAGGTGGTGTTCAGCAGGTTCTGACCAGTTCCTGACAACTGGTAGCGGAAATTTTGAGTAGTTCGGAGAACCGGTAATAGATGGCCCTGCCCCCATCTATTCTCTGTCTCCCGAGTCCCAGCTGATCAGGAGGAAATGGAGATTTTGCAGTAACCTTCCCCTGGAGTGGGGTGGGAATGGAGATTTTACAGTACCCTTCCTCTGCTACGCCCACCAAGCCAAGCCAAGCCAAGCCACGCCCATCAAGCCATGTCCACAGAAGTGGTAGTAAAAATTTTTGAATCCCACCACTGGGATCTATGTTTATACAGGCAGAGCTATGAAATGTTATTCATAGCTCAGATGCTGTCCTGAGACCAATGCTCTTTAACCTTTTCATGAATGACTTAGATAAGGGGATAGAAGGAATTGTCATTACATTTGTAGGTGACACATAGTGATGGGGGAATTGCCAACACCCAAGAAAACATGATAAAAAAGATCTCAATCATCTTGATTATTGGTTCTTATCCAACAATTGTTAACAATAACAATATGTTGTTAACAATAACAATTGTTAACAATTGTTAACAATAACAATATGTTGTTATCTTTGCAGACTCAATGGAATTTGAGCTTTTGGAACTTTTATTCAAGCAAGCAACAGGAAAACCCACTTTAACTCTAGTGTCTTTTGTTCAATCAATGGGAAATATACAACAGCTGTGGCCGCAAATGGCAACAATAAAAAGAGGATAAAAGATAATCATGGAGGAATGAGTATTGGGGATAGCTTTAAAATGTTGCCATTTTCTCCCCAATTCAATATTTAAAAACTGTAGTTATTCTGACATATCCCAACAATACATTTTGCTTTTGCTTCGATATCCATGTATTTTAGCAATAATAAATAGAACATTAAGTATTCATTTGTGTGCCATTCTTCATTATAAAGCACACCAGTATTTCTTATGTGATAATCTAATGACTAGCTTTCTGCCTTTTTCTTACTCTGCTTAGCATATGGCACATCACCAAAATTGCTTTGGGTCTTCTGCCTAAAAATACTACTAAAATATAGCCTGACTCATAAACCCACATTAAAAACGGAATATTAGTGTCTTTTCAAAAATGAACAGTACTTTGTTTAGTATAGTTCATATTCTGAGCTAAAAATAGATAAATCCATAAGGTGAAAAATGGGACTATAATTGTGCTGTGATGTATAATAAATGGACAATAAATTTTAATTATTATCCTCAGAATCATAAATTCATAAAGTTAGAAGGAGCCAGTTAGGCATCTGAGTCCAACACTCTGTTCAGTTCAATAATACAAATTAAAGGATTTCTGACAGATGGCTACCTAGCCTCTGCTTGAAATCATCCAATAACTGTATGAACACGTCCAACATATCCACCACTGCTCTAAGTAATTGATTCTCCTGTCAAATTGATCATATTTGTTTTTAACTGAAATTTATAAGGTTGCCCAACTCTTAGTAGCCGAACAGTATGCAAAAACAGAAGAAGATATGACCATAAGTAAGGGAAAATAAACATGCTGCAGGTATACTAAAAATTATATAAATACATCATCAGATGCTGTAGATCAGGGATGTCAAACTCGCATTGTCATTGTCACATGACCAATCACAACTTTTTCCCCTTTTGCTAAACCGGGCATGGATGTTGCCAGTGCGTGATGCGGCCCGCAGGCTGCGAGTTTGACACTCCTGCCGTAGGAGAATGCAAGAAACAGGAAAAGGAGGAGAAAGCCCATATGGATATTGCCATCTGATAGTAGGATACTTTATTTCAAGTTACTTTCTGGATCAATATAGTTGGCTATAATGATCATTAGCAGTTCTCAAGCGATTCAGAGACAGGTTTTTAGAATATAAACCTTGTGTCTTAGCTCTATACCCTTCCTTACACCTAGCTTCATGTTAAATCTTGCTCAGTATTGTAGATTGTCTGTGGTTGGCTGCAGGGGTTGGCTTCAAAAATTTTAGCAAGGGGTTCTCTGCCTAGTTGCTGGGTGGGTGTGGCCAGGGTGGGTGTAGCCTAGTCAGCCTCCTGCACCACAGTGGGAGGTGGGCATTTTTGCCCTCCCCGGGTTCTGGAGGCTTTCTTCGAACCTCCGGGGGGGGCGAAAATGACCTCCCCAGGCTCCGGAGGCCCTCTGGAGGCCAGAAATGGCCTTCCTGAACTTCCAGTAGGCCCATTTTTTGCCCTTTCCAAGCCTCCACATGTGCCCTGCACTTACCTGCATCCAAAACAGGCTGCATGGGGGATTCCTGGGATGGGCGGGGCAGGGTGAGTGGGGCCAGCCAGTAGTGGGATTTGGGGGTTCTCCAAACTGCACAGAATCTTAGCTAGAGGTTCTCCTGAATCCCTGCAAACCCCCAGCAGCCCACCCCTGGTTGGCTGGCATTTCATAAGCATCTATTACACACTAGCAAATTTTACCCAACATTTATCTGAAGTTTGACAGCCCTGCTGTATGATTAATGTATGGGACTCAGAGCACACTGATTGTGTGAGCACTTTCAGGATGGGCAGAAAAACGTGGTTGCTTATATAGCCCTATGCCATTAGGGACTTTATACAATAGGTGATAACCAGCCCCATGAATTACACTAGCATCGCTAGTACCCAATGTAGCTTTCATAGCAAGAGTTTACATGAGCATACCAAGGCACACCCTGCTTGGCTTATCCTAGTCTGTATCAACTATAGCTTTTGAGTGGTATTCAAGGGCGGTCCCATTTATAGAGTGTGCAATGCATGTTGGGAAGATTTTTCTAACATTTGGTCAGAATTTCCCACAAGCCAATGTGGTATAATGATAACACTGTTAGACTTGGATTGGAAAGACCCAAGTTTAATTCCACGGAAAGTCACTGAGTGACTATGGGCTGGTCACTATCTCTTGGCCCAACCTCACTCAGGTTATATTCTTGTGGGATACATAGAAGGAAGAAATACAGTATATTATCCATTTTATACAAATTTTATGTCATTAAGCATTTCCCTCTATCAAGTCATAAAACTGTTGAAGAATAAAGAATCCAGAACTGAACTTTGTGATTTTTTTCCCACAATTAAACAAACATAAATATTATATGCATTGGAAGGGAGAATAGAATTTACATATTTTTTATGCAAATAGTACAAATATTTGATCTATTGCACAGTCTTTCTAGTTTTCAAATGTTTGGATCAGCCTCTTTTTATATAATTCTCTGGCAACCAATAGTTTCATGCTATGGTTGAATTGTTTAGCTGAAATGCAATAGCCGGTATGATATAATTAGTGAAATATCTGTCATCATAAATGAGGTGTATGGGTGGAGTGTCATTTGGATGTGAAAGACTCAGCGTCATATTGTATCTTTTGGTTATAAATGTCATTAAGCTATTCAATTTAATCAGAAGATCATTACCTTCATCTTGTCTTGCAAAAGTCTCACCAGATAATGGAGAAGAGATACTATTTGAACTAGTCTGACTTCCCAGCTAAGGAAGAACTATAACTTCAGAAGGAAAAGTATATGTTGAATATTACTTAAAATATTAATACCCTATTTATTTTCTTCCTCTTTGTCTATGAACCTATGGACACTTTGACTACAATTAATCCTTATGATCAATAGTGGGTTTCACTTACCTTTGCTACCAGTTCGGAACTGTGAGCGCACGTGCACGCTTGCTTCTGCTGTGCATGCACAGAGTGAAGTACTGCAGGCTATTTCTGCTGACTACTGGTTGCCTGCAATTTGGCAGTTCAACTCTCACCAGGCTCAAGGTTGACTCAGCCTGCCATCATTCTGAGGTGGATAAAATGAGGATCCAAATTGTTGGGGGCAGTATGTTGATTCTGTAAACCGCTTAGAGAGGATTGTCAAGCACTGTAAAGTGCTATATAAGTCTAAGTGCCATAGCTATTACGCTTTATCCTTTTTCTATTACTTCCCCTTTTCTTGAAAACATTTTTAGCTTTGAAGCTGGAAAGGTATTTGGCAGCAGTGGGATTCAGCTGGTTCGGACTGGTTTGGGTGAGCCAGTAATAGTGATCTGCGGGTGGGCCTGCCCACCCGTCCACTCGCCCAGGTGCTATGCTGTCCTATTTAGCCACGTTTTCTAAGCCATGTGCATGCATGCAAGCTGTACGTGTGAGCAAAGCACATGCGTGGAAGGTCATGCACATTCATGGAAGGCTGCATGCATGTGCAAAAGACGCACACGTACGTTTTTGGTGCTGGGCGAAGTGGTTGTTAAATTATGTGAAGCCCACCTGTGGTAGTTGGGCAGAGGTAGTTGGGCAGAGGTTATAAAACCAACAAGAAAAATAGAAGAATCCTGAAACTTCTGGGAGATAAGTAGATGGTATTTCTAAGCACATAATTCATTACTGTAAACAATTATGACACATTTGTAGTTATGTAGCCTTCAACTCAAGCTTAACATTCCTCGATCAATGCCTTGTTGCTAGCTATGAATTAAAAATTCTATCAAGGATAATGTTCATGCAGTGTGAAATCTCACTCCAAAATAGATCCTTGGGTGATACATCTGTGATGAGCTGTTTTAAAGAGGGAATGGTATGTCTCAAAGATTTTTCAAGCAGTGGGGAGGCAGAAATACTTTGAGATAATACCCTGCTAAATCAATAGCCAGACATCACAACCTTAATCTCATATAACAATTTTGCTATGCAAGCAGAACACTCTGGATAAAGATTTTATAACAAGCAAACATTTGGAGAGATGTGAAAAAAAAGATCTCACTGAAAGGTGTTATAACTGAGCTGAGCTGATATGAGGGGAATGGGAAAATTTTTGTAAGCAATCAATATAAAATCTGAATACCTGCAAACATTTTTTTTTAACCTTATCGGGCCTTTTCTCATTAAGTTTGGTGATTATTTCATACACGCTTTAGGTTGCATGCATCTGGATTTCTGGTGTACTTTGTAATTTTTAACTAAGAAAAATCACCTGTATTGGGATTAGCTAATTGCAAGTAATAAAATTCTGAAACTGATATATATTAAGAAACATACATGCACACTTCACACTTTAAAAATCATTTGGAATGTTGCCTAAAATTCTAATTTGAGGCTATTATGATTATGAAAGTCATTTATCTCATTCCCATTTTCTCAATAAAATGAACTCCTTACATGAAGTTTGATGTATGTAGAAAGGTTCATTACTAAACTTTTATTCGATGCTGAATGTGGGGGCTAAATCACTTCCCCCTGATGGATTGGTTTCCCCCTTTGAAGCTGCAGTTGCAATTCACTAATGCAACTTGCCACTGAAACTTGATGGAATGCAATATCTCCCCAGTTTGTTTGTTCATTGTTGAAATGTTTATTTTTAAATGCTTTGAAAGTGTTACATTTGAGTTTGGAATTATGACAGTGTTTTCCATTTTGTTACATTTTGTTGCAGAATTACTAATTCTAACCCTTCCAGCTGTTTGATCAGAATTGTCCTCTGTGTTGTACTAAGATAAAAGTGATCCTTGACTTGAAAACAACTGGTCTACCTGCCTAGCATATCTCATCATAGAGAATTTTCAGAGAAAAGATTCTTGGAAAGTCTAATTATTGAGATGATTAGGGGGAAAACTGAAAAGGAACTTTTAAGACAAGAAATGATATAGCTAGCTGTAGTCGCATGGTACCTATTTATCTTGTGGCTATGGGGATTTTCCTTTGTTTGAAGGCAGAAAAAGCAATGCCTCTCTTACTAATTTATCTTTCTCTACTAATTCTAATAAAGGGGACACATTATTGAACAGGATTATGGCAGCTATCCACATGATTGCTGCTATACTATAGTCACTGAATCTCCTAGCCATGTTGACATCTTAATCATTGAGTTCTGTTTAATCCAACCCACTGATAGGACATTCCTACTGTGTCAATTCCAAAAGAATATTTTCAATGGAGTTTATTCATATGGAGAGACATTATCCAAGCTGGCAATCATCTTGTAAAGCAGAAATCTGAATGAACCACTCTAAAATGCTGACTCACTTGGAAGAGTAGGACTTATTTTTCTCATAGTTCCAAATAAAATAGGAGCATTATTTTATGATATAAAGTATTTTATACAAGTGGAATTTGTTTCTAGTTGAATGGGTTTTGAGTTGGACAATGGTTTTTCCAAGTTCCCAACTAATCAGCAAAATGGCCTGTTGCAGTCTTGTAATCTGGTTGTCATAGTATAGAGATAAATGATAAATATTTTCACACATTCTGAGCAAGCAGAACATGTCTGCACCAGAGCAGCCACCTGCATGCCCTGCCACACTCCGTAGCAAACTTCCTGGCCAGTTATATGTGTGCCATGAGAGCCACTCCCCAGTCACTACGTGCCAATTATCTGAGCTTATGTTGCATTAAGGCAGCCATCTGCTTGCCCTCCAGCATTCTACAGCACTCTCTGCCCAGCTGTTCTCATACCTCAACAGTACCCCCTCCGCCGGCCACACTCATTTGCTTAGTGATGGAGATTTTGATCCCAATTACCATTGTTAAGCAAGACTACCTGTAAGGAAATAATTCTTTTTTTTTAATTTGATTTATATGCCGCCCTTCTCTGGAGACTCAGGGCGGCTTACAGTGCGTTAAGCAATAGCCTTCATACTTTTGTATATTTATACAAAGTCAGCTTATTGCCCCCACAATCTGGGTCCTCATTTTACCCACCTTAGAAAGGATGGAAGGCTGAGTCAACCTTGAGCCTGGTGGGATTCGAACTTGCAGTAATTGCAAGCAGCAGATGTTAATAGATGTTAATAACAGGGTGCTTTAAACCACTGTACTACAGGCTCTTGAACTAATACCACCTAGAAAATAATAATCATAATCACTGGACTATAACATGGTCCAAATATCATGAACTAGATATTATGGACATATGATGCAAAAACAGATATCCCTTGAGAAGTCCATAATGTAGAGCAAAGTGGAATAAAGGAAAAGGAAAGGAAAGGAAAAGGAAAAGAAAATGATGACCATCAGTAAGATGGAAGAATTCAGTTACAGTGGAGATGAATAAACATGAGGGGCCAGGTTGGGAATGGATAGTTCTGGGGAAGGTCTATCAAAATGGTCATTAAGAGGTGACATGACCTTGATGGCACACAATTAAATAATATACTAGATAGCACTACTGTCACATGTTACTTATCACATTTTGCACCAAAGAGCTTTCCAGACACTCTTAGCTCCATGCAAACCACATTGTACCAACCATACTTGCCACTTGGCATGTCTTCAAATTAAAAAAGCAGAAGGGAGAACATTTACAATATGTAAAAATTCTCACTTTTCCCCAAGCTACCAAGCATATCTTTGATTAGGTTTTCAACTTTTGCCACTTACAGCTGTTAGCAGAGGATCTCATTGCCTGGTCTCTCATTTGCAATCATTCATGCAAAGACCTATTCATTTTATATTACTTTAAAATTAATCAAAACATGAAACCTGCACTGGGTTTTTGTTTACCTATTCCTTTGAATGGGACAATTATTTTTCTAATAACTGATACTGTTAAGCTTTCCATGAGTAGAGCATGATAAGGGGATAATGGTGTTATTATTGTGCTTTCGTTGCTTTCCTGGTAACTCTTTCCTCGGAACAAATACAAAGAGAAATGATTACTTTAAAAAAAATCAATTGAGTTTCAGCTGAATTGAGCCATCTTGGCTCATTTTTTAAAATGAACATTTATTCTCAAACAGCAAAAACTACCATCTTTCATAGTTACGTTTTAAGGATAGAGTTAGGATACATTTATGAGTCAAAATGAAAATACATGAACCATGTATGAGGGAAACCCAAACAGTTCTGTCTCCTGCCATTACTTAAAAAATGGCAGTTTTGAGAAAGGAGTCTTTTCAAATGTACAAAGGAGCAGAACTAGGCAAATAAAGGAAGCAATTTCTCCACTTCACACTTAGCAGTCAATTATAGAAAAAGCTAAATAAATAACAGTAGTATGAAGTTATCTTTGTCTTTATTGAAAGAATCCAAAGTTCTTTTAATTCAGTATCAACAGCTGATGTTCTGGCTGTAGGAGCCTGTCACAAAAGCATGGCATATTTTGAACTGTCAACCTACCCATCCAGAGAAGTAATGCCATTTGAAGCCCTCCCTTCAGAGAAGCAAACAAAGAATTGCACTGTAATTCTGCAAAATTACGGTATGCTCATAGTGAAGCAAGTGGCCAATCTGTTTGCTCGGCTGGCCAACACAAAGCTTTGTTGAGAACAAAGCTGGCATAAATAGAGTTTCTGGAATGCTGCTCTCACATATTTTCTTGAAGCATTGCTTTGAAAAAAATATGAACCAGTAAGATCCAGTTAGATGAACAGTGAGAAAAGTACAAAGCAAAATTCTATCCCAATGGCCAAACTGGTTATTGTAGAACAAGCATTTACCAGACCTAGTTCTTCTCAAACATAATGTGCATGATATGTTATAAACATGAAGGATCTTCCTTTTTAACATAAAATAAAATAAAATAAATAAAATAAAATAATTAGGATCCTTCTGGTTCACATTAAGATCCTGATGCTCTATCTATCTATGAGAAACATATCAGCTTTTCTATGCTGGCTACTATTTCTTTGCCAGTTGTCTTCCTTTGACGTATTTTTCTTCATAAAAGTGAGGATTTTATGCAACAATGTTAAACAGTGGATTTGAGCTGCATCTTTACAACATCCCCACATTTACCGCTGAATGGGGATCAAATTCAATCAAAATAGAGCTGGAAGGGACTTTGGAGGTCAGCTAGTCCGATCCCCTGCTCAAGCAGGAGAACCTATACTATTTCAGATAGGTGGCTATCCAGTCTTTTCTTTAAAAACCTCCAATGATGAAGCACCTACAACTTCTGAAGGCAAGCTGTTCCACTAGTTAATTGTCCTCACTGTTAGGAAGTTTCTCATTAATTCCAGGTTGTTTCTCTCCTTGATTAGTTTCCATCTATTGTTTCTGGTCTTGCATTCTGGTACTTTGACCACCACTTCTTTGTGGCAGCCCCTCAAATACTGGAATCCTGCTATCATGTCCCCCTTAGTTCTTCTTTTCTCTAGACTGGACAATTCTTGCAACTATTCTTCATATGTTTTTGTCTCTAGGCCCTTAATCATTTTAGTTACTTTTTGCACTTTCCCCAGAGTTTCATCATCTTTTTTTGTAATCTGGTGACCAAAACTGGATGCAGTATTCCAGATATGGTCTTACTACGGTTTTATTTAAGTGGTATTAATACTTCATGTTATTTTGATTCTATGCCTCTGTTTATACAACCAATTATTGCATTCACTTTTTTGGCTTCTGCTGCACACTGCTGGCTCACATTTAATGATCATCCACTAGGACTCCAAGATCCCTCTCACAGATACTGTTTTTGAGCCAGGTTTTGCCTAATCTGTACTTCTGGTTTTTCCTGCCTAGGTGTAAAACTTTGCTTTTCTCCACATTAAATTTCATGGAGTTGGTTAGGGCCTATTGTTCAAGTCTGTTAAGATCTTTTTGGATCCTGAGCTTGTCTTCTGGGGTGTTGGCTATTCCTGCCACTTTAGTGTCATCTAAATGACACTAGTTCCCCTTCTATTCCCTCATCTTAGTTATTTATGACAATATTTTTTAAAAGTTTTTTATTTTTATTTTTCATCAACATATTTAAATGTACAGTCTCTTATCCATCTTTAATCATTATTCATTCATCTTATCTTTTTACTTTCATTTATTAATTGTTTGGGGCTGCTCTTTTACCATTTCCTCTCTTTTATTTTACCACAACCTTTCCTCTTCCTCTTCCCTTCTCTTCCTTCTTCTATCTTTCTACTTTCGTCATTCCTCCTCTCCTTTTCTACTTCCTCTCCCCTTTCCCCACTCCTCTCTTCTTCCTGCTTTTCTAACCGTCTCTCCTACTCTTCTTTCCCCTTCCTTATCTTCCTCTCCTTTTCCCTCTCTTCTGTCCTTCTCTCTCCTTACCTCCCTACTCCCCTTCTTCCCTCTCTCTACTCCTCTCTCCTTTTCCACTTCCTTGTTGTTTCCATTTTCAACTAAATCTAGAATGGTATTCGAGCAGCCCTGATTTTCTATTTACATACATCTTCTTGTATGTAATGATGACGATATTGAAGAGTACTGGGCCTAAGATGGAACCTTGTGGCGCCCCACTGCTTACTTTCTTCCATGATACAAAAGGAAAATTAATATTCCAAAACGTTTTAATGTTGCCCTGGGTTCATGAGGAGAGAAGAAATAAAATTCCGATAAGAAATAATGCTGTAAGGGTTTTGCCAGTGTGAGCAGTTCTAGAGCTGAAGAGAAGGGTGAGAAGCAATGAGATGAGTGCTAGGGTTAGAGTTAGCTCGTTCCAACTATTTGTCCACCACTAGATGGTGCTGTCATTTTGTATTTCTCTTTACATGTTGCTGTAGCACCAAGGAAGATAAACAGTTCTGAATGTTTATAACATTGAAATTGAGCTTGATATATATGCCAATGGTTTATAATTTGCAAGAGTGGCAATTTTGGAGAGGTATCAGTGGGGGCGTAGCTTTAGACTACATAACAAGAAGGGCTTAGAATAGAGCAAATGTGGTTTTCTTCTAGTGTTGGCTGAAATTATTTATAGACACACAAAGGAGTGGGGAGAGCCTGAAATTTTTGCTTAAACGTTCTTTTACCTGCTAAACATTGTTCTCTCATTTTTGCAGATGCTGACTCTTGAGGAAAACTCCCTTACAACTTCCTCTCAAAATTAATACTTAATGACATACCTTAAGTTTGCCATCAATGCCTCCAAAATGTTTCCTCAGCTACACACACATTCCAGTCAAAATATGCCACATATTTCTTAATGTGATCTATATGGCTCTTTTTCTTGAGGAACTTCTTGAATTGGTTGTACAGATTTGCAATATATCTCATTTGGATTTTCTCCAATTTTGCACAACTTTGTGACTGAATATTATCAAAGATCCTAATGACATGGCTTGATTGGTGGAATCCAGAGTTTTGGAAATGATGTTATAATCTAATAAAGGAGAATATTTGTAGCTCAGGGTGGACACGAGGAGTCCTTGGTGCTCTCTGAGCTTGCTTTCTGCTCTTGCAGATGTTTCATTACCCAAACTAGGTAACATCATTGGGGCTTAGCAAGAAAACAAGCAAGATTTTATAATCTTTTTCAGACAACTGAAATCAATGAATTTTTAATGTAGGTCTTCATAAGGTGGACCTACATTTTTAAGATGGACATGAATCTGTGTGGAGACAACTTCATTATAATGAATGTAAGCAAAATCTGTATGATTTATATAGGGTAGGGCCAGTTCTTATAGTACTCTCACAGCTGGTCTTAGATAATCCTTTAATTGAATTAATTGCTTTATGGAGATAATAGCTTTTTCAAATTAGCACATTACCAGTTGGATGACAAGCACCAAGTTTTGGTGTTATTTATCCATTCAGACTCTACTTACACATCAATAGAAGCTGTGATAGTATTAGTGGCAAAGATCTGAAAGAGGGCAAATACTTTTCCAAATCTGTGAATTTCGTTATGTTAACTAGATAAATTTTCTTGCCATATGATTTCCAATCAGGATGCTTGATATTTAGACTAGAATAGCTCTGTTTGGGTAATTTATTTATTTATTTGCTTTGCTGTATCTCTGGTTTTCTACAGTAGTATGTAGTCAAAATTTTAACCTTCTACAGTTTTCTTCCCAGAGAAAATCTGTTAAGAAAAAAACAGCTACTAATTTTCTTACCAGTGGTTTCCTGAGAAAATTCATTTACCCCCCTCATACTAACTGAGGAATCTCTTCTGGGTTAGCCACAAGTTTACAAGTTCATTGATATTTGCAAAGAACTCTAACAGTTAGTGAGACAGGACTTTTGCAATGTTGATTCTCTTCTATTCAAAAGGTTGCTGTTATCAGCAAAGAAACTCATATTGTTTCTCCACATTCAATCAATTATTTATCAGATGACTTAGTTTGTGTAGGTGGGGGTGGGGTGGACAGGTTTCCTGGACACTCTATACCCATGATGGCAAACCTATGGCTCCTTGCCCAAGGAGAAAAATCACTAGACGATTATATAATATAATCTGTACAATTTTTATATGTGAGGGCAAATTATGGAATATCTTTCTAAAACTTCTAGACACCTTTTCTAAAGTTTAAATAATCTCTTTAGGTTACAGGCCTTTAAGTTACAGGACAGGACCATATGACCATTATCTTGTTCTAAAGAACAAAGTAATGTATAAAGTATCCTTATTTGGGGATTTCTTTTTAGTCCTTTAATCTCCTGCTTAAAAGAGCCCTTTCTTCGCAACTAATGCTCAAATGACCCAGGTTTGAATGACCTTCATTAAATCATGGTTTGGAACCAAATCCTGTATGTGCTGTAATGATAATATGAAAACCTTTGTAGACTAAAAGTACATTATACCAAGAGTGTCATATATAAGCAACCCCTGTGCCTTTGTAATGTGCCCGGCTCCCTAGGCATTTCAAGAATATATGAAATGAAACTTCTGCACTTTTTCTTGCACTAATTGAATTTCAGTCCATAACATTTACCGACATTAAGAGACAGACAATATAATTACCTTCTTTTTTTCCTACTCTCAGTTATTTCTCACTCTCTATTTTAAAACTCATTGTATTATGTCTTTTTATAGATGTTTGAATAAATCTTTTGTTAACTTATGAAATATTATTCCAAGTACACAAAGAGCACAGGAATAAAAGCCTTTAAGAGATACTTGATGAAGTTTTCTGAATTTCTCTTTATGGTTCAATTAAAAATAATGTGGACTTCTCTAAGTTTGCTAGCATTTCTCCCTTCAAAGAGAATTGACTTTGCTATCCGGAGCTGACAAATATTTTCAATAGGAGATGAAGCCTTAACTCATCTTTCTTTCTTTTGGCTTTTTCCAAGTCTACACTGACTTGTAATGCAAAATTCAGCAAATGCTCAACACATTTACTTTTTAAATCAACCCCCCCCCCCCGAAAGTATGAATATATACAGGATAAATAGGTAATCCTTGATAGTGAACACAATTGGGACCAGCAATTGATTGCTAAAACCATGTGACTGTGAATCCTAACCCTCACTTTCCATTTGGTCATTATGCAAATCCTTTAAGCAACATTACAAGGCTACGACTTGAGATTTTACTTCCACGTTCTCCATTAATTCTTGGAAACTGGTTGCGAAGCATTCAAATGATGATCATGTGACCACAGGGTACTATGATGGGTTGTAAAGTTGTGCCAGTGAGAAAGTGCTTAAATGGTGATCATATGACTGCCAGATAGTGCAATGGTCCCGAATGGAAAGATTGGTCACAAAGCTTTTTTTAAATGGTGTTATAAATTCAAATGTCATTAAATGTTATGGTAGGTGGGACATGGTGGCTCAGTGGCTAAGATGATGAGCTTGTCGATTGAAAGGTCGGCAGTTCAGCAGTTCGAATCAGAAGATCATTACCTTCATCTTGTCTTGCAAAAGTCTCACCAGATAATTGAGATGAGATACTATTTGAACTAGTCTGACTTCCCCTTCCCATTCAAACCACCCCTTTATTGCCCCAAATGTTCCCCAATGCTCTCACATTTCTGACAAGTCCCAGAGCAAAGTGATGACACCCCCGCACACACACCTCCAGCAGCCTCTGGCTGCAAATAGTTGAGCACAATGCTATGAGCACAATGGCTACAAAACAAGAAATCCAGCAGGGCAAGGGAATAAGTCAATTAGTCCAGGAAGCAAAGGAACAAGGCAATTAATCTAGGAGGCAAGAAATAAATCAAGAAGTCCAGGAAATGTCCAACGTCGGCAACAGCACACAACACTCCATAAATTCAGCATTTGTTCCAAGTGGTGGGTTTCAATTTTTTTTACTACCGGTTCTGTGGGTGTGGCTTGGTGGGCGTCGCATGGCTTGGTGGGCGCGGCAGGGGAAGGATACTGTAAAATCTCCATTCCCACCCCAATCCAGGGGAAGATTACTGCAAAATCCCCATTTCCTCCAGATTAACTGGGACTTGGGAGGCGGAGAATAGATAGGGGTGGGGCCAGTCAGAATGTTTACTACCGGTTCTCCAAACTACTCAAAATTTCCACTACCGGTTCTTCAGAACTGGTCAGAACCTGCTGAAACTCACCTCTGATTTGTTCCCAACAAATGCCCCTCCCCATAGTGTCTCTTTAAGTATCAGTTCCCAGGTGTGCCTTGTGGAGAGGGGAAGGGTGTTTTCCTCCTAAGTAGTCGGGTCAGACTGTGCTGTTCCTGCCTTCTCTCCACTCTCTGTGTTCAAGAATCAGGAGGGGGAGGCCCTTGCTCATCACCTGAACTCTATCTCTCATGCTTAGCTTCTCTTGGTCATCCTGCCCCCATTCCTCCCTGCCTACAAGCCGTCCCAATCCTGAAAGGCCTGCTTCTCCCCATATTCCTCCGAAGCCAATGAAGCCACCCCCTCGATCTCTATTGGCTCCAGTTTTGGTTCGCCTTCCTCTGCAGATTCAGGCTCTGATGGGGGCATGACCGAAAGAGTTAAAAGTTGAATTCTTATCTCTTTAACAAATGCAACCTCAACATATCTGGGTGGCTGAGGAAGAGTGCCCTACATCATTGGACTACTTCAATCTTATAAGATGATATTGCTTGAAGAGTATTGTTTAATAAAAAATGGAACCATTGATAAATTATGTATTTCAATTAATTTTTATGGGGGTAATCAAGGAAGATCTAGGATCAACATTGTGTAGGTGAATGTTAAATTGTGTGGCCACTTGATGTTCATCTGGGAGGCAATAAGTTTTCTAGTGGCAATTGACTCAAAGTAGAGTAAAATGCAAATAGAAATTTATTGAATAAATATTAAAGGAGTTAAAGAAGAAGATATATATCAATCTACATCATTTCCTGACTCTTTGGGTCTGCACCAAGGTTCCATGTGCCTGAAACTTTTGCCATCTTTTAATACTTTTCTTAATGGACAGGAAATCTAAAGAAAACCTGGAGATGATTTGGTAATATATCTCATCACTAATTTGATCACAACTTCAACGTTATTTTAAGGAAGATGACACCTTGCAGTGGTCTGATGATATCTTGTCCATAAGTTGGGAACCAGCTAACTAATCTTCTGTCAAAGTATACTTTTATCAGAAACATTGTACAAGACAGCCATTCGCTGTCATCACTGCAAATGTTAGATTGGAGAACATATGTTCTCTTCATTTTAATTGCTATAAGTAGGAATATAGCCACAAGGTTAAAAAGCGAGAGTGATTTGCAATACAATGATGCAATCCACAAAGCTTGTTAAGTAATTCTAAGGACTCATGTGGAGGACTTCACAATACAAAATTGCTAAATTATGTACAAGTTGCTAAGTTACCCTTTTTGAATAGATATAATCATAAGTGTGGAAAGAAAAAACAGTGGCCCACATCATTCTCTCCTTATCAATGTTCTACAATGCTACTACATAAATCTAGCTTCTTTTATATACTTGGTTCAATGTATTGATTGTTTACATCCCTGGTGTACAATTTGAGACTCCAAGGCTGCATGGGGTCCCTGGATCCCATGGAGCACCCTTTGATCATCTCCAAAATTTATCATTTTCATCTTATAGAAGGAGGAAATTATGCAGGATACGAGGATGAGTCATATCAATACCACTATTTTAAATTAATTTCAGTCTACTTGTAAATAGAATTAAATTTAGATAATTGTCCTACCTCAGTCTCTACTTTGGTTTGTGGTCCAGCTTAGAACTCAAGGGCCAAAGGATGTTATCAGTATAAAAAGCCTGCACTGCTCTTGCCACATGGTGATATTAATTTAAGATGGTTGAAGAATTCTGGGAGTTGAACTGTCCATGTCTCAGCCTTGCCAAATTCACGAAGCCCTGCTTTAGGCTCTTATAGTTGTCAATATACACATGACATATCTTGAACAATTACAGTAGCTTGGAAATGCACATTCAAAATGCTACATACATATCTAGATGTATTTATTTGCATTTGATTCCTGATGCTACCACACTGTGATCTTAGGGTCCTTTTTTAAAAAAAGCAAAGCCAAGGAAAAGTTTTTGGCACGAAGTGAGAATGCATTTCAGTATGTATGATGAATATTTGCTGCCAACAGAGGCTTGTTAACATCGTCAGACTGAAACATCATCGTGCCAATTCAGTGGCAAAATAAAATTAAGACACTTTATTAGACTGTGCAGAGCATACAAAAATGTTGATGTGAAAGTGAGGCTACTTGGCATTCCTTCTACAATATTAAAATAGATAGCTGGTGAAGGGTAACATTTGAAATACACATGGAATGTATTTTTTTTTTGCCAAGCATTACAATCAGTCATGCAATTTGTGAGTGCATAAGCTGTCATGATGCAATGTAGTTTTACAAATCTGTTAAATCTTTCTACATTTCAAATAACTCTTTTCTATTGCATTGTCTCAGTCCTTCTCCCTGTTCTAGCATACCGAATGGGGACCTGTATGACAACTAGTCCCCACTGCCAATGGACTGGTTCACCTTGTTAGATTACTTCCTAAATAAATAAAATGTCAATGACCCTCCCCTCGAGCTTGCTCCTTTTGCCACCTATACCCACAAAGTACTATCTTTATGTAATTTATCATTATGTATTTTCTTCAAAGTACTAGACCTCTGTAGATCTTTGCCATAATAGATCTGGTTCTATCATCCTACTGCCCATATCTCCATGTTACTGGTGGTCAGCTGGCAGCTATATCTATCATGATAATTCAGAGACTTGATGTCCACCGCCTTTCTCAGCTCCTGCAACTTTTATAGGATTGTTTTGCTAGGAGCCGTGGTGGCGCAGTGGTTAGAATGCAGTCTACTTCTGCTGACTGCCGGCTGCCAGCAGTTCATCAGTTCGAGTCTCACCAGCTCAAGGTTGACTCAGCCTTCCATCCTTCCTAGGTTGATAAAATGATGACCCAGACTGTTGGGGGCAATATGCTGACTATGTAAAACCACTTAGAGAAGGGTGTAAAGCACTGTGAAGTCTAAATGCTATTGGTATTGCTATCTTCATAGATGCTCCAAAGAAGCTCACCAACTAAGGAAAGCCTCTATTAGCTATTGACTGAGTTTCTATATTCTTTCTCTCAGGCAAATATTCATTCATTCATTCATTCAGTCATGTAGGTACTACTTGACTCAGACTAACTCTGTTTAAGTCAGAATGTAACAAACAGGACAAAATTACAAGGTTTGTAATGTTCTTGTTCACCTCCAATTCTCATCATTTTTATGCTTTTCAACTGTTTAGTCAACATAATTTTTATACTTTCCAACTGTTTAATCAACCATAAACATCTAGCAAAATCAGCAACATTCAGGGTCTTACAATTTAACTGTTAGCTTGTAGTATACTTAGATTTAACCCACATTCCAAGAAACCACCACCAGCCAAATACATTCATGTTGTATTCCTAATGAGGATCAATTCACTGCTTCATGCCATCTGAATTAGATTAATTTTAACCAGGGTAGGAATAAATAAATTTTCCTGTTCTTTTTATTTATTCTAAAATGGGATTATTCTATCCTGCTTCCACTTTTCTTGAATTACTGTATATTGTAGTGCTGTGATATCATTTGAATGCAATAAGAGGCTTAGTCTGCCTAGATGCACTTTCTTCCTTATATGCTCATCAACTTAAAATATTTTTGAGGAAAACCCCCACATTTACAAGAAAAATATGGATAAAGTGAAAAAGGATTTGCTATGCTACTTCTGACTACAAAATAAGGGGAGTCACCCATGAAGGGATGCAAAACAGTTGCCGAGGCCTGAAGCTTAAAGAGTGAAGAGCTTGTCTGCTTGCTTGATACCCAAACTTCTTTCTCTTTAAACTGACTAAATAGGAAAACAAAGAAATAAACAAACAAAACTGGTATCCATGTGTCCCTCACCGTTAAAATCAGATCTCTCTCTCTCTTTCTCTCTCCCCCCCCCCCCGGTCTCCAGCATGTAGGATCTGAACAGATAGCAGAATCCATGAATTTTGGTGGCTTCCAGTGATTTTAACCTACCCTGGAGAAGAAGGAAAGGTCCAGCTTCATACCTAAACTAGAAGACTGGCAGGAACACTGAAGGGAGCATGGAGATGGAAAAAGTCAGGGGTGAAATCCAGCAGGTTCTGACAGATTCTGGAGAACCAGTAGCAGAAATTTTGAGTAGTTCAGAGAACCGGCAAATATCATCTCTGGCTGGCCCCAGAGTGGGGTGGGAATGGGGATTTTGCAGTATCCTTCCCCTGCCATGCCCACTAAGCCACACCACATCCACCAAGCCATGCCCACAGAACTGGTAGTCAAAAAATTTGGATTTCACCACTGGATAAAGTCTTTCCCTTGGAATAGAAAGTCTAGGAACTCAACTAAAAAAATGTTGGAGGAAGTAATCCTTGAACAATGTTTGCAAGTCCTTCAAAGTTAATTCAGGTTTTGGTTCAGGAAAATCAGTCTGACTTAGAACAATAGCTGAAATCTAGCATTGCTTGGAAGACAAAGAGTCTTGCAGGCAGGTTTCTGAACGTGTCATTTTTCCTAGAGCCAGGAATGGAACTCCTACAACTGAAGCCCAACAAAGCCGCATTATGTGGCAGTTCCGGAAAAGGGGAAAATTAAAAGAAGGGAGTAGCAAGGAAAGAAAGAAAAGAACATTATATTGTAGTTTTGGTTAGCCAGGATACTTGGCTATCTCCAAGTCCTCTACATTAGCTCTTCATCAAAATTCCCAAAAGAAAAAGGGAATGATACCCACAGAAGCCAGTGAAGAAAACACAAAAGCTTTTTGGATAGTGACAGTTGAAAGAATATTAAGTCACCTTTAGCAAAAAAGAGCTTGTAATATGAATTCAGAGGTCATCAGTAGTGTTCGGAGAGAAGCTCCAAGGCTGAATGCAGGGAAAAAAGCAGAAAATGACTGTGGGTATTGCAGAAGAATTGCGTTTTCAGTAATTATTGAATTACTGGGGGGGTGGGGGTGGGGGCGCTGGGGGGGTGGGGGGGAGAACCAGTTCAGTGACATCATATCATCACCGCTACTGGCTCGGGAGAACCGGGGTGAACTGGGAGGAACCCACCACTGCTGGAAATCCTATACTGCAAGACAAGCAGGGAGAAGAACTAATTTAGTTAACCAGAAGGAAATAAGGCATCTTAAAAAAGGTGAAACAAAAGAGGAAGGAGGAACATGCACAAACAAATACAGAAGCCAAAGTCTGCTTTGACATTTATTTTATTTATTTATTTATTTATTTTGTCAAGAACGTATTAGGTATAGTATAAGCATGGATTGGATACATAAAATAGATACAAATAGAGGAAACATTAGGACAGGGATGGTAGGCACACTGGTGCTCTTATGCACACCCCTTACAGATGTCTTAGGAATGGGGTGAGGTCAACAGTAGCCAGTCAGTCTAGGTGCGTTTTTTTGTTTTCTCTCTGTGTGTTTGACAAAGAATTGTACACTTGCTAATTCTTCTGATTTGTGTGCAAACAGTTGGCTCTTTTTTTTCTATAGTGTTGTACGTTCTTCTCTTGGTAACAACTTTTCTTTGAAAGATGCAAAATTGGATGCATATTACCATAAAACTTTTGCATTAACACTGCTTTCAACATCATATCAGAGGCATCAATCTGTAAAGCAAATGAAAGGTTAAAGTACAGTGTCAAGATTGAGAGAAATCATTATGCTCTTATATTCTGTTTTGGCCAGATTCCACCAATTTTACATTTCTGTTCCAAAGCCAAGGACACTGGAAAACTGGAACATGTCCAGAGGAGAACAAGTAAAATGATAAGGGGTCTAGAAGGAAAAAACTTAAGAGTATGTGTCATCTGGAAAGGAGACAATTACAGGGAGACTTGATAAATGCTATCTTTAAGTATTGGAAGGGGTGTCTTGTAGAAGACAGGACAGAAATGTTTATAGTTGTTTCAGACAGAAAAATAATTAGTGGGTTTAGAAGATAAGCAAAGAGATTTTGGTTGAATAGCTGGGGGAAAAAATCCTAACTGTAAGAGTTATTCAGTAATGAAGAGGCTGTTTTGAGAGGTAGTAGTCTTTTCTTCGCTGAATGTATTTAAGTAGAAGTTGGATGACCATCTGTTGGAGGGGAAGTTGTTCCAGACTTGGGAGTAATGGCAGAGAAGGTCTTTTCCTGATTCTGCCAGTCAAAGTTCTTTAATTAATGGGATCTGCAACATATCTTGTTGCCTGCTGGGCGGGACAGGTTGATATCATTGAGATGAGATGGTTTCTCAAGAAACCTGGTCCCAAGGACTTTAAAGGTGATAACCAACAGTTTGAATTGGACCTGGAAGCAATTCACGTAGCAGAGGAGTTACTTGCACAATTCTAGGGATACCAATAAGAGACGCGGTGGCTCATTGGCTAAGATGCTGAGCTTGTCAATTGAAAGGTCGGCAGTTCAGCGGTTCGAATCCCTAGTGCTGCTTAACGGTGAGCTCCTGTTACTTGTCCCAGCTTCTGCCAAATTAGCAGTTCGAAAGCACGTAAAAAGTGCAAGTAGAAAAACAGGGACCACTTTGGTTCCGTGCGCCTTTGACATTTAGTCATACCGGCCACATGACTACGGAGACGTCTTCGGACAGTGCTGGCTCTTTGGCTTTAAAACGGAGAGGAGCACCTCCCCCTAGAGTCGGGAATGACTAGCACATATGTGCGAGGGGAACCTTTATATTTACCTTTAGGGATACCAAAAACTGCTCATGCCATTGCATTCTGCACTGGATGAAGCTTCTGGAAACTCTTCAATGATAGCCTCATGTACAGCGCATTGTAATAATCCATACAGGGGATGAGCACAGCATGAGTGACTAAAAGAGAACTTCTCAATCCAGGAAAGGGTATAACTGAGGCACTACACAAAGTTGAGCAAAGCCCCTTCTAGTTAGAAGCAGGAGTTGTGAGTCTAGGAGGACATTTAGATTATCAGGAGGACCTCTAGATTACCAAGTCTAGCTGGGATAGTGCAACCCCATGCAAGACCAATGATAGTAAACCCCAGGTACAGAGGAGCCTCCTACATACAGCCACTCCATCTTACTTCAGTTTGTTGAAGCTTGTTTCCTATATTAGTTCCAACTGTTAGTCTCTGCCTTAAAGTACATTCATTTGAAAAGTTTTGTTGGGAATTCAGATTAAGATAAGGATCAAGGATGAAGCCAGCAACTAACGATAATAAAAGTAGGAGAAGACTGTCAGATAAATGAAAAATATTTATATCCTGCCTTTATTATTTTTTTATAAACAACTTAAGGTGGTAAACATATTCAATACTCCTTCCTCATCTGATTTTCCCCACAATAACTCTCCTGTGAGGTGGGTTGGGCTGAGAGAAAGTAACTTTCCCCAAAGTATATTTCCCCAAAGTCACCCAACCACCTTCATGTCTAAGTCTCCCTGTTTCTAGCCTGGTGCCTTAACCACTAGACCAAACTGGTTGTAAAACCAAAGCTATGATAAATCAACTTTAAAACATAAGAATCACAGGACTGATGATGTACTGGATCTAGAACATCTTATTCTGCATGTTATATTTGGAATTATAGAACCAATAAAATAGGTTATAATGTTCAATGTGAGAAAGAATGACAAATATATCTGGCTTCCGTTCAGCATTGTAGACAAAACTTTCAGAAAATAATTTTGTTCCTACCTAATTTTAAGTGAAAAGTTTTCCTCTTGTATTTTGGACTGTCACTGGTAATAATACAAGAATCTTACTAATAAAATGGCAAATTTTTTGTACCTTTCAGTATAAACACAACATAGTCTAAGCAGGAAGAGCTCCAGGATCAGGTGGAAATTTAACATCTATTTCTGCAATGGAAAATTGTTCGCTTAGTCTGAGGTAATTCTTTTAGTGAGATAGCACATGGCTATATTTCCCCTTTCCTCTCTTCAAAACTTGTTAGCAGATACAGTATGTTTAATATGCAATATATAGTCAAAAACTGACTTCACTAGCAAGAATGAGATGCAGCCAATATTTGGGTGGACTTGGCGATGATCCACAGATAGCAGCTGTTATGAGAATGATTCAGTCTGTCTGGGGATGATTATGGATTTGAGTAGGAAGATGCAGCTATGACTGAGTCTTCGTTATCATTGCCTAATTCTTACCATTGGTTCTGGGGCTTGGGAACAACAGAGACCAAGCCAGGACCCTCAAAACTTCACCCAAATGCAATGACAATACCTTTGGGGCATTCATTGAATCTGCAACCCTTCTAATATATTTATTTTCATTTCTATATTAAAATATAATTCTTACAAGCTTCTCCACAAGACAGCTTGCCTACTTTACCCAGTTCCTGGAGGGAGTAACATGAGATAGCTCTGAGCTCTGAATGTGTATTGTAACAAGAAAACAAAAGGGCCAGAAAGAAACAAGTAAGAGCTAAAATGGCTGCAGTATAAATATATGAAATATGACTAGGGTCTTCCAATCATTACTGGTTGCCTTCTGAATTGTATGTTTTTTACTCCAGAAATATTAAAAGATCATGCTCTCTTCATGTAAAATCTTTTCATTCATACCTTTTCCTTATTTTGGAGATATCCCAAGTAATTGCTTGATGATTTTGAAGATAAAATAAAGGGATGGAGTGTGTATTGCAGTGTATTGAACACTGGCTTTTCTAAAGTTGTTATAAAAAAATGAGTTGATGGTGTTTTAGTCTGGGAGATGGATGCAATTTTTGCTTTAAAAAAATCTCCTTTGATCTCCCACCTTTCCATAAATTTCTATTCCAACTTCCTAATCTGAATTCCAGCTTTCACGACAGCTATATCACACAGTCTTGAAGTCTGCCTCTTATGAACTTTGGATTTTACTCTGATTGCAGTGAAGAAACCTTGCATATTTTTGGTTGCAAGCGGGTCAATCTCAGTGGAGAAATGTGGATGCCAGTTTTAACTGTTCCTATAGCAGGCCCATTGTGGAAGAGTGTCAGAGAGTGGTTTCATTCTTAAATAAACATCACTCCCCATTCCCAGATGCACAATGCTACAATATCAAATCTAGATAAAGGATTTGCCTCTTATCTAGGAATATGCCAATTATCTAGAAATGTTGATTATAACTGTAAAGGACACACAGATGTCAATTCATTCCTAAACATGGCTACTCCATAGCTGAAACCACTCTGAAGAGTCAGCTACTCCTTCTCTACTTCAGTGATGGTGAGGCAGACAGGTAGCAAACAAGCAACAATCGCCCCGATTCTTTAACGTTTATGTTTTGGGAATTTATATTTGTGGGCAGAGGTCCTTACTTTAGGCATCCCAGCCCTGTCCTAATCAGCCTCTGCTTTACAAATGATCGATCTACTATCTTGACATCAATCTGACCTTCAAACTATGCTGGCATATTAACTTTTTGGAATCTACACAGTCCTGTTAAGTGAAGTTGTTTCCACAATGCCTTCCTGTTAAATGTGCAGCAGTAATTACATTTGATACACTTGAAAGGTATTTCATTACTGAATAGTTTCTTGTAGGGGACTTTGTCTCTATGTATGACTCACAATATTTCAAACTGCTCTGTTCGTTGCTTTGGTACATGAAGTGATGTGTGAGAAGGACCTTGAAAGATGGGACCAAGAAATGCTGCATAGGGAACACAGATAAGTGAGGGCATTGCCTGCAGCTGTATAATGGATACAGAAAAAGTCTTAGAAGGACCCTGCCAAGTTTCTCAGGCTGCAAAGGAGGTGGCAAGAATTTTGTACTTTCAGACTTACAACATTCTGTTAATGTAGCTATACAGTAAAATTGAATTAACTCATATGGTCATGTTTCCTGTCTGGTCTACCTGGGAAGGCTAACATAATTTTGTAAATCTAAAAGTATGAAACTCTTGCTATCCCTTATACAGCATAAGAAGCTAGGTAAGGTTTCTTCTAAGTCTGTTTCTCTACTCATTATGCAGTGGTGGACCATGCCCTCTCTTATCTGACTGCTCCCTAGGCAGCATTTCTTTGCTCCATTTCTCAAGATATTCCTCACCTACTATTACATTACATGTACTTTTGTATATAGCATGTTTGTGTTTTTACAAAACTTTGTATATTAAAAGTGATGGGGCATGTGAGGTATCTCATTTCTTGGCATTAGCATTTGTTCAATCCTAGCATAGCCATATTGCAATTTAAAGCCTCGGTTTACAAATAACTAATTTTCATGATCAGGAAGTAGGATTCAGGTAATAGAGATACTAAATCAAATTTGTGGCTTTAATGAGAGGAAGATACATTATGAGAACATGATCATTACAGCACCATGCACCCGACATGTTCCCACTTGCATCATATTTAAAATTTGGCATAAGATCAACTTAATGAAAAGCAACACGAACAAAGACAGTAAGAGGCTGTTTAATCCTACTTAAGCAAAAGTCATTTATCTTCTAGGATGTGATGGTGTTACAAAATAGTTCTTCAAGAACTGATGAAACTGTAGAGATAAGTCACTGGGGAGGTCTTTTTGATCTTTTTCATGCAAATTGTTGGACTTTGCATCTTCACATACAGAATTTATCTGGAATAAAAATGATTATGTTAGTTAGACCAGCCTATTTCTTTACAATTGCTTCTCATTGCTAGACATTCAACCAATGAAACTGACAGTTGGCATTTTTTTTAAAATTTCAAGGGAAAAGAGGAAGCAGACATCAAAATTCTATTTTAGTTTAATCTTCTGCCTGTACCTACATTAAAGGAATACTCATTATCATTCTTTATATCCCCCCCAAACCGAGTTCTTGCAATTTACTGCATGAATCAATAGATTGAAAAAACACTCATTGTATTTATGGGCAGAAAACCCATAGACTTTCACAATAGTTCAAAGTGCCCCCGTTTCCATGCTAATGTTATTTTTTGAAAAAAAAAATTCACACAAAATATTTAGCAGAAAAATATTTTAGAGATATTTTATATTTTTGAGTATCCCCCCCCCCAAATGTTAACGTATTTCAATCTTACAAAAGAAAACGAAGTGAAAGATCTGAAGGAGAATTGCTTTCTGATTTGCACTATAAACTATTTAAAATATGTAATCCAGGTAAGGTTTGCAAGGATCCACAAGGAATGGATATATCCCTATTATGTGCTTGAAAGTGCATCTCATTTATCTTCTGTTAATTTGAAGTAATATCCTTACTGAATTGCCCATGAGAGATTTCTTTTTGGGATTAATGAATAAGAATTGATAGATAAAAGACACAATGTTGACATTGCAGTCTGAAGGATGATGAAAAGCAAGGTAGAAAAAAAGACAAGGAGAGAAGTAGGATTAAAGTGCCAATAAAAAAAACAAACAACACAACCCTAGGAGGAAGATGTCCTAGGCCCCCAAAGTATAGGGCCATGATGGCGAACCTTTGGCATGTGTGTCATAGGTGGCACGCAGAGCCATATCTCTGGACACGCGACCATTGCCCTAGCTCAGCTCCAGTGCGCATGTGAGCACCAGCCAGCTGATTTTTGGGCCTTCCAGTCCCACCGGAAGTCAGGAAACGGGCCATTTCCAGCCTCCGGGGGTGGGTGGGGATGGCTGTTTTCACCCTCCCCAGGCTCCAAGAAAGCCTCTGGAGACTGGGGAGGATGAAAAATGGGCCTACCTGGCCCACCGTGCCATCGTGTGCCAAAAACGAGGGGAGTGGAGGGGTCATGTGTGCATGCGCGTGGGGTGGGGTGCATTGAATTATGGGTGTGGGCACGCGCATGCATGACCCCCCGCGCTTCCCCCGCTTTTGGCACGCAACAGCAAAATGGTTATCCATCACTGGTATAGGGCATAATTTTCATCAGATAATTCCACCAGTTGTTCTATGACTGTGATGGCGAACCTATGGCACGGGTGCCACAGGTGGCACGCGGAGCCATATCGGTGGGCACGCAAGCTCAGCTCTGGCACACATGCGTACACCAGCCAGCTGATTTTCAGGCCTTCTGAGCCCACCAGAAGTCAGAAAACACACTGTTTCCGGCCTCCGGAGGGCCTCTGGGGGGGTGGGGAAGGCCATTTTTGCCCTCCCCAGGCTCCTAGAAAGGCTCTGGAGCCTGGGGAGAGGAAAAAACAGGCTCACCGTGCCATCGCGTGCCAAAAGCGTGGGGGCAGGGCACATAGAATTATGGATGTGGGCATGCGTGCGTGTGACCCCACCGTGCTCCCCCCGCTTTTGGCACGCGATGGCAAAAAGGTTAGCCATCACTGTTCTATGATGTTTACAAATGTACACGGAGTGCCCAACTTTTTATGCATGTTTTTTTTTCTATGTATCAATCATATCACCATGAAGCCATCTGTCTCTAGCTGTGGAAAGTCTTATCCTTGTGCTTTAACATAAATATTTAGCAAAATCTTGCCCTTTTCAGAGCTACAGAGCCTGTAGATCATTGATATTATTCTGCTCAAATAAGTAAGAGAGAACGATAGAATTCTTGTCTGATCTTGAAAGTTTATATGTTTTAGTTGGCTAATTTATAAAGGGCATTTCATATGAGATGATAGTTGTGAATTACAAAACATCATCTGGGATTGGGAACAAAACAACAATATCAGATTCCTGCTCCTGGCAAGGTAAGTTTTTTTAAAAAAAAACATATTCTGCAACTTCTTTAAGATTTATCATGAAGCAGTGCCTATAAATTGTGCCCAAACTGGAGCATTGCTTTTCTTAAGAAAAAAAACAGGCATTATATATCTTACATTCATTTTTCATCTGTGATTTAGAAAAGCAAATGTATTACCACTTATATTTTTCTTTTTACAAGAATCCTCGTTCTTATAGTTCAACTTTCATATCCTTTGCTAAGTTATCAATAATAAATTGCACATAATAAATGGGCTGTGTTATTTGTTCAGTGTAACTGGTGAACAAATTGTATTGCTATTGAATTAAACCGGTGGTCTGCTTGAAGAAAGAAAGGTCAGCATAGGGAACTGAAAGAGAGAAAGTGGTGCAGAGAAATTGATGCAAACAGGCAACACTGATAATACACATTTTTTGCTATGAGTTTTTCCAAGTGGGCTGATTTGGGATTTTCAAGGCAGGTTTCCAAGATAGTGGAAAGTTATTCTCTGCAGAAAAAAAAATACTAAGATCATTATCCTGATAAAGCCATATATTCTGTGATAAGTATTGGATTTCAGTTTATAGATAACTTTATAACTTCAAAACTTTAAGTAATACATTAAAATTCATAATTTTAAGAAATATTGTTCAGCTACTGTATATACAGATGGAGCAACACCACATTTTACTAGCACTGATATTACCTAGTTGGAAAATGAAACATTTGCAAGCAATCAGCCATGCTCAGAGAACACCAAGGACCAAATGTAAAGCTCATTATAACTATGAGTAAACATGAATACCACCACATATGGTTGGTGCGTATAGATTTTTTAAAAAAAGACACAAATATTAACCCCTGTTTAACCCAACACGTTTTGTTTTTAGAAAAAGACTTGGAAACCTGAAGAGATTGGAATTGGTCAAGAACCCTGCTGTATTGCTACAACCACTGCCATCTGTAAGATATAGGATTGCCCTAAAAACTTATTAGTTTTAAGAAATTTCCTCTGTTGCATCCTTGAAGAGGATCATTGTTTTTTCAATTTAAACTGACCTCGAGGGGGGCTGCCTCTTTAGTGTGTTAGAAACTTCTAATATATTTCTATTTCTTCTGTAATTTCCACTCTTATTTTCCTAATGGCTTTGAAGACTCCTGATAGGACATCAGAGACCACTGGTGATTCCTGGACCATGCTTTAAAAACTTCTGTCCTCTTTTGTCCTCTAGTGTTCCCAATAGCTGTGTAACAGAAAGGCATGGCAACACACATACTTTATGAAAACTAGATTCTTTTATATCTTATATTGTGGACTGCTTCAAGCGAGCTGATGTAGGGTATTTAAGTCTGCTCAAAAAGAGCTGTCAATAAAAAACAAAATAAAATTATAAGAATGCTTGTAACAATTCAGATTAATACAGTGAAGGCATGATATCTAGTGTAGTGATTAATGTGCTAGGCTTAGATCATGGAAATTAAGTTTAAAACCTGATAGAACTATAGGTATAGTTTGTGCCCATATTCTATTTCATTAAGCCATTTTACCTCACTACCTTATTATTGGGAGGATAAAGGAAGAAGTACTTACGAACATCACACTGGCTCTCAAGAGATAAATGGAACATAAATGCAAAAATTGATACAGAAATACGATGCAGCAATTCTTATGTTTAAAGCACAGTACACAAGGCAGTTGTACTGCATTTATGGGAATGTTGATTGATTTTGTATGTAATGGGTAGGGAGTCTTATGGTGTTTACTATAGGTAGTAGTCTATTATTTATTATCATGTTATACTACTGAAAGCTTAAATGTCACTTTGTGCTAGTCTGACTGGATTTGGGAGCAGATAGATAATTAAAAATAATCAAATTATATTCAGGTACTAATCTCTCTAAGTATTTAAACTTTAAGAAAAAGAAAGTGGAAAACTCAAGTTTCTTAGTAGGTTTTCAGATTCAAATGAAAGTTCCAACCGGAGAAGAAAAAGTTAAACAAAGAAATGGATTTCTGGAAAAGATAATTATTTTTTCAGCTAAGAAATAATAATTAAAAAAATAGAATTGTCTGGCTGTCCATTTAGGGACAGAAAGACTAAAAGTCTAGTAGCAGAAGAAATTAATCAACGAGCCCTCTATCATTTACTTCTTGGTGACGTATGCATGGTCTCTTATTATTTAGCTGTATTTTACTGCAAAACTTCGGAATTAATTTCTAAATGCCATTGATCACTTTCTTTTTAAAATTCTCATTGGCAACTGATTATGCCTTAAGGGTAATCAGTTAAAACTATTGCTATATTGATGGATTGTTAAGCCATAAATTCATTAATTTCTTTGATCCTCTGCTCTTCAACTTGTTTTCTTCTATCAAATTTTCTTATAAATAACTAAAGCTTAACTTTATTTGCTTTCATTGTCTTTTTTGGGGGAAGGCATAGATACACCCTTATTTAATTCCTGAGGTTGGACTCAGTGATGGGATTCAGCCAGTTCGCACCACTTTGGGAGAACTGGTTGTTAACTTTGGCAAACTGATTGTTGGAAGAAATCATTAGGGCAGAGAACCGGTTGTTAAATTACTTGAATCCCACCACTGGTTGGACTGCACATTTCACTGGAACCTCAGAAACTTTTTTTAAATTAGAAATTTAAAAAAAGGAATGCTATAATTAAAAGCATATGACAATGATCACCCAGCTATTGTCATTGAGATGTAGCTAACTAATGTCGACTTTTAAAGTTACTGAGGTCAAATCAAGTCACATGTATTTCTATAGTCTATTAAAATAAAATTTGTTTTTGTGGGGTGGACTAGTTTATAAGAATTAAACAAGAAAATTATACAATTCAGAATGTACAGTTATTACCTAAAAGGCAAGAACACATCATTAAAAATATTGATCAACTGCAATGTAAATTCTTCTTACAATTGTTTCTATGTATGCTTTTATAAGTTTAAACTGGGGGAAAAAAGGCAACTGCTTCCCATTTTGATTCACCTGTATGACCTTGTCTGGTTCTTGACTTTAAAGCAGCATCTCACTTATAGTCTGTCTTTAAGATTTATTGCCCATTAAACCTTTATATAAATTTATTCCCGTATTAGTTTTTATTCTTACAACATTGCACATCTTAGTCAGATACAGAGAAAAGAATTGTACGGAACTGTAGAGTATCTTGGGCTCAGTGGTGTGTTAGAGCTGTCTTGCACTAGATCACAAGACTCTATTGTTAAATTTTCTGGAATTTTGTGACCCAGTTGACAGTAGAAGAGAGCCTCCATGGCTAGTACATCAAACAGTTGTTCCAGTACACCAAGTTTGAAATACTAGCCATGATATGTTCTTGTCTTTTAGGTAAGAACCATACATTTTGAATTATATATATTTTTTTGTTTCGCTCTTATAAAGTGATATAGTGCAGCAATGGCAATGGAACTGACAGAGCTGATTCTGAAGTATTTCATAGCACATCGTGACTTCTGATTGACCCATTTTTTTAAATTAACACTAGGAAAAGTGGCTGCTTAGACAAGTTACTCTTCCTGTTTCTTGTTGCAAATTGTGAGATAACAAACTTCCTGCTCTAACCTCAGTTAGATAACTAGTTCCCACTTTTGTCATTCATGGTGTACCTACATTCAAAGTTGTGAAGGATTCTCCTCCCTGTTTGCTTAGATAACATATTGGGATAAAATATTGGCTATTTGGTTGAAAGTGGAGGAAGGGAAGGGTTTGCAGGGCTTTCTTTAGAGAATACATCTCTAAATCTGTCATGTTCACCACAGGATTCTTTAAAACAATAGTTGGTTCAAACATTAGTCTGATTAATTTTTTTCTTGTCCAGAGCCAGCTAATGTGTTCACTTTGATTTCTAGGAGTAGTAATTGTTTTTTCTTTATCCCATAGGATCCATAAAGCAACATATTGGTTCAGGCCAAACATCACTAGCCCTTGTCTCTGTCCCATATCTTTTCTTTCACTAATAAAATTAATCTTTAAAGAGGCACTTAACTTTGAAAGAAGCACTTCTTTTTGAAGAGTCTTCAAAACGCAGCATAGCTCTCTTGCTAAGAAACAACCCTCCTCTGAGGACTCATTTCTAAGGTCAGTCTTAATGGTTTGAATGTATCTTCTATACATGGACAAAGTCTCTTCTGAACAGTTACAGGAAGTGCCTGGACAGTTTTCTGCATGCATACAATGCCTCTTCTGGCTACTGGAATCTCCATTAGGGCTTTGAGTTAAATGTTATTCCTCACTGAGGAGAAATATGTTGTTTCTTTACCTTAAACAGGCAGGATCAAATTACTTTTGTGGCCTGAAGTGTCTCACTGAGGTAAAGCCAAGATGACTTGCACAGCCCCAGAGACTAGCACTTTGAAGCAAAGTTTCGAAAGTACTGAGATAATTGGATTCATAGTCTGCTTGATATAAGCCAGATTCTTATACCTCCATAGGTTCTTCTAAAAAAAAAATCAAATGAAATGGATTCAATGCTTTCTATAATTAGCTTATTTCATACTGAAACCAACCTTCCTTTAGTTTTGAACTGTGTATTAATCTAGACTTAATTACTCTGGTTTGTAAGATAGATAAAATATGTATCATGACTGGACATTGTAAATTAATAAGACAGAAATGTTTCTGAAAAAAAAAACCCCAAGCAAATTAGTTTGGTAAGATCCCCTTAGGAAGAACTATTGCAATGCAATAAATGAAGCCCTCCAGCCATCAATATATAGTATTGTAGAAATATTTTTTAAGGATACTAGCATATAAAAGTGAACAGCTATTTAAGGAAATTATTTAATAATTACTTTCCAAATCTTTCTTTTTTTGCTTTACTTCCAAAAATATGATTCAACCATTTTTATTTATTACTATTGCATCTGTGTTTCTGCTACCCTGTTTCCCCCAAAATAAGACATGCCCTGATAATAAGCCCAATCGTGCTTTTGAGCACATGGCAATAAGGACAAGCGCTTATTTCAGGGTTCAAAAAAAATAAAAATAAGACAGGGTCTTATTTTCAGAGAAACATGGTAGGTGATTAACATAGTAAAGATAGTTCCACTTTTTGTTCATTCTTGCAAAATCATTAAATGCAAGATCTTTCTTACCTGCAATTATTGCAAGTACACTTACTTCAATAATCTAGCAATAGATGGAGGACTTCCTGCATCATTTGATTGCTCCATTTCTCAGACCTTGGAAAAATGAGCTACATAGACCAATCAATGTCCCCCCCCCCCCTTCATCACACCACTGGTGTCAAGTATCAGGATTTACAAGGAAGGAAGATGCATGGGGAAACACCAAGCCAGAAGTCTGTTATCCCTCTTTTTTCAATATGAAGAGAAATTAGAATATATAACCCTGTTTTATAATCATTTCACCAGGTCAAGGGTTCATTCTATTGGATTTCATAACCTTGGTGCTTCCTCCAATTCTTGACATTGTACGATCTGAATGGAAACTTTGTCCTGTTCCAAATGTCTGCATCATAAACCACCACTTAGTAGATAGAGAATTTCCTGCTTCGGCAGTCTTTATTATGTTCTCTCATTGTGGTGTCTTGTTCTGGGTTTTTTAAATTGCTTAAAATCCCTCATTGCTCGTTAGCATTGTGAGGAATAGCTTTTATATGCCCACATATTAAACAAATAAAAGACATTTGGGGGATTTAAAATCACTTCCAGCTGCTTGAAATTTACAGTTTAAACTTACTTTCTTACTTTCTTTCTTCTTCTAAGGCAAAGTTTATTTATTTATTTGATTGTTTGTTTGTTTGGATTCATATACCTACTATAGTGGGAAATGAGGTTATTAAAATATACTGGCTAAATGAGACCAGCAGAAAGTTTATTAGCCATGTCCTGCTCACAATGTGAAGCACTTTGAATGTTTTTTGAAGTGTCTTAGAAAGAGCTTGCTTCCAGTTTCTCTCTAGGCCAAAGTTTATGAGGCAAAGAACATTTTCTTTTGGTACACCATGGGGAATTTAAGGCTTTATTTTGATTTAGAACAATCTCCTTTAAAGGAGACTAATTGTTAAAGAATCTGGGGCTAGGGCATTAGATTTGTTAGGTGCAAGTTTTCTAAATCATGTATTGCCTTGTGTATGTACTGTATAAATATATGCATGGATTTATTGTTTTGCTGAATTGATTTTGATATCATTTTCCTTGTCAAATGACATTTCTGTGCTGAGCTGAGCTGTGCTGTGCTATGCTACAAATTCTGTTCATGCTTAAAAGCCATTGATTTGGAGAAAGTTGTACTACTACATTAATATGAAGCCATCATTAGCAGCACAAATAGACATCATAATATAAATTATGTCACAAAATTGTGGTATATCAAGGAGCACATTGCTTTGCTTTTAGTTGTTCCAATAAGAAGTATATCAAATTAGATCTCTGCCCTTCCACAAAGTGAGCCTATTGGTCCTTCCCCAGGACAAAAAAACCCCAGCCAATTTGGTGTAGTAATTAAAGTGCTACTCTAAAAACCAAGAGATGGTGAGTTCTAGTCCTGCCTTAGGCATGAAGCCAGTTGTGTGACATTGGGCCAGTCATTATGTCTCAGTCCTAGGAAAAAGGCAATGGCAATCTACTGTACTTCTGAAATCTTGCCAAGAAAATTGCAGAGACTACTCCAGGCAGTTTCTAAGAATCAACACTAACTCAAAGGTGCGTGCACGGTCAGGCACACATATGCACAATACATATGTATATTATATGCACAAGATCAAGTTATCTTATTAGAGTAATTGTTATTTATCTCCCAATACCCGTGGATATAATCATTTGGTTGTTTACATTATTTCCTAGGAATTGTGTTTTTTGGCAGAAGTATTTTATATTCAGGTTTGTTGAGTTCCATTTTAATACAGATAAATACAGTACAGTTTATATTATTTGAAACAGACATGGCTATTAATCATTGCTAATGTTATAATTCCATTCTATATTTTCTTAGCAATTTTAGCATAAAAAATTGCAGCAGCTTCAGGTTTGGTTTAAGAACAGAACTATAGAAATGATACTGTATCCTGGTCTGAATAATTCAGATATATTGTACATTTTAACTAGTTAAAAAAAATCCAGTGTTTTCTAACTTTCCAAAACTCCTAGAATTCTGAGACAAGTCAATCCCTATGTCATTATCTATCTCCTTTACTGTTGGCATTCTTTGGTCCATGTCTTGACTGTGCAATGATTCCAAAGTAGAGTTTGTTACTCAACACACTCACTGCTATCCTCTAAGTGGATATTAGCTGCACCGAATTGTTCATTTCCACTTTGCACTTTTTTTTCTTGCATTTCCACACAAACACCTTGGAAACTTCTCAGGTGACCTATTTTCTCTCCAGTTACTCCTCCTTTATCAACTTGCTTCTCTTTTCTTCATCCCAGAGGGACCATTCTCTTTAAAAAATAGATATATTGGTTCATTCTTTCTCCCCTGCCTATCTATATGTTGATTTTCTGCACTGTTTCCTTCTTCTCTTAGAGATTCAATAAAAATGAGTCTATTTGAATCATCCATTCAGTTAGACTTTTGTAAACTTGTGGATTCTGTTAGAAAGATCTTCAAAGAGCTCGAGATTGGATTCTTACATCCAGTACTCCCCCCTCCCACACACACACCATCTTTTCCTCCTGAGACAACACATTATAAATTAGAATCAGTTTGTGCATAGTAATAGAGCTACTGATTTAGTCTCAAACTAAATTTTTGCAGTAAGCAGAAATATTTGACAGAAAATGACAAGGAGACTGCAGTAGGTATACATGTCGGGTAACAATTAAGCAGCCCTTCTGCCTGCTCCTAGTCCCTGATCTAGATTTCATGATTATTAGGTTCTGACTTTTTGGAAACACTATTTAATATCTACGTGAAACTGCGGGCTGAGGTGATCGGATGGCTTGGGATGAGCTATCATTAATATGCAGATTATACTCAGTTATATAGTATACCTCCATCCCAGGCCTGTTGAGTAATGCCATGGATGTCCTCTCCCAGTGTCTGATGGGTGTAGAGGCTTGGATGGGGCACAATGAGCTCTGTCTCAATCCAAGCAAGATGGAGTGATTTTAGATACATAGTCTTCCTGGTAATATGATTCTTCCATCTTTCTGGAAGTCTGGATGGAGTAGCACTTCCCTAGACAGGCCCATTACATAATCTAGGGGGCCTCTTGGACTTGTGGCTCCTCCTTGAAGAGCAAATGGCAGCTGTAGCTACAAGCAGCTTTGCATACCTTCAAGTTATGCATTAGTTATGCCCATTCCTGGAACTAGCAGCTTTGCTCAGAGTCACTTATGCCCTTGTTACTGTAAGAAAAGTAATGCAGAACTTCAGAGCACAGTTATAAGAGGGATCAGCCTAGAATCTCTACATAGCCATAAGTAAACTAAGTCCACTCCCCACTTGAATTCCATTGACCCTTATCTAACTCCAAGCAGGTGTTAACTGTTAATTAAGAAGATTCCTGTGCATGAGTAGCAATACATCAGTTTAATTTAACTTTTATTTGTGGATTTGGTCTTTGCACCTGACAATTATCTCTTGTTTGAACTACTGTAATATGTACCACATGGGGTTGTCCTTGAAGAGCATTTGGAAACTGGTGCAAAATGTGGCTGCACTGATAGTTAATGGTGCCATTTATATGGCACAAGTAACACCACTATTACAGGAACTGCACTGGTTGTTGATGTGTTTCTGTGTACAATGTTGGTGATTACTTTTAAAGTCCTATATAATTTGGAACCGGGTTTACCTAAGAATTATTTCATTCCACTTGTTTCAATCTGTCCAATTTGGTCTAGTAGGCCAGGGATGCTGCAGGCCTCATAGGGTCCCATCATTATGTATACAGTTTGGTCTAGTTCGCAGGTGTCAAACTTGTGATGTCATGTTGTCGTCACATGACATATCATGACTTTCCCCCTTCATTAAACTGGGGATGGGCATGGCCAGTGCATGATGCATCTGGCCCATGGGCCATACGTTTGACACCCCTGGTCTAGTTGGTTAGATTAGGCGCCAGGCTGGAAGCCAGGAGACTGTGAGTTCTAGTCCTGCTTTAGGCATGAAAGCCAGCTGGGTGACTTTGGGTCAATCACTCTTTCAGCTAAACCCACCTCACAGGATTGTTATTGTGGGGAAAATAAGAGGAGGTAGTCTTGAGTCTATAAAAATAATACAAGAGAAGAAAAAGGAATAAAATTAAAAGTACTAGCCAATAGGAAGGGTAAAGTGTTCTTGTAACAACTATTATACACAAAGCTAGTTTGGTATACTTTGAGGGAATGTAAGGGCTAATGATATTTAATTTACAAAATAGCAGAAAGGAAAAGAAAGAAAATTTAACTTTTAGAATTTGTTTCATTCTATTATAAATGATTTTCCAAAAAAATACTGAACTTTACAAATTACCCATAATTTTTAAAAATATAATCCAACCTGGTGATGATATTTTTAGAGAACAAACTGTCCAGTTTAGCAATAAAATATCACATTTGCAGTAAAACATACCAACTTTCTCTATTTATGCAATTTAGTGTGATTTTAGTTTTGCCTTCAACTGAAATCTCTTTGCACATCAATTATTGTACTAAATTCTGCACCTCCCTAATTATACAATCTTTTAAAATTTGTTCAGTTCCTAAATCATATTTCAATTTATAAATAAGACCTAGCAAATGGACTGGTCCTGCTTTTTGATATGAAAACAAACACCCACTCTGCTAAAACCCCAAACTACAACAGAAGAAAACACATATGCTGTTAACCATTCAGAGTTAATTAAAACATAGGAACCCAAGGAAATAAAAAAAGAGAAGATAGTCACACGTATGGTCAGTGAGCATATCAACCTCACTTCCCACCAATGAGATCTGCAATGACATTTTCTTATCCTATGTAGGAAACAAATGCTCATGAACACTATGGAGAATAAAAAATAATTGTTGGAAATTTTCAGGATGAGAGATTGGTGCAGTATGTACCAAGAAAAGATGCTACCCTAGGAAAAAAAGAACTTAATTTATAATAGCTTTTGTTTTTGCACTTGTCTTATAGGAAAAAAGTCTTAGAAAAATTTAGTCAGCATACACACATACACACACACTATTATTATTGTCATCACCATCATCATCATCCATCACCATCATCTTGATATAATGTGTAATATGGGAATGTAGAATGGGAACAGAATCTTGTAGAGTTGATCCCAATGCAATAATGAGCATCTAAGAATTCAGTGAAATATATGTAGTAGTAGAAGAATAGCTGAAGTCATCCTTATTGAATTTAATTTCATTTTAACATATTGCTATATTTCTGAACTATTATCTCCACTGTGCTTGGAGAATAAATTACATGGAAGCCTTTCTTTTTGACCTTTGACATCAATACATGGCATGGATTGATTCCAAATCTTTGGCATGACTATTAAATTATAGCAGTGAACAAACCTTTTTAGAAATGAAAAATAGTTTTGGAGCTTTGACCTTTTACATTTCAATTCACAGAGCACCTTGCACAAATGGAAAACGTTGATCAAAATCCAGTTACTTTAATTTGCTACACTGTCCTTTTTAAACTTAACAAAGAAGGATACATTGCATATTTTTGCCTACAAATGCTTGGGATCTCCATACTAAATTTTGCCTGAAAGTGAAAACGAATGCATATGACAAATATATTCTGCCTGCTAGAGATAAACATATCTAAGTATTTCATGATATTATACAAGTTCATGCTGTTCCTTTTTTATATCAGTTTGTGACATTTATAAACTCCATATGCATTTGATACACATTTCTATGCATATAGAGATTCATATTTATATCTGCATACTTTTTCCCAATATACTCATTTATGCACGTATTGTAGTTTGATAAGATAACTGCATCACAAAATCAGAAGAAATTTAAAAATAAAAAGAATTTGCAAATGAAATCAGTTGTATTTATTTGTGAACCAATTTTTTTTCTTCATTCCTATTTATTATGTTTACGATGATGGCATGTGTCACTTAAATAAAATTCATAAGGATATTAAGATAATATTAAGACAATGAATAGTAAACGTTTTTCTGATAGATACAGTGCTGTTAAAAAAAAAGATTTCAACTCATAAAAGTGCAGATATAGCTCAACACATATACACCATAGTTCAAATTCATTAAGTCTAAATAAATACCTTTGATGATTATGCAGTAATTATGGATTCTCATGAATATGATGTTAATATAATAAGTTTTCTGACAGCCAAATATGATGTAGTTTTTTGTAGCTAGAGATGTTCAAATGACCGGTTTTGCAATCCTTTTATTCATAGGTATATTGATTCATGAAACCATTCCATCCGATTTCCACAATAACCTATTAACTAAAAACTATGCATGTAAATTTGCTTTATTTTTTATGTTAATACTGTACTTGAGAATATTGGTACAAAATTTGGATACATTTGAAAATAGAAACTCTGTTCTATTTTTCATATTCATCCAGGAAATATGAATCTGTCAGTTTACTTTAAAATAATGATGAAATTCTTCTGCATTACAGCTGTAATTCTAATCAGACTTAACAGGAAGTAAACCCAGCTGAATTCAGTCAGTTTTATTTCTTTGTAAATATATTGCAGCATGTATATTTAATGAAAGTAGTTTTATGGAATCATAGAATGTAAGAATTGGAAGGGATCCTGGGGATCATGTTGTCCAACTCCTTGCCCATTTCAGGAATCCATTACTAGATTATGTTCATAGATGGTCACCTATTTTTCTTTTAAATATTTCTAAAGAAAGAACTTTACCACTTTCTATTGTTGAACAGCTCTTACCATTATAACATTCTTCTTCATGTCAGTCAAAACCTGCTTCATCTTAATTTAACCTATTGTGCTTGCTTTGTTTTCTCAAACAACACTGCAGAAATTCACCTCATCTTCTACTGAGTCTTCTCTTCTTCCATCTTAAACATAGACAGCACTGCTAATTGTTTCTTGTACACTTTTTCTTTCCAGCTGCTTACCAGCTGCTCTGGATATGCTTTGATTGCCTAGTGGTTAAGGATCAGTCTAGAAGGCAAGAGACGGAGTTCCAGTTCTAGTTCCTCAGACATGAAAGCTGGCTGGATGACCTTGGATGACCAGTCACACACTCTCAGCCCAACCTAACTCACAGAATATTTGTTGGGAAAGTAGGAGGAGGAAGGAGGATTTTGTTTGCCATCTTGAATTATTTGTGAAAATAATAAAGGGGGGAAGTAAGTAAGTAAGTAGGTAGGGTAGGTAGGTAGGTAGATAAGTGTTGTGGCCCACCAGCAGCCTGCGTGGATTGTGGCTGATCCCGACGAGGAGGAGGTTGGTGTGGTGTCACGCCAGCAGCCTGTGCAGCCGGCTCTCGAGTTGGACAGCGAGGAGGCTGAAGAGGATGTGGTGCCAGAGGCAGAGACTCAGCCAGGGCCTTCAGAACCTCTAGAGGCTCCTTCAAGTGAAGAGAGTGAAGTGGAGGAGCCTCTACTCAATGCTCGAGCACGCAGGGCTGCCAAAAGGTAGGAGTGGCTACTCAGGAGGAGGTCTCCTCGAGAGTAACGCTTGGGGTTAATTGGCCACTCCCTTAGCCTATTTAAGTTCGCACACAGATAGCAAATGTTGCTGGAAACAACATTTGGTCCTATGCAGAGCATTTTGAGAGTGAGTTTTTTGTTATAACTTGGTTTCTGGGCTGATTGCCAACCCTTGTCGGACTTTGTTTAATCTCTGTAATTCATAGCAGGCTGATAAGGACATTTGTGGTTAAAGCCTGCATTTTGAAAGGGGTCTGTTTGTATTAAACAGAGTTTTTGGAGCTGTGTGTGTGCTACACTTCTTGGGACCCGTAGCTGGATGGATGGATCAATAGGTGGATGGATGGATGGACGAATGGATGGATGGATGAGGGTTTCTTGGTGTTCTCTGAGCTTACTTGTTTCCTTATAGACATTCCATTACCCAAACTCTTTAACATTATCAGTACTAGTCACTAACACTGATGATGTTACCTAGTTTGGGTAATGAAATGTCTGCAAGAAAACAAGCAAGATCAGATAGCACCCTCATGTCAACCCTGAGCTACAAATATTGTCGTTTGTTAGATGATAGATAGATATTCTTCTTAAAATGCAGTGTCCAGAATAGAACACAGTGCCCCAGTATGGTTTGATCAAACAGAAGAAAGAAGAAAAAAATGATTTCTCTTTACCTTGACATATATATTTATGGATGCAGCCTATTATTGCATTTGCCTTTTTCAGCTGGATCACCCTGTTGGCTTTTGTTCAACTGTGTGAACCTTCAAGACAGTCCACCAAGATGCTAAGACGCATGGTTGCTGCCCTGTATGTTCTCGCCCATTCTATATTCATGCTTTTAATTTTTCTTACCCAATATTGGACTTTACTTTTGGCCTGTTGAAATTCATCTTGCTAATTTCTGTCCATTATACCAGCTCATCAAGATTTGTAGAGAATATGGATGATAACCTTGAAGGACAGACAAAAGATCCATTAATATCAAATAAATGAAGCTTGAGCGTACAGCAAGAAAGAGATTTATGAAAATGCCTCAGACAGTCTCTTCTGCCCAATTCACATGGATATAAATGAGGGAAGAGGGAAAGCTCATTCAGATTTGCAAGATTCTGTTACTATAGCTCTTTTACTAAAAGTAACTTTAGGCTTTTGTGGTGTCTGTTATTTAGTCTGCTCTCCTTTATGGATTATACTTGTCAAGATTGTCCTAAATTTACCCCTTATAGACTTTTTGCATGAAATAGAAAAATGCACTTTTTATTTATTATTAAAAAGGGAGAAATAGAAAAAGTTAGATTATTATGTAGTCATAGAGTAAGAGATAATTTTCTAGCTTCAGTTATAACTTTCTATACTTATGTTTGCTGCAAAGGAAATTTTTTAAAATCTCTTTTTCCTTTTTTTCTACACTTTTGTCTTTTTCTCTGTTTTCTTTATTCAGCATTGGTGTTTGTTAGTGTTTGTTTTCTTTTTAAAATGTTTAATAAAATTTATAAAAAAGAAAGACTGTCCTGAATTTAATATTGTCATCCCCCTCTCTATTTTTTATGTTTGCATATTTTTCTATGTTGCATTAACCATCAAGAATAATTTGTGGTGGAATATAAATGTGATAAATAAATAAATAGAATGGCATAATAAATAGCACTAAAATGTTGGACAGATAATTTTGATATCGGTCTGTAATTTTATTATTTCATATGGAGTTTATCATTTATTGCTTACCTAGCTGGTTTGTGTATATATTTAGATATTTTTTGTTGATGATAATTTAATTTAATTTAATTTAATTTATCACATTTCTATGCCGCCCAACTCCCAAGGGACTCTGGGCGGCTTACAGCAAAAATAATGCGAACAATGAACATAGAAAAATTATTAAAAAACATAAAAACATTTTAAAAACATTAAAAGCCCATGCACACCATTCATGGCCGGACCTCGCAAGATTGCAACAGCAAGATCAACGGCCCCAGGCCTGCCGGAAAAACCAGGTCTTCACCGCTTTCCGAAAGGCCAATACTATAATAAGGATATTATATCTATATGACTTAATAAGATGCTTGCAGAAATGTTTGTATTTGGAAATGTTGCCCAGGATTTGAGAAACAGAGTTTTGTGTAGTGCTTAAGGTATTAGTATTTAAGGGATTAGGCTAGAAACCAGAGGACCACAGTCCCACCATAGACTCAAAGCCATCTGGGCGATCTTGGGCCAGTCACTGTCTCTCAGCCTTAGGAAGGAGGCAATGGCAAACCATTTCTGAAAAACCTTGCCAAGAAAACTGCAGCGATTTGTCCAGTCTGTGAAAACCAGATGTGATTGAAAAGGAAAAAAGGGAAATAAATAAGTTGTCAGCACAACTCCTGAACCTGAGATGCCCTGAAATTTTAAGCATCAATTTCTTTTACTCACTTTGCCATCAGAAAAACTGAATTTGTGTTAGGTGACGGAGAATTGGCCCTTTTTTCTAGCAAAGAGATCCCTCTAAACTGCAATTTAGAGATAAATTTATAGAGGAGATTTAATTTATTCTAGTGAACATATAATTTCACAAACATATAAGGTTTGGATAAGAAGATGTAGCTGTAGACCCTGCCCTGCTCATAATTTTCTTGTATAGTCTTGCTCTCTTCTCAATCTTCTCTGGATGCTTGCATATATATGTGCTTGAATGCAAGAATAATATTTCATGTGGTCTCAGACCCTACTTGATTTGTGATTGCATGAAGCTTTCTTACGTTCCAGGGAATGCACGTTATGTCTTCAGATGTCTTTGCTCCAATGCAAGATACCTGAAAAAAGGAAGCATTGAAGCACACGGATGTAAAACATGGGACTAACGTGGATTGCTTTATAAATTCATACAATTTAGTCTTTATATTTTCACAAAAAATAATGTGTAGAGTAGAGCTATGGAATCGGGGAAACAGGAATAGCTAACTTCCTTCACATTTCTCCTACAAAAATACAAAACAAAAAACCCTTAGAAACTCCTATTGCCTTTCAATGTGAAAAAAAAAATCTCAATCATGCTGAACTCCTCTGTCTAGAATAAGTCCATTAAAAAGCAACATAGAAAATGTTCTCATTTCAAAGCAAGCCAATTTTCCCCTCCATTTATTCAGCTCAAAAGAAGCTAAAATGCAGCGATCAGTTTCAATACGTTTTGAATCCTACAAGACCACAAGATAATATCTACAAACTCAATATGCTGGGTTGACTAAGATATGTTTCCCGAAGAAAATAAAAACCAACTAAAAAACACTCTTAGCAGCTGGTGCCACCAGTCCAAAATTTATTTTACAAATTAAGACCTTATAATCCTATATGCATTCTAAAATGGAGAGTTTCCAGAAAATATACATTTATTCATAATTATGTTTACACTTGTATCTGTTATAAAATACATGCTTGATGAAATAAATAAAATATAAAAAATTATATATTTATATTGAAACTCTCACAAAATCCAAGTCCAAAATCCAAAATCTTAGCTCTAAATTATATAGCACAGTAAACCTCAGGTTAATTGATTAATTTGTGTTGTGAGCCTCTCTCTTGTGCAGAGGGAACACAGTTCACTTCTCATTTCTAAAATATAACCTAGGCTTGTTTCAGTGGTGGAATTCAATTTTTTTTACTACCGGTTCTGTGGCGTGGCTTGGTAGGTGTTGTGTGGCTTGGTAGGTCTGGCAGGGGAAGAATATTGCAAAATCCCCATTCTCTCCCCACTCCTGGGGCTAGCCAGAGGTGGTATTTGCAGGTTCTCTGAACTACTCAAAATTTCTGCTACCGGTTCTCCAGAACCTGCTGAATAGTACCCCTGGCTTGTTTTTAGGTAAATTAACTTTAATAGAAACAAAAGGAGACATCTAATGACTGGAGCATAAACTTGGGGTAGGAAATGGTTAGCATTGTTTTAAAATTGCCCTGCTGCTCTCTTCATCAGAAATAATGGGGGTGTTGTTCTAAAAATACCTTAATTGGATAAATGTATTCACTGAGATTTCACTTCTGGGTTGTAAGTAATGAATCTATTACATACTTGTTAAATCTCATTTGTTAAATAATTGCCATTTAGTATTTAATATGCAGTATGTATCCAATGAAATCCCAATGAAATCTTTTATTTCCTCAGTCAGAACATTTCACACTCTCCAGATGATTCATTGAGGAAATGAAGTTATCATCAAAAAGAATCCCAAGCATGACTTTTCTTGTAGCAGTTAAGGAGAGAACAGTACCATTCTGCTAATATCATTAAATGTACTTGTATAATTAGACAGTATAATCTGTACTATTCTGCTGCCCTCGTATTTTACTTATACCACCAACCCTTTGCCTCAAGAATTGCTTTGCCAGTGAAACATTCTTAGATCATCCATGTAGAATAACAGAGTTGGAAGGGACCTTGTCTAGTCCAACCACCTACTTAGGCAGAAATCCCCATACCATTTCAGAGAAATGGTTATCCAATCTCTTCTCAAAAACTGCCAGTGTTGGAGCATTCACATCTTCTGGAGACAAGTTGTCTCACTGATTAATTGTTGTAACTGTCAGCAAATTTCTTCTTAGTTCTAGGTTGCTTTTCTCCTTGATTGGTTTCCATCCATTGATTCTTGTACTGCCTTCAGGTGCTTTAGAGAATAGGTTGACTCCCTCTTCTTTGTGGCAGCCCCTGAGATATTGGAACACTGCTATCATGTCAGCCTTAGTTCTTCTTTTCATTAAACTAGACATAACCAATTCCAGCAACTGTTCTTTATATGTTTTAGCCTCCAGTCCTCTAATCATCTTTGCCGTTCTTCTCTGCACTCTTTCTAGAGTCTCAACATCGTTTTTTTTTTACATTGTGGCAATCAAAACTGGATGCAATATTCCAAGTGTGGCCTTACCAAGGCATTATAAAGCAATATTAACACTTTATGTTATTTTGATTCTGTCCCTCTGTTAATGCAGCCTAGAAATGTGTTGGCTTTTTTGGCAGCTGTAGCATGCTGCTGGCTCATATTTAAGTGATTGTCCACTAGGACTCCAAGATCCCTCTCACAGTTACAACTACTGAGCGAGGTGCCACATATACTGTACCTATGCATGTTAGTATCTATGTCTAGGAATTTGCACAATGTTTGGAATAGGAGCTTTTTTGTTCCTTCAACATTTAGAGATCCTTTCATATGCATAATATAAAAAGTGAGATAATACCTTGGGCATATTAGTAAAAGTGACTCCTAAACCGAACTCTAACCCTCATCTCAGGTTCATTAATATGTTTAGAAATTAATACACTTCACAATATTGAATGAAGTAGCAGGAATATACTTCTCACAAAGTAGAAAAAGAAGGAATTGATATACTCGAATATATAGCAAAGCTAGACAGCCTGGTGTTCTCCAGATCTGTGTGACTACAGGACCTAATATGCTTTGCTAGAAACTTAACTGGAGTTCAAGTGATATGGTAGAATTAACTTTATGGTTGAGAGAAGAAATGAAATGAACTTTTTTTTATCACAACATTAATAAAAGCTGACCACCATTACTCTAAGTCTAACATTGTTTTGTTGTTCTAATTATTATGATGAGCTACTCAGAGTTTGGCACAAGATGGGTAGCTATATAAATGTTTTAAACAAACAAACAAACAAAAAACAAATTAGTGCAAAATAGCTGGGTAACGAGATAGAACAAACAATTTCTTGGAGAATGGGTCCACTGGAATAGTTAATCATTCTATAGATCAGTATATGTTCAGTTTACCTTGTTTGTATCATTGTTCAATAGCTATTTACCTTCTTTTTTGTGTAATTCCTAATAATGATATTCAGGGTCTTTCAGTGGGAGGAATGGATCATATTAGTTAGTAATAAAAATACAGAATTTACGTATAGTAAAGACAGCTGGATGTGGATAAACAGCTGCATCATATTTACACTGGAAAAAAAATAAGAACCCTAATGGAAGAAGATTTAGAAAAAGGTTTGTTTATGAATAGAGATTGAAGTGTCTAGAAGAATGTGCTGTAGTGCCAACAGGTGGAAACACTCCCTCCCTCCCTCTTTCTCTCTTTTGTATTTCTGAATAATTAATCAACATTTACAATGACTTCAGTGAAGCACTCAAAAGTATTTTACAGAATCTAATTAATAACTCTCAGAGCTCTGCCCGGAAGCCCACTTTATTTAATCTATTGGGTTTACTGAAGTAGGCTTTAAGTAAACTCTTTAAAAAAAAGAAGACAACCAAAGCACTGGGATTTCAAAGTCTTAAGGAAAGGCAGGGGAATATTCAAAATAAGTTGAACTGGCCCAGGCCAAGTATGTTTGAAGAGCAAAACCAAAAATGCCAGCATAAGCAAATGGCTAATTTACCAGCAGACATCCTTTATGATTCTAGTTTCTGAAATTCCAGCTGGCTACATTATTTCTTTCCCAATTTACTGATTTTATAAAATTTTACAATCTACTTGCAAATATACTTTGTTTGCATCTTATTTTTTTTCCTTTGCTTTCATCTTAATCTCAGTGGATCAGCAGATTCTAATTAATTCAGTTCTGTTAAGGCGCTCAAGGAACGTTTGAAAAGGAAGGGATGTCGACTTGTTATGTTGATGACATAAGTTGTATGTTACTTAATTCACACAATTTGTTCCGTAATAAACTTCCTTTGGTCTATGACAATATAATTGGAGAAAGAAATATTTCAGCATTGCTATATGAGGTTGAGTCATATTCCTAAAATATGGAATTTGCCATCTTATGAAGAGTTTTGCATTATTTGGCCTGGAATATAACAAAGAAGATAATCTTATTCAACTGGATATAAAGTCATTCTTCTGATTTTAAGGAATGGATCCAGGAAATTATGCTCTAAAATGAGAAAATTGCTGTAAGTCCAGAGTTATTGATCACCTCAACAATTGAATTAATTTTATATAGACATTTGCATTTATTTTATGGATTTTTGTTTGTTTGTTTACTTCATTTAACTTCCTTCACTTTTTCTTTCCTTCAGTGATTTATTTGCATCCCATTTTTATTATTTTTACAAATAATTTAAGGAAACAAGGGCCTAGTGGTGCAGCAGACTAAAGCAGTTATTAACATTCATTAACATTCAGCTGCCTGCAATTACTGCAAGTTCAAATCTCACCAGGCTCAAGGTTGACTCAGCCTCCCATCCTTTCTAAGGTAGGTAAAATGAGGACCCAGATTGTGGGGGCAATAAGCTGATTTTGTATAAATATAAAAAAGTATGAAGGCTATTGCTTAACACATTGTAAGCCGCCCTGAGTCTCTGGAGAAGGGCGGCATATAAATCAAATTTAAAAAAAACCAAACCAAAACAAAAAAAATCCTACACACCTTCCACCTCCTATTTTCCTCACAACAATGACCCTGTAAGGTGAGAGAGTGTCAGGCCCAAGGTCACCCAGCTGGCTTTCATGGCTAAAATGGGACTTGAACTCATGGTCTCCCGCTTGCTAGCCTGGTGCCTTAATCACTAGACCACCACCACCACCATCATCATCTCCTTTAACGACCCCATAATTCCTTGCGGGGTGGAGTCTGGGCAACTGAATGGAGCTGAGTGTTTACTGTCCGGATGCCCTTCCTGTCACCAATGCGGAGTTATATTCAGCAGATCTGTTCTCAACATGCTAGATATATTCCCAGAGAGAGAAATATCTATCTCTACCTAGGATCGAACTCACAGCCAGCTGATTGTGAGGCAAGAGCTCTACCTCTAGGCCACCACACCACTCATCTTAACCACTAGACCAAACTAGCTAATTTAACAGTGTAGGGTTTTTTTAAAAAAACTTTTGTATTTCACTATTTTTTTAAAAAACCAGAGAGTTTTTTTATGCACATGAAAGCCCAGTGGAGTGTAATGAATATTTATAATTTTAGATCTTAAAAAGATAATAAACCTTATTTTTATTTTGAATATGATTTATTCAGTATAATATATGCTTCCTATTATATGCTTCCAGAAAAGTCAACCCCAGCTTGTTGATCATTCTATTCAAGATGTCCATAGATGTTATTACTCAGTTTCACTCTCTTGCTAACAAGAATACGGTAGGGAAATCTCAAGGGAAAAGAGTATATTAAAATTCAAAACGGAGCTGGAAGGAAATGTACCATAAAAATTATACTTAAAAGAAGCTGAAAAAAAGAAAGAGGTAAAGAAAAAAAAAAGCAACATGCTCTTAAACAAAATCATTGCTCTTTCCTTCTAACACTTGACAGATTAATGTAATATATGATTGCTAATTATTTCATACCTCCAGTGGGGTTTATATTAAAGAAAAAACATGTCAGGTTAAGGTCTAACAATACACGTCTTCTCAGAATCCACTTCGTGCAGATAAAGTGGCCAATATGTTTCCCAGTAGAAACCTATTCTGAACATGATAGTCTTTTGTTTCTCCTTGCTTCAGTCTAGGGAGTAGTTTAAATCCATACAAAGAAAACGTCAGGAGACAAAGTTCATTATAGAACAGAAAAAAGTTTACTTACTAACAAAAAGAATACTCCAAGTAAAATAAGGAAACGATGCACAATACAACAATTATTAGCAATTATGCCATGGAGATGCTCTGTTGGTCATTACGCATCTCCATGTCAATTAGGATACAGTCTTAGAATAGAATGAATGAGCTGGAAGGGACCTTGGAGGTTTTCTAGTCCAGCCCCCTGCTCAAGCAGAAGAACCTATACCATTTCAGATAAGTGACTATCTAGACCTGTGATAGCGAACCTATGGCACGCGTGCCACAGGTGGCACACGGAGCCATATCGGTGGGTACGTGAGCTCAGCTCTGGCACACATGCATGCACTGGCCAGCTGATTATCGGGCTTTCTGGTCCCACCGGAAGTCAGCAAATGGGCCGTTTCCGACTTCTGGAGGGCCTCCGGGAGGGTGGGGAAGGCCGTTTTTGCCCTCCACAGGCTCCTAGAAAGCCTCTGGAGCCTGGGAAGGGTGAAAAACGGGTCTACCGTGCCAACTGTGCCATCGCGTGCCAAAAGCGTGGTGAGTGTGGAAGGGGGGTGTCACACATGCATGTGTGTGTGGGGGCAGGGCGCATAGAATTATGGGTGTGGGCACACGCACGCGTGACCCTCCCATGCTCCCTCCCGCTTTTAGCACACGATGGCAAAAGGTTATCCATCACTGATCTAGACTCTTCTTAAAAACACCTAGTGGTGGAGCATCTTGAAGCAGATGGTGTTGCAACAATAACAGAGAAAATGCAGGAAAATGCCTACAGTGGTATGGGCATGTCATATGATGAGCACCCTATATTGTCACCTGCACTGCTTACCACTTTAACACCAATGGCAAACATTTGCATGGAAGACCAAAGGAAAGATAGCAGGACACAACTGACATGCACATGAAGATCACCCAGTTGGACCTGTTTGCTGCTTTTGATCGCATGAAATGCTGTTGGTTGATCTGAAAAGCAGACTCTTTCCTTTGGGTAACTGCAAGGAAGAAGAAAGTAATGATTAGCAAGCTTTGATGTCCCAAACCAATTTATGCATACTAAGATTTAAATTTCAGTATACTATAATATAATCCAATACTAGTTTATGTGTAATTTTACCCACATTAAAGAGAACAGTTGATAGGAGTCGGAAAAGGGGTAAGGAAGATATAGCATTCTGTCTATAGTCACTTCCTTCTGGTATTGAACTGATAATTTTCATGAGTGAACTCATAGTGTGTATGTGCTACCACAGGACTACTGTCTGCTTTGTCTGCATTCATGACATAACTGTGAAAGACATTTGGAAAACTGTCCCAAATCCTTTTTATCTGTTGAACTCTTGACTTGAGCCAAGTGGGTGCCCTAAGGACTTATGTCTGAGTTTGCTGTGTGTTGTGCCTAAATTAGGATTTTGCCTACAAACATTTTGTTATCAGAAATCTGTATGGGAGTTGTGAGTAATTAGTAAATTTAGCCTGATCCCATCTTTCAATCTTTGGAAAGGTAGAATATCTGGTTTGGCTGATGCAACACCAAAATAGTGAAGGTTTTAAATATATGAAAGATATTTGTCCGGTATAGTATGGGCAATTGTAGCTTGTGATAAAAAGTCTTAAATCAGGTGAAAAGTTTTCTAAAAAGAAATGGAAATTTTATGTGCTAATGTGATTATATTGGCCACTAATATATTTAGGGGGATGAACATTCCGATGATTATTATTGATGAATCGAAACCAAATAAAGTATAGAACCAGATTGTACAGGTCATTATGATGGGACAATGGTTGAGACTCCCATTAGACTAATTTGTCATATTAAATTCAAGGGGTCATTGCTAACAGGATGTAGTTTGGATTCAATTCAGTGTGATTCAGGCTCACAAAACAGCACATTTTCCCTGAATAAATCTGAGGAAAAAATAACTGTAAGAGTAGCTTTTCCCTCCAGTTCAGATCAAAAGCTCATACATATTTTGCATTTCAGAATGAAACCATTATGGCTTGCCCTTTAGAAATAATATCCACAGGCAAATGAATCTCAAAGTGCTCAGTTGAAATCAATTTCAATGCATCTTTTTAAATACTCTTCCCCAATATAAATTGGATTTGAACTTGTTAATTTTTTAAAGCCGTTTTACTCTACGGTATTACCTCAAGCTTGAAATACCCATTTCTTTATCTCTCTCTTCAAAAACCCTGACTAAAACTAAGGTGTTGCTATCATGTGAATATATGTATTTTTAAGCAATGAAAAGCCATATATTTATTCGACCGAAAATCTTATGCATTGATGGTTGAATATCTGGAAAGATATTTATTTGGCTGAAGTTATTTTTCACATTATTAACCATGCATGTTTATACTGATTTAACCAGCAGCATATCTATTTACTGTCATTATGCATAACAGAAACACTTTTATATAATCGCTTGGCATTAAAGCATCTCATCCTGGTCATGGGTTTGAACAAAACCATGCCTTCTGAATATGGCAGGGATATCTTTATTTGCACAGTATTTTCAAAATAGGATGCTGAAGTTGATTTTCCAGAGAAAAAGGAAAGAGTCCTACTTCTTACTTCATTAATGCATTGGCTATTATCCACATTAATTGGATGCTTCTGTGCAGCATCTGTGTTGAAGCATTGTCATTTCGAAAGATTTACTGAAAGAGGAGTAGATGTGAAGTAAAGGAATCATCTAATTGTTTCTCAACCTTTAGTTACCATATTTTTCGGAGTATAAGACGCTCTGGACTCTAAGACGCACCTACCTTTTTTGGTGAGGAAAACAAGAAAAAGAAATCTGCCTCTGCCTCCCAGCAATTTTGCCTCGTTGCAGCAAACAGCAAAGCCTGCTTTACTTTCATTTTTGTTTTCAGCATAGCTTGATTAGCACAAGGAAAAAAAAATCTGCTCCTAGCAATTTATCTCCTTGCAGCAAGCAGCAGAGGCCCGCGCAAAACAGCTGAGAGCAAAACAGCTGAGAGTTGGGAGGCCGATCCAATCAACTTGTGCTAAGTAGGCTGTACTGAAGCTGAATCAAGCTGCTTGTTCTTGCAGCTTGCTGCAAGGAGGTAAACTGCTGGGAGGCACAGGCAAAGGGTGGGGGCCAGTGCATAAGACGCACCTAAATTTTCACCCCCTTTTACGGGGGAAAAGGGTGCGTCTTATACTCCAAAAAATACGGTATGTAGAAAAACAATGGTCTAATCATTGTGATGGGACTTACAAATTGGTCACTGCAATTTCTGCACATTGGACTAAACCTATATCCAAATTCCAAGATGAGTAAGGAACAGAATTTCATTTATCCTATCCCCAAAGCCCTATTTTGGCTTTGAGACCTCAGTGTGTTGCAAGTGACGGTGGTTAGCAGACCTACCATAAAAGCAGAAAAAAAAAAACCAGCAGATTTTTTTGTAAAACAACTAATTTGGGAGACCCCCAGATTGGACCATTTTCAGTTACTCAAATAACGGCATCTTAGGAGAGTTGGTGAGACCTTGGGACAGATTATTTTTGATGTATTATTTGCTCCATGTCATAACTTTCCACTTTCTTAAGAGGATAAATTGCAACTCTCTAAGGAAGTGGCAGGATTGTTCTCAACCACCCCCCTTTACTGTAACTCATATATCTGAAATTTGCTATTAACATGCCTTATAATAAAAACCATTTTCATTGCACAGTTCGTGACATTCTATCTTGAATTAGGTATTTAAAAAGAGTAGCCGAAAAACCTTTGTGCAATTTCGATGATATTTAGAATTCAAATATCTCCCTATCTACTAATCTACTTATGAAAAATTAAAAAAAAACCTTCAAATCAATTGTGAAGGAATGCAATTCAAAAATCTTTAGAGTAAATACACATGCTGTCATAATCCTTTTTGCAAATGTTGTCCTGTACCAATAAACTTTTCTAAAAAATTTCAATGTCATGTGGGTTGTTTTTTTTTTTTTTGTGAGAATATTGAAAAAAGAGTTTTAGTTTCATGACTTTCATCTGTTTGGAGAATAAGCTAAACAAACAATCATAAATAAATTCTTTCAAGATTTTTATCTCAGTCATAAAATAGTTTCCATAGAGGATAATTTTTTTCTTTCTTTGTATGAATCCTACCCCTTTTAACATACATCACACTTATCAATGTATGCACATAAAAGGGGTGGAACTTCAGTCCCTCAACTGCACCCATGCTTTAACATGGTTTACTTTCCCTGCAGAAGCTTAACAGGAGTTGAAGTGCACAACATCTGAATATCACTTAGCAATAGCACATAGACTTATATACCGCTTTACAGCTCTCTCTAAGCTGTTTACAGAGTCAGCATATTCAGAGGTGGGAATCACTTACCTTCCCTACTGGTTTGCAAATGTGGGCACACGTGCCACCTCTGCACTTATGCACGGCCTTCTGTGTATGCGCAGTTGTCGTGCATTATGTCCGGGCAGGTGGGCGGATCCTCCCGCAGTTGCCACTACTGGTTTGAGTCCTCATTTTACCTACCTTGGAAGGATGGAAGGCTGAGTTAACCTTGAGCCTGGTGAGATTTGAACTGCCAAATTGCAGTCAAGCCAGGAGTCAGCAGAAGTAGCCTGCAGTACTGCACCTCTAACCACCGTGCCACCATGGCTCATATAAGGACCCAGATTGTGGGGGCAATAAGCTGATTTCGTATAAAAAAGAAAACTGCTTAGTGGGGGGCGAAAGCCCTACTAAGCAGGTATGTATAAAAGTGTGAAGGCTATTGCTTAATGCATTGTTAGCGGCCCTGAGTCTCCGGAGAAGGGCGGCATATAAATTGAACCAATAAATAAACCAATAAATAAATGGTATAAGATGGGGGAAACTTCAGTTTTTGCCCAAGCATACTTAACATTAAACAATCATTGGTGGGTATTTTTATTTATTTTTTTGGTAAAGTTGTTCTATTGGGTCTGGCAACAATTTGAAACTACAGGACTGGATTCATATTACTATTGCTATATTGTTGGGCTGATCATAATGGCTGAAAATTAATTCCAAACAGCCTCTTCAAATGAGAAGAATTAAACTCCCTGACCCAATCCTGCCTTGTATGGCACTGAGCCTCAAGCTATTTTGCATTCATACTCTGAATCCAGGACCAATAAAAGGTTAACATTCCCCTCCCTCTGGGTCTTTTGAAATATGCACTCTAACTTCATTTTGAACTAAAATAAATTCCATGGGGAAAAATAGAAAAGAAGAAAGTGTCTTTCAATTAAAACATCAATATGTTATACCATTATGGAGAAATTATATGAAAAACAACTACCAGGAAAATACACTATCATTTCTGGTAGTATCTCTGATGACCTAAGTGTTCAGATATAGACAATGAGCATATCACAAATAATCAGCTCTGCAGCCATGGCTGACCTTATCAAATGCCAATATAAAAATAGTATTGCATCTTGTTTCAATTATGCACTATGCTAGAATGTACAAGAATGCTTCTGCTTCCTCTTGTTATTTATAAATTTCTACTTCATTGCAAGCTGTAATGCACTCCAGGCTGAACATTTCTAAGGAATGATTGTAATTCACTGATGGTTAATCACTTGGCCTTTGGCCTTGTGGCTTATAATTCCATTTGACATGTCCTATAATTACTACTTGGAGAGTTTTATTACTTAATTATCCTATCAGCGACTGCAATTTAACATGCCATCAATCTCCTCCAACCACCTCTTTCAGCCCACAAACAAATCCTTACTCTCAATTAAGGCTTCTCCACAACTTTACCGCATCAAAATGCACCATAAAGCTTTGTTTTGATTTGGAAATTTCCCTTAAGAAGTAATTTTATTTAAATTCTCCCCCCCCCCTTATTTCTGTTGCAGTTCTTCGATTTATTTCTAAAACAGAGTTACAAGTGCTTCAACATTGTATGAAATGGCTGCCTCTCTTCCTCCTTTTAAATGTGCCTCCTTCAAAAACAAGTTAGGAACCCATCAGACAAGATGTTGGCTTGTTTGAACACCTGTTTGATACTTCATGGACGGCTTACAGAAGATGAACTAACCCAATGAATCAATCGCTAGTCCTGGAGAACCAATGAACATTTGCAGGCATGATATCAAAACTGGAATAGCATATTTATTGTTTTCTTAAAAGACAGTGGTCAAGATGCTATTTGCTGCTTTGTTTTGTATTAATATGTAGTATGTCTCTGTGTAGTATGTGTGTGTGTGTGGGGTCAGTGAATACAGGTAGTCCTTGATTTATGACCAAAATTGAGCCCAACATTTTTGTTGCTAAGTGAAACATTAAACGAGCTTTGCCTCATTTTACGTCCTTTCTTGCCACAGTTGTTAAGTGAATCACTGCAGCTCTTAAGTTAACAGATACAACTTAATACAACTGAGCTTTGTACAATTAGCAATCTGAAGAATTTTTTTTAAAAAAATCCAGGATTTTACATTTCCCAAAATGTAAAAATATCGACATCTACAATGGATTGTTTTTCGATGAAAGTAATGTGATCCCCAAAAAAGGGACTATACTACAGCAATGGCACATATTTAGTGGAGTTCAGTAAGTTTATTTATTTATTAATCACATGGTCCCTCATCTCGCAAAAAGTGACTCGGGAGATAACAGAACTGCAATATATAAAAACAATCATTATAAAAATATAAAGGTTATTACAGGTAACCTTTACACACGTCCTTGACTTACTGTCAGCATTCCAGAAAACCCCCGACTCCCAGTAAAGACACGGAAGCAGGCATTTTCCAAAGTTCTCTTTACTAGCAATAGGTAAACTGGCACACCTGGGAAATTCTGAATCTGAAAAACCCGGGCTTTCCTTTAATAATACAAAGCTCCCCAAACCAACCCCTTTCTCCCCTTTCAGTCACATGCTCCAATCACCGTCAGTTTCGCCTCGGCCCAGCCCCTGACCACTCCTCCTCCAGATGCTGGACTGCCCTGACCTTGACCGATAGGAAAAAATTATGTCTACTAACTCCCCTCTCCTAAATCCCCCCTCCTACTTTCCCACACATGAGGAGGTGGTAGTATTGAAGCTTCTGGTCTAATATGGCTTCCAAGGCTGACACTTACAACTGTTCGTTTAGTGGCCATTCAAAGTTACAACAGAACTGAAAAATGTGACTTATGAGCTTTTTTTCACATTTATGGCTTGTTGCAGCATCCCCATGTTCAGGCGATCAAAATTCAGATGCTTAGCAGTTTATATTTATGACCATTGTGGTGTCCCAAGGTCATGTGATCACCTTTTGCAACCTTCTCACAAGCAAAGTCAATGGGGAAGCCAGATTCACTTAACAACCGTGTTACTAATTTATAAACTGCAGTGACTCTTTTAACAACGGTGGCAAGAAAAGTCTTAAAATGGGGCAAATGTTTCAATAAACAGCAGAAATGTTGGGCTCAATTGTGGTCGTAAATCAAGGACTACCTGTATTACTAAAAACAAAACAAAAACACCTATAGAAAATCTAAAAATCGAGAGAGTAAAACAATCAACCATAGTGGAGCCATCTAATGATCTCTTTGGTTTCTGGAGTGCCTGTTTTTTGGTTACATTTCCAGCATTTGCTAGACATATTTTCAAACATTTTAGCTAACCTAGCAGGTGCTAGATGCCATCTATAAAACATTTTATGTAAGTTTTCTTTATACGAAGTTGCCATAATTTCCCATAATTTCCCATAATTTTTGCCATTTCTTTAGTTCTATATTGTAGCCAGTTTTTTTCCCCATTGTACCATTGTGTTTTTTATTTGTTTCTTTTCCATTTTCAAAATTGAGTAAGAAGTTATATACCTTCTTAATTAATTTTTCATCAGAATGCAACAATTCCAGAATTTTGATCATGTGACCAAGGGGATGCTGCAATGATCATTTAAGTGTGAAAAACGGTTGTAAGTCACTTTTTTTGCTGCCATTATAACTCTGAACAAACTTTGTAAGTCAAGGACTTATACCTGTACTTATGCTACAACATATTTGGCTTCTGGGGTTTATGGTTGAGTTTATATGGTTCCCAATATTTGTCACCATAACCTAACCAAAAAAAGAACTTAATTTTCTGGTATAAAAGCTCAATATTCACTATCACCACTAAAAATGTTATATTTTTTTAACATAACATAGTGGGTAAGTAGACACAAGATAAAGATACAAAATTAAGAACATAATTAAAAATATTGTCAACCCTGGTCTCCCCCCCCCCCTTTTCACATGATTTGGGATAAAAAAAAACCCTTTCTGGGATAAAAATATTAATCCTATAAATACCAAATTGAACTGCAATCACCGTAAAAACATTTCAGTAAACATCTTCAATGCAATTGCTTCATATACATGTAATTTTTGAAGGAGAAATTGATTAAGTTTTGATTAAGAAACTGACAGTTATGTGTGCTCCTAGAAAAAGACATTACACATTTGCTTCACGAGCTGCATGGGCTGCCAGTTTGGTTCTGCGTCTAATTCAAGGTGCTGGTTTTAAGGCCCTTCTACGGATCATCTTTCCTCAATTACATCAGCCCATCCCATTAAATCTGGACAGAGAAGTCAGAAGTCATGTTGCAGGTACCATCTTCTAGGGACTTAGATTCAGTGGGTTCCAGGAGGTGGGTCTTCTCTGCACTATCCATAAGGGCTGGTCCTCTGTCATAATTGGGACATGGAAAAGACCTCTCTAGCAGACAGATAGGAGAGGAGATTGTTCCTAAACTAACATGGGCCTACAGCAGTGATGAAATCCAATTTTTTCTACTACCGGTTCTGTGGGCATGGCTTGGTGGGCGTGGTGTGGTTTGGTGGGTGTGGTTTGGCAGGTGTGATAGAAGGATACTGCAAAATCTCCATTCCCACCCCACTCCAGGGGAAGGATACTGCAAAATCTCCATTCCCACCCCACTCCAGGGGAAGGATATTGCAAAATCTCCATTCCCACCCCACTCCAGGGGGAAGGATATTGCAAAATCTCCATTCTCACCCCACTCTGGGGCCAGGCAGAGGTGGTATTTGCCAGTGCTCTGAAGTAAAAATTTCCACTACTGGTTCTCCAGAACCTGTCAGAACCTGCTGGATTTCACCCCTGGCCTAAAGTAAGTAGAGCTTTAAAGGCCATTATCAACACTTTGAATTGAACCTGGGCATAAATTCTAAACCAGTTGTAGTTTCCAATGTCCCTTCAAAGTTGGGCCAAAAAACTCATTACAACACATTGCAATTAGGTAGTTTTACAGTAGCTAAGGCATATGCTAGATCTGAATTTATCAATAATGAGTGCAGTTGCTATGCTAATTAAAATAGGTAAAGACCTTTCTGGCTTGAGCTATCACATAAGCTCTTGGTGCAAAACAGGATTCAAAAATATTCATAAACATTCTATATCAATTCTACAACATTTACCTGAAGCTTCAAGAGATTGGAAGCAAGGCAGAATAAAAGGCAAGGAGAACATCATTCAACTCCCTGCAGTAGCCACTCACCAAGATTCCTTCCACTGTTCACTACCGTTGTTATGGCTGAACCCTGGTCTCTCTATCAGACATCACCTACTTCTGTTTATTTGTTTATTTACTGAAGAGTTTATAATACTCCGATCCAGAAAGAATCTTAAGTGGTTCTTTCTAAAATAAAAAAAGCAATTTAATGAAAACATTATAACAGTAAGAAATTGTACAATCATAAACAAAAGTATACTAAGAAATACATTAAAGCCACCAGGCTCAAAAAACATCCAAATAAAAAGCAAGGTGAGTGCTTTAGTTTATATTAAATTCCCTCTAGGGCTTCCTTTAAAAGCCAATTTTAGAAATGGTTAGTCCTTGGTATTCCCTGAGCTTGGTTATTTGTTTGCAGCATTTTCATTACCCAAGAAGGTACAATCATCAGCAAAAATGAGTTTGGAATTTGTTACTTGTTTATATATAGTAGCTTGCCCTGCCATTTTTGTTCCTTTCCAAGAAATTATCCTAAAACGCAACAGGATGAGGTCTAATTTGATCTCAGGCAATAAATTATTTCAAAACTAAGGAGCTGCAGCAGAGGAGACTTGACTCCTTGGGTATTTTAGAAGACAATTCTTAATTGAAAGGATCTGAAATAAGTCTATTTTGCTTGATTTTATTGGATAGGCAAAAACTACTGAAAGCACATCATCCCCTAGATGATGTGCAGGCTCTACGAAACCAGCCCTTTAAATTGAACTTGGAAACTGTTACTTGGGAGAAATTTAGGATTCCCATCACTATTCTAGCAGCTGCATTTTGGACTAGTTGAAGCTCCCACAATGACAGGTAATTAAGATATGAGTGACAGTGAAAATTCCTACCAGTTTAGTTTGTAACTGGTTGCAACTGGCACGCCAGTCGTAACTGTGCAAAAGAAATCTTATCACAGTTGCTATATGATTTTCAAGCAGGAGCTGTGAATCTAAGAGGACTCTCAAGTTACATACGACTTCTGCACTCCTTTCCTTAAATCCATTCAGAATGTCTTTAATCTGTAAAACTTTGGGGTTGAATTATGCAAAGCATGCCCAATTTTCTTCTCAGTTATTCACGTTGAAAGGTGGCCTTAGAAAGCCTCCAGTAAGCATTGTTTTTGTTCTTTTCTTTAAGCACCAGGTGGTCCAAAGGGAACAAAGTCTATTTGAGAAGAAGTCCACTCAAAATAATAGACCCTTTGTTAAAGATTTATAAAAGAAAAAGCTTTGGCTACTCCCTAGGTGATTTTCAGCTGCAATCTCAAATAATCATCTGAGTGATGGAAAATTTATTTGAACAGAGGTAGACCAATACCTTTTACTCTGACATCTTGTGTGCGTTTACTTGGAAACAATGTCCAGCAATATTCATCTAAATTTATGCAAGATTGAAATGTGTGTGAATTTCAGAACCAGAATGCCTTTTCTCCCAATCTTTGAGATTTTTATACCCTGTTTCCCCCAAAATAAAACACCCCCTTATAACAAGCCCAATCGGGCTTTTGAGTACATGGCAATAAGGCCAAGCACTTATTTCAGGGTTCAAAAAAATATAAGGCAAGGTCTTTTTTTCGGGGAAACATGGTAATAGTGGCTTGAGATGCATGTTGCTTTTACCTAAGCTGATTCTGTTCTACTTTATAATTTTGCTTTTGCCTTTTTTGAACTTATTCTACACAAAGATGAACAAGACAATACCAATAGTTTATTAATTGACAAAATAACAAGAATGATACCATACAGCATTTTTAGGAATAACTATTAGTTTATGGATATTACAGAAGGTACCTAGCCAAATTATGGTGCATAAGGCAAACTAATGGAAACAGTATTTGTCACTGTCTTCAGTTTTTTGGATTCTTAAAAAATAAATGAACATGAATGAAAAATGTTATTCTGCTTTTCTCAGAGAAATTTAATTGGGAGGATACTGAACTGGTTAGACTCATACACCAATCCAGAAGGCTTATTTTGCAGTTTTTATTTAAAAAGCAATTTGTGAAGAATTTTTTTAAAAAAATTAAAAAACAACTTGGGAACAATGATTGAATAAAAGCTACCCTCTGGCTTACAATATAAGAAAGTTAGACTATGAGAAAATGGAAGAAGGAATAGCAAAGCAAAAGAAAAAAAAGCAAAGCAAAGCAAAGCAATAAGCGAAAAGCAGGGAGATTCTTAAGAAAGTATATGTGTTTTCAGATACTGCTAAAGAAGCACTAAGAAAAAAAGGAATGAAATTAGTTTTACAGAAGCACAGAAATTAAAGTTAAAAGAATGAATAAGAACATTTAAAAGTGAAAAAAAATCTGCTTCTGCATTTAGAGCACACAGAAGAGAAATCCATAAAAATGTGTTGTCAATTATCTCTTGAGGAGGGAGTGCACCATTACCTCCTTAAGAGCTAGTGGGACCATCCCATTTCCCAAGGAAAACTTGGTCACTACCCAGACCCAATCACATGTCCTCTCCTTAGTAGCTGTGACATCTGTGGATCTAACACAGAAGTGGCTGAACTAACAGCTAGAGAACATTAGACATTTTCTTAGGTTCAATGGGATCAAAAAACATGACCCAGTCCCTAAATTCTTCACTGGTTCAGTGGTGGATTGCTACTGGTTTACACTGGATCGGGCGAACCGGTAGTGGCAGCAGTGGTTAGTTCCCATATTGCCTCTGCCTCCTTTGTTGTCATCACTCTGCAGCTCACCATCTCTGTGCCAGTCAGCTTGGGATTTAATTTAAAATTCCCCCACTGCATGAATAAAGATTGCAGTTTAATCAACTTCTCTCTAATTTTCTCTGTGCAAATTACTAATCATTCCCTTTAGGGCCACAATTTGTTCATGGTAAAAGCTAAGATGAGACACTGCTTTGTATGCCTTAATGTATCTGGCATATTTAATTAAGTATGTGCAATGCATGATACATTTAACTGTGTTTGGTGAACATGGCACATGTATTTATTAATGCTGATTTACCATCCTTTTTCTTGAAATTTCACTGGAAAGAAAAGAATATTGAATTGAGAATTCTTAATAGATATCTAAAACAAATAAATAAACTATAATTGCCATTGGAATGCTCCATTTTATAGCCTTCAATTTACATACACATTCTTAAGAGTATATTTAAGATAATTTGCATTCATAGGATCAGGTTGTATCAGAAAATAACCAGCTGTTTTGACAAAATCATCTGATTCTCATCAAACTGATTTGTAATAGGAAATGGGTTTTTCAAAAACATGGGGGGGAGGGGAGAAGAGAGAAATACAAATGTTATGGGGGAAGGTAAAACCACAGTTTATTCTTTGATTAATATCTGCTCAAGGTCATTCATGCAATTCTGTTAGTCAATAATAATCAGATTAGTGTGATGTATTATTCAGCATTTATAGTGGCAAATTTATCATAACAGCTGTAAAGTAAATTGGAATTGCCTTTCCTATTCTCTGGCTGTTACTTGGTGTTGACATACAAATGAGATGTGTCTCTAAAATGTGTAGGTGAAACATGCTTAAGCCAGGAGAAGGGATTTTAATTCCTTAGGGGATGCTGTGTTAACAGAAACTAATTCTTTTTTTTAACTAATTAATATTCACTTGCATAAATTCCAAAGAACTTTAAAGTTAAGACTTTAAAGTTAGGAAATTAAGGAAATAATTAATACAAATTGAATATCTAAAGAGGTTAAACATAAAACTATTTAGGATTTACCACAATATAGCAAATATAAAATATTCTTGTTTGTCAGAATTTTTTTTGCTGATTTGTTAGAAATCATTGTGCAGTCATGAAATATAACCCATGGCTTCTGTTAAAATAGAATTTTAACAGAGAGATAGATTCAAGAGCATGTGAAGTGTTAATACCACTTTGTAATGTCTTGGAAAAACCACATGTGGAATATGCATCCAGCTTTGGTCGCCAGAATACAAAAAAGATGTTGAGAGTCTAGAAAGAGTGCAGAGAAGAGCACTGATTAGGGGACTGGAGGCTAAAACATATAAAGAATGGTTGCAGGAATTGGGTAAATGTAAATGTAAAGGTTCCCCTCGCACATATGTGCTAGTTGTTCCTGACTCTAGAGGGTGGTGCTCATCTCTGTTTCAAAGCCGAAGAGCCAGCACTGCCAAAGACATATCTGTGGTTACGTGGCCGGCATGACTAAATGCCAAAGGCGGATGGAACACTGTTACCTTCCCGCCAAAGGTGGTCCCTATTTTTCTATTTGCACTTTTTACGTGCTTTCGAACTGCTAGGTTGGCAGAAGCTGGGACAAGTAACGGGAGCTCACCCCATTATGCAGCACTAGGGTTTTGAACCGCTGACTGCCAACCTTTCAATCAACAAGCCACCACGTCCCAGGAATTGGGTATGTCTAGGTTAATGAAAAGAAGGAATAGGGTAACATGATATCAGTGTTCCAATATCTACGGAAAGGGGTTGCCACAAAAAAGAGGGAGTCAACCTATTCTGGGACAAGAAGCAATGGACAAGACATTGCTTCTTGTCCCACAAGAAGCAGGACAAGAAGCAATGGATGGAAACTAATCAAGGAGGGAAGCAACCTAGAACTAAGGAGAAATTTCCTGGCAGAACAATTAATCAGTGGAATGACTTCACTCTAGAAGTTGTGAATGCTCCAACACTGGAAGTTTTTAAGAAGAGATTGGACAACCATTTGCCTGAATAGTATAAGGTTTCCTGCTTGAGTAGAGGGTTGGACTAGAAGATTCCCAAGGTCCCTTCCCATTCTGTTATTCTGTTAATATCCTGTTATATCTTGCATTTATATATTTAAAAGATTTGTATGGCCACCTATCTAAAAACACAACTTTGGGTAGCTCACAACAATACTAAAACTCATATCTACAAAAATATTTAAATATTAAACTGGTATATTAATGAATGTCTTTGATTTATTAATTTTATCCTGTTTTTCATGCTAAGTCTAAGAAAAAGAAAGTTTGAATTTGACACATAATGTTTAAGTATATACACAACCTTGCAGAATTGCTTGTAGAAAATAATACAGGGCAGTTGAGACCTATATATTTCAACTTCCAAGCAGTTATTACTGAGGAACTATTAGAATGTGTTTCACCATCACAAATTCTACATAAAGCTCTCCTAACATGCATTGACCTCTTTGCCCTGTTTAGATATTCATTCAGTATAGCAAATACAATAATTCTTGATAGAAGCAGGAATCATGGAATGGGGGTTGGTGGGGTTGAAAATTGGGATGGGAGGCTAACTGCCTTTCTGTAGTAATGATACTGATTTTTTAAAAAATGCAATTGCTTACCATTGGATTGGATTAGTACTCATTATAGTAGTGTAAAAGTGCAAAGCTATATCTTATGATTACGGATCAATGGGATAGATTTTTACATTTAAAATAACCATTAAAAGGTAAATTATTTTCTCTACTTTCCCTTCATACTATATCCAAAAAAATTAGGTCATTTCTGAGGATTTTTTTTTTTTATCAATGTGAGGAGTGATGGTAACATTGAGAGTAGAAATGCCAAAGATTGCCCTTGTTTGAGTCTTGTATTTAGTCTGCTTTGGAAGTAACTTGTAAGGAATAAAGAAAATGCACAAATCACTGCATAAGAATAAAGAATTAGTAGCCACTTTGTTTCCCCCCAAATGTTTAAAGTTACATTGATAGAGTCAAGATCATAACATCTGTGAATAGATTTAAAGGATATGGCTTATCTCCTGTTTTTATCCTGCTAATTTGATTATTGGATCTAAGTGCTATTGCCACTAAGTGCTATTGCTTAGCTTCTATAGTTAAATGGAACAGCAAAGGTGATAAAGGAGAACCCTGCTTGATATCTCATAAAATCTGAATCATACCTCTTAAATCACATCTGAGCCTTAGTTGGTACTTAAATATGTCCAATCCTCTTACAGAAACCAACCCCAAATTTATATATAATCAACATTGGTTTTTAAAATTATATTTCCACAGAATTAAAGGCTTTAGGTATATCTAAAGGTGGTGCAGTGATTGCAGGCTACTTCTGCTGACTGCTGGCTGCCTACAATTTGGCAGTTCAAATCCCACCAGACTGAAGGTTGACTCAGCCTTCCATCCTTCCAAGGTCAGTAAAATGACGACCCAGATTGTTGGGGGTAATATGCTGACTCTGTAAATCACTTAGAGAGGGCTGTAAAGCACTGTAAAGCGGTGTATAAGTCTAAGTGCTATTGCGATCTAAAGAACATATGGCTAATGAAGATTTATTAATTTTACTAATTTTTATAATAGATAATAGTTTCTTGATAAGGGTAGATATATTATGGTTTGGAATAAAGCCAGATTGATCCATATGAACGTTTTTACTAGCATCATTTTTAATTGGTTTCTGTGCATTAATACCCTTCTTTCCTTCTCCCTTCCTCTTTAAAAAGCACCCTATTCCCTTATCCCTGTTCCACGCCGTCATATCCAACCTCTCTATCCTTTCATTTCCATTAGACTGATGGGAGATTGCAGAGGAACCCTTTCATAGCCTAAGGGGGAGGAAGTTGAGATTTCTTCATGCCCTCATTAGCCAATAAACTTCCAAATTTAATTACAATAGTTACCTACATTATTATTTTATTTAATTCTTTACTCTTTTTATATAACTTCTTTTCCCCCCTTCCCCTACACCAGGGGTGTCAAACTCAATTTCATTGAGGGACGCATCACGGTTGCATTTGATCTCAGGGGACCGTAGTGGGCGTGGCTGTGGTGGGCATGGCCAGCTTGACATCACTCCTGTTGGGGGCACCAGTGGTGGCCCGAGAACTCTGCACGCGGCCCTCCCGGGCTCCATTCACTGTCAAGAGGGTTGCAGGAGGCCATGGCAGCCCAAAATGGAGCTCGGGATCCCATTTTCTCTGGCAGAAGCACCATGGGCCAGTCTTTCACTGTTTTCAGGGCAGCCCCACGGGCCAGATCTAAGTACCCCATGGGCCAGATCCAGCTTTGACACCCCTGCCCTACACCTAAGAATTCACAAAGATTAATACCGTCAACTTCTTTTACTCCACAGCTCGGTGTCGCATTCTTATCCAATTTTCAGCTTGTGTTTGAGCCTTCTTTCTACACTTGCAGAGACAAGTCACAGATTGCTTCCTTCATCCCTAGTTAGAGAGGTCTGTCAACAAGTTGCACATCTAGAAAGAACTTTTTATTCTTGTGGCATAAAAACAATTAATTTGAAAGGGAATCTCACTTGTATTGAATCTCCTTTGGCATAAGTTTTTCTGTCCATTGTTTGAATTTCTTTCTTCCCTGCAATACAGTATAGCTACACTGATATCTTGGAAGAAGAACATTTTCTCACATTCTCATTTAATCGCTTCCAGTTCACATGACTTTCTCACAATTTTATCTTTTATGTTGAATTAAAAATCTGACCCAAATGTCTCTTGGTCTCTGCATGTTTTTAGGAGGGCAAATTCAGTGCAGCAAGCGCTTTCAGTATCTTTATCTGTTAGGTTCAAATCAAAGCTCAGGTCATTAATTTTAGAAATGAGATAACTAGTTAGATTGGCTGTTCCAGTTTTCCTTGACACCCCTGTGATCCTTAAGTTAATTCTCCTCCTACTGTCTTGTAAATCTTCCTACTCAATCTTTATTTCAGAAATACTCTTTTGAGCCTTGCCTATCTCTAAAATATTGTTTGTAACCATATCATAAGCTTTGCTGGCAACCTGAGTTATATCTGCTATTTGCAGTGACACTTTCTTAATTTTTTTTATTCATTTGCTCAGACATACCTGCCAAGTCTTTAGTTACTCTCACAGCATGTTTAAAACTATGTTGATAAGGACTGCTTTATTTTATGACACATATTTATTATAGACTTGACATATTTCCTTTGGAAAATTTATAGAGCCACCTAATTGCTCACGGTGACTCTAGGCGGCTTACAGAAAATAAACACACAATGTAGAAGAAATAAAAATAATAAAAAATAAAATAGCAAAATAATAATAAAGTAATAACCCACCTCCCCAATGCTTGGCAACAACCTACACTCAAATCAGTCATTTAATGGGCTCCATCCCACTCAACATTCAGAAAACTAAGATTATGGCATCCGGCTCTCTCAATTCCTGGCAAATAAATGGGGAAGAAATGGAGGTAGTGACATATTTTATTTTCCTGGGCTCCAAGATCACCACAGATAGGGACTGCAGCCAAGAAACTAAAAGATGCATGCTCCTGGGGTGGGGGGGAGCTATGGCAAACATAGACAGCATACTAAAAAGCAGAGACATCACCCTGCCAACAAAAGTGCATATAGTCAAGTCAAGGCTATGGTTTTCCCAGTTGCAATGTATGGCTGTGAAAATTGTACCATAAGAAAGGCTGAGCGCCAAAGAATTGAGGCCTTTGAACTATGGTGCTGGAGAAGACTCCTGCGAGTCCCTTGGACTGCAAGGCGATCAAACCAGTCAGTCTTAGAGGAGATCAACCCTGATTGCTCCTTAGAAGGCCAGATCCTGAAAATGAAACTCAAACACTTTGGCTACCTAATGAGAAGGAAGGACTCACTGGAGAAGAGCCTAATGCTGGGAAAGAAAGAGGGCAAAAGAAGAATGGGATGACAGAGAATGAGGTGGCTGGATGGAGTCACTGAAGCAGTTGGCATGAAATTAAATGGACTCCGAGGGATGGTAGAGGACAGGAAGGCCTGGAGAAACATTGTCCATGGGGTTGCGATGGGTCAGACATGACTTCGCGACTAACAACAACAGCAACAACAACAACAACAAAAATCCCACTCTGGGTTCTCCAGGCCTGCTGGCAAAACCATATCTTCAGAGCCTTCCGAAAGAGTGTCAGAGTTGGGAACAGTCTAATTTCTGGAGGGATGATGTCCCAGAAGAAGGGAGCTACCATGGAGAAGGCCTTGGTTAAGTAGTATCAATAGTAATTTATTCTGGAATGTGAAGTTGGCCAATAAAGTTGCTTGGTTTTGATAGGTCCTATTGTTGTGTTTCCATAGGGCTTCAAGTGGACAACTGCATGCTGAAATCAAATCTTAATTCTATGCAAGTATTAGAAGTATGAAAAAACTTATGCGAGTTGAGATAAACTGGTCTAAAACTTGCAATTGGCTAAGACTTTGTACTTATGTGTAAATAAACAGATTTTGGAACTTATGAAATTGTATAATGAATACTTTCATGGGGTAGATAAAGGTTTGGAATAAAAGTGATTTTTAAAGCAAAGTCATTCCTCTTTAACAGTGTAATTAATTTCAAACAAATTCAATGAACTCTTATAGCATCTTATCAGAAGGTGCTCCATAATAAATTATGTTATGCAAGTCTTATAAAATGTGATATGGAAGAAAGAAACTAATTCTTTTTACTTGCATTAGGATATAAGCAACTCTCTGATGGACTGAAAAGTATTTTAAATACCATAAATACAGGCTAGCGGATTAACTTCTAACAGATCCAGGCAAGAGAAGCTGCTCATTAGAGTATCTAATTTCTTGGTCCTGCTCTATTTAATAATGACATTAATATTCTGGAAAAAGAAAGTCAATGGTATATTAATCAAACTCACAAATCATCTTAAAAATGGAGTAGAGTTACAAACACCTGTGGAGACAGATATATGAGAGAAGGATCTATAATGAATGGACATATTATAGAACATCACATAGAGTTATTTGTCCTGGAAAGGTGATTCTGACTTACATTTCTGAATTTGTAATTCAGCAAAGAACAAGGGCTTATCCTTAGCTTGTTTGGGAAGCATTGAACTATACTTAATTTTTTTTTAAAGAGATAGTCGGTAAAAAATTCAGCAGCTGGATGAATTTTATGGTATCACTGGTGTTTACAGAATTCAGTTACTGATATCAAAATCCTACTTGGAAGGATATTTTATTTTTTGAGGGCTTCTGTTGAAGGAGCGAGCCAGTTTGATGTAGTATGTAAACTATCAGGGTAGAAATAGGAAGAAATCATTGCAGTTCTGACTTAGGCATGAAGCCAACTTAGATGACCCTGGGCTAGTCACTCTCTCTCAGTCCTAGGAAGAAGAGGTGGGTTTCAGCAGGTTCTGACCAGTTCTGGAGAACCAGTAGCGGAAATTTTGGTTAGGAGAACCGGTAGTAAAAATGCTGACTGGCCCCGCCCCCATCTATTCTCTACCTCCCGAGTCCCAGCTGATCAGGAGGAATTGGGGATTTTGCAGTAACCGTCCCCTGGAGTGGGGTGGGAATGGAGATTTTACAGTATCCTTCCCCTGTCATGCCCACCAAGCCACACCCACCAAGCAATGCCACGCCCATCAAGCCATGCCCACAGAACCGGTAGTAAAATTTTTTGAAACCCACCACTGCTAGGAAGGCAATAGCAAAGGCAACCCCCCTCCCCTTAAAAAAAACCCCAATAGACCTTTAAGGACTTGTCCAGACAATCAGGAGTAAACACTGATTGAAGGTCTCTTACCTCATTCCAAATGTTCAAGGAACAATCTTTTCTTTCCTCTGTATCCTGATTATGGGTTGTCAGAAAAGAGGAAGAATGTGGGTCCACCACTGGCGGGAGATGAGGTCCTGCCAGCTTCTGTTCATTGGTATTGGCTCAGCACTAGATTATTCTTGAAGAGAACATGGCCCTCAGCTGAAAAAAAATTGTCAACACTTGCTTGATACAAGAAAAAAAAATCTATTCTAGGTCAACTTGGAGTTGTTAGAGGTTGAACCCTAAAGAGCTTTGGTATGCAAAAGGTCTGGTCTACCTTTATCATTGGACTATGGCCTTTCCCATTGTCTACTGAATGTTCTTGGTTTGTCTGTCTGTCTATCTATCTATCTATCTATCTATCTATCTATCTATCTATCTATCTATCTATCATCTATTTTATTAGTTTGTCAAACATGTACAAGATAGCAGGTATGAATATGAACATGGACATGAAAGAAGGAAATGAATACAAATAAATGGGGACAGTAGGACAGGGACGGTAGGCACATTGGTGCGCTCATGCACACCCCCTTTACGGACCTCTTAGGACCTTAGGACCTTACCATGGGTGAGGCCCATGGTAGACAGTTTAAGGTTGAAGCTGTGAGGGTTTGAGGATGTAACAACGGAGTCGGGTAGAGCACAAATTTATGAGTACAAGTACCTCCTTTAAATCAGAAGTTTATTGCTATACATAGATAATATGGTACTATTGCTTGTGTATCCTATGAATCCTATGACATCTTAATAGTAAATTATTAAAACAAAAGGATATTCGATTTGCTAAGTAATTTGTTTTACCAGGAAGAAAATTGGAAGCTGCAGAAAAACCATTATGAAAGATTAAAATGTTGTAGTGGAACTGAGTGATAGAATATGAATTATTATTTTTTCTGCTGCACAACTATACATACTATTATAAGTTTTTAAATTATAAAGCTAACAACTTAGAAAATTAAATCTTTGAGGGTCAAAAACATATAAGCCACATTAAATGTGATTCAAGGAGAACTAAAAGTTAACTGCAAATATATTATACAGAATTAAAGAACAGGCAGCTAGTAAAATTGTTTGTAAATGTTATTGACTTTAAATTTTATTCTGAATTAGCCTTGCCTATTTTAGCAATCTCTCCACTGGAGACAATGACTTCTTTCAAATTTATTATATGCTAATCAAATTCGATGTCCCGATCTTCACTGAAATCCAACAGAAAAATGCAGCTCAAAGTATTTTTCTATATGCCTGTGTATATCTGTGCAGACTTTTTTTACATTAGATATTAGCTTCTACCAAGTGCTGTTGCCTATACAGCATGATTCATCTTACTTGTTTTCCATATATCTACATGTGATGTGATGTGATGTGGTGTGTGTGTGTGTGTGTGTGTATGAAAAATGAAAGTGAGAAGCTGTTGAATTGTGAATTACAAACAAAGTTGTGAATCATTTTAGCTATGTTTAACCTACTTCAGGAATGTCTTCAAAACAACACATGTACAAGAAACTTGATGCATGCTAATGTTCAAAACAAAACATTGTTAGGAATTAAAATTTTGGTAGTGAACCTAGTTCTTTGAAACTTGCTAGCAAGACAAAATGTTCATCAATAAATATTCTAGCGATGTAATTATCTGTTTCTAAAATTCTTGACTGAATTGTAAATATGCATTATCTTTGATACTGAAATTTCAGGTTCTCTATGTACGGCCTTGGACTTTTTTGCCTTCATATTAAATTCCAGTAATTAACAAGAAATAGAAAATACAAATTTCAATAATTATTTATATTTGTGAGAAATATAATAAATTCAGATTGAGGGTCAAGAAATGTTGTCTGAACTCATACATGTTGATTTTGCATTTAATTTGAATTTATGTAGCAAAAGAAAAAAAGCAAAACAATACACGAAAAGCAGGGAAATTCTTAAGAAAGTATATGCGTTTTCAGATACTGCTAAGGAAGCACAAGAAAAAAGGAGTGAAGTTGGTTTTACAGAAGAGCAGAAAGGAGAAAGAAAAAAACAGGAGCCCCAAAGTAACTCTCAGCAAAAAGTTCATTTTCCAAATTAAAGTTAAAAGAATGAATAAGAACATTTAAGAATGAAAAAAAAAACTGCTTCTACATTTAGAGCACACAGAAGAGAAATCCATAAAAATGTGTTATCAATGATTTCTTGAGGAGGGAGTGCACCATTACCTCCTTAAGAGCTAGTGGGACCAACCCATTCCTGAAGGAAAACTTGGTCACTACCCAGTCCCAATCACATGTCCTCTCCTTGGTAGCTGTGACATGGATCTAACGCAGAAGTGGCTGAACTAACAGTTAGAGAACATTAGACACTTTCTTAGGTTCAATGGCATCAAACTCCTCCCAAAAAACCCTGCATGACTCAGTCCCTATATTCTTCACTGGTTCTCGCCTAATGTTGTAGTCCAATGCAGAGTGAATCTGAATGACTTTATCTACAAGATGCCCTGCATATTCCCGTAATAGAATGTGTGGATGACAGTGGAAAATAAAGGAAAAAAGATACTGTCTAGGGAAAAATTACATAGAACATGGAATAACAGAGTTGGAAGGGACGTCAGAGGTCTTCTAATCCAACCCTCTGTTCAAGCAGGAGATCCTATATTATTTCAGACAAATCTTTCTTTTTGAAAGCCTCCAGTGATGTAGCACCCACAACTTCTGAAGACCAGCTATTCCATTGGTTGATTGCTTTCACCAATAGGAAATTTCACCTTAGTTCTATGTTGCTTCTCTCCTTGGTTAGTTTCCATCCATTGTTTTTTGTCCCAAAAAATGAAAGTGAGAAGCTGTTGAGTTATGAATTGCAAACAAAGTTGTGAATCATTTTAGCTATTTGGATTGCTTTGGGTCAAGAAATGCTGTCTGAACTCACACATTTTGAATTTAATTTGAATTTAAGTAGAATTAAATTCTACTAATCAAATTTATAATAGTTTTATCTCATCTGAAATCAGTTTTTCTCATGACATTAACTAATATGAAACTTAATATTGGCATTCTTCCAAATGGGGCTTTTAATCCACAATCCCCATGTTTTTCTAAAGGTTGAACTAATTTTGTAAACCAACTTAAATCGTGTCATCATTTTCCCATTTATTGTGTCATTTTTTTTCTTAGTGCATAACAGTTGTCTGGGAAGAAAAGAAAGCAACTACTCTTATCTCTTGGTAGAGAAACATATGACTTAGGCACAGCAAGTGAGAAGTTCTTAGAAAAAATAACTGATATGTTGAGGAACATAAAAAAATATAAAGAAAAATGATAAGATAAACCTCCACGGAATCTTTCTTTTCATTCACCGGCTTTGTATTTATCACAGCATAATATATTTGATTATAACCAAACTCATTAAAAGCATCTAGAACAGTGTTTTTCCAATCTGCTGGCTGGCTGGGAGACCTGGAAGCTGAAGTCCACACAATTTAAAATTGTCAAGTGTGAAAAACCCTGATCTAAAGACAGATTTTGAAGTTCCTAAAAGAATATGTTTATACATGTTCTTGTGGAAAATGTGCATCTTTCCATCCCTAGAATGGAGGGAGGTAGAGAAGAAATAGAAGAAAGTATTCTATTTTTAAAGGGGACATGGTGGCTCAGTGGCTAAGATGCTGAACTTGTCAATCAAGAGGTTGGCAGTTCAGCAGTTCGAATCAGTGGTGGAGTTCAATTTTTTTTACTACCAGTTCTGCGGGCGTGGCTTGATGGGCATGGTGCGGCTTGGTGGGTGTGGCAGGGGAAGGATACTGCAAAATCTTCATTCCCACCACACTCTGGGGCCAGCCAGAGGTGGTATTTGCTGGTTCTCCAAACTGCTCAAAATTTCCACTACAAGTTCTCCAGAACCTGTCAGAACCTGCTGAATTTCACCCCGGTTCGAATCCCTAGCACCATGTACTGCAGTGAGCTCCTGTTACTTGTCCCAGCTTCTGCCAACCTAGAAGTTCGAAAGCACATAAAAAATGCAAGTAAGAAAATAGGGACCACTTTGACCATGGAGACTTTTTCGGACACTGCTGGCTCTTTGGCTTAGAAACAGAGGTGAACACCGCCCCTAGAGCCGGAAATGACTAGCATGCATGTGTGGGGGAACTTTTACCTTTTTATTCTATTCTTCTCATAGAAAGCAACTAGGGGGAGGAAATGAACCTTAGGTCATCCAGTTTTCACAAGAAAACAGAACACAGTCAAAGAGAGGAACTAAAAGGGAATCCCTGAGTTGCTAACACTAGTTCTAAGGTTCTTAATGATCAACAGAATAGAATACGCCCCTTCTGTTCAACATTTATGTAAAGCCGCTGGGTGAGATCATCCGTGGCTTTGGGGTGGAGTTCCATCAGTACACTGATGACACCCAGCTGTACATCTCCATCCCAGGCCACCCCAATAATGCCCTTGAAGTGATGTCCCAGTGTCTGGAGGCTGTGCAGACCTGGATGGGGAGAAACAGGCTCCGACTCAACCCTTCCAAGACCGAGTGGCTGTGGCTTCCAGCGTCCCGATATAGCCAGCTGGCACCATCGCTGGTTATTGGGGGTGAGTCATTGGCCCCCACAGAGAGGGCTCGCAACTTGGGCGTCCTCCTGGACGCACAGCTGTCTTTAGAAGAGCATATGACAGCCATGGCCAGGGGGGCTTTTTATCAGATTTGTCTGACACGCCAATTGCATCCCTTTCTGGATCGGGACTCCCTACTCAAGCACTCAAGCACGGTCACTCAAGCACTTGTCACCTCCCGCCTGGACTACTGCAATGCTCTCTACATGGGGCTCTCCTTGGGGTGCGCCCGGAGGCTCCAACTGGTCCAGAATATGGCCGCGCGGGGGATTATGGGAGCAATGGGGCGCTCCCATGTGACACCTCTCCTGTGCAAGCTACACTGGCTCCCAGTGGTCTTTCGGGTGTGCTTCAAGGTGTTAGTGACCACCTTTAAAGCACTCCATGGCTTAGGGCCTGGATATCTACGAGACCGCCTTCTGCCACAAATTGCCTCCCACCGGCCAGTACGCTGGCAAAGAGGGGGCCTCCTCAGGGTGCCGTCGGCTGGACAATGTGGGCTGGTGACCCCCAGGGGGAGAGCCTTCTCTGTGGCAGCACCCGCCCTCTGGAACGACCTACCCCCAGAGATACGCATGATACCGGACCTCTGGACTTTTCGTCGGGCCCTTAAAACTCACTTATTTCATCTAGCCGGGCTGGCTTGATCCCATCCTTTGGTTTTAATTTGAAATTAATTTTAACTGGGTTGTTTAAATTGTGTGCCGAAATTATTTAATATCTTTTAAACTGTTTTAATTTTTATATGCTGTGTTTTTACTTTGGCTGTTCACCGCCCTGAGTCCTGGTGGAGAAGGGTGGTATAAAAATCAAATAAATAAATAAATAAATAAAAATACACCAAGAATTAATGCTCCCTGAACTGTAGCTCAAACAAACAATGCATTGAGCCCATAAGGGACATTCTTCCCTTATAGCTAACTATGCATAATCCAATAATTTCTGATGAAATTAGATAGTGAGCATTTTAAAATATCGGAATGATAGCTCAACTTTTCATAATATTCATTGAAACTAAACTTGCATGCAATTTTCTAGCATTGTCCTTCGTGTGCTATTTTTATTAAAATATATATTAATTTATAGTGGAATAGTAGTTGAACAAAAGTAAGGGGGGGGGGGGGGAGCCAGCCAGTTTCTTTTGTAAATAGATTAGACTATGTGCTTAGATCTGACTGTGAAATGACTAGAAATTGGATGCTCTCATATGACATTGATAAGATTTACTGCCTATAAGTCTGTTCAGAATTAGATTAGGTGCAATCTTCTTATTCTCTGATGCAGCATTCATTTAAAAAATAACTAGTTTTTTTAATTGACGATGCACTGATAAACCCATTAAAATAAACTCCTGATAAAATGACTGAAATGCTTGCTTTTGAGCAAGTTGGCAGAAAAGTCTGCATGATTACTATGAGACACAGAAAAAGAAAAAGGACAAATTGAAAATGTCATATTATCCTCACTGGAAATGGGAAAACCAGTTGTTACAGGCACCAAAACCATATAGATATTCAAACTGAGATATTATTCTTAGTCTGAGTTTATCCAGAATGGATAATGCAACTGGCTTATTCTTAAATACCCATCATGAATCATGAACTTGAAATTGTGAAGTTACTACAAACTATACCTTTAGGAGTGTATACTCCTAGAAGACACACACATGTGACTGAAAGAGGATTCAGTTTAAATATTGAGAAAGAGATACCATCCCATCATATTCTACCAAGAAAACCAAATGAACGTTCACAAGCAGGACTATGTCAACATGAAAGGTAAACTCTTTAGGTCTAATGGTAGCCAATGAGCTACTGGGGAATAGCGAGGGAGCAAGAATGAGTAGCATAGATAATTATGATATGGTTGGATTGAAACCAAAAACTTATCTAGCTATGGATGTAGCTAAAAGAATGTTAGAACATGCAAAGAGCCACAGAGATGATCCTGGAGAAGATATGTGGCAGGAACTATGTCAAAGCATGAATCAAACATAGCAAAGGAAAATTGTGGCAACATAGAAATATATTTACTAAATACATATATACATGCATATATGCATATATGATGCATACATACATACAAGCGTATCAGTGGTTGCATGAGTATTGACTCTTCAGAATTAGATAAATGGTGTGCTTTATGGTAGGGAATGAATGACCAAATGATAAGCCTGCCATCTTTAGGAGCACAGCCCCATAAAGAACCAAAGATGGTAGAATCCTGGAAGTGTAAGATTTCTAAATTAACAGCCATTCCATCTTGCTTGAATTGAGGCTGAGCCCATTTTTCCTCATCTGGACCCTGGCAACCAACAGACATTACATGTTGGTATCTGGAATGATATCATCTGATTTATTTATTTTTAAAATTACTGTTAAATAACCACAAGTATGTAGACTTATATAGGTGGATGTCCTACAGAATAGGCAACTGGATGCTATTCAAATGTTTGAAATACTATTCTCAAATGGTGGCTGGGGCTGTGTATACTAGGTCCCAATAAAAGAGAATATATGTCACTCAGGATTGGACTGTGGAATCCTTGGTGCTATCTGAGCTTAGTTGTTTGCTCACAGATGTTTTATTATCTGACTTGGTAACATCAGTGCTAGTAAATGTGGGTTTGCTTCTTGTTTACACACAGGAACTTGTCCTGCCAATGTTGTGGGAGTGTGGTTGAAGTCCAAAATATCTGGAGGACATCTGGTTGCCTTCTATTGTCCCACATATAGCATATGTTGTCAAAGAAATTTTGTTATGGATTAGAAAAGAAAGATCTCAATAAAGTCTGAACCACAAGTCTTCTATTTATAACTGTCTGTGACAGATACTGTGAAAACCTAGCAGCAATTACCCCATTAACACATTTACTATCTCCTATTATATCCTATCTCCCTATTAACACTACAGTTCCTAAGCTTTTTTCCCCCTTTTTGTCTCCTATGGCAATGCTAGAAAACAATCCCATTTCTTTACACATAGCATTTCATATGCATTAATATTGTTCAATGCAGAAGTGATAATATGATAATATATTCCTGAGTACAAATATCTTTTCTGAATTCTGTGTACAAGATCTTATACTCTTCAGTTTAAATTTTGCCAGTACATATGTCTTCTTTAATATAACCCATATATTTGACAAGAATAATTCATGATCTATTCTATAATCTTCACTTGGGAGTGGCTGGTTGACTAGATTTGCCTTTGCCATCTTCAATTAAATGTTATACAGTCTATCTGATTCTCATATTATCCGATGTCCTGATGTATAGTCTGCATTTAAGTTACTTTAAGCAGGTATTGGTAATAGAATTCTCTTTGCAAACCTCCGCTAAGCTATCTTCTAATTTTTGCACTGATTTGAATATACCATCAAGTTGCTGTCAACTCCTAGTGACCACATAGACAGATTTTGTCCATGATAATCTGTCCTTAACTGGTCTTTCAGAATTTCTAATGTCCTCCTAACCACTGTAACTGAGTCTATCTACTTTCCCCTGCATTAGAGCCTTCTCCAGAGTGGTGGGTCTTCATATAACGTGTCTGAAGTAGAATAATTTGAACCCAGTCTTTTGTGCCTCAAGTGAAAACTCTGGGTTGATCAAGTGAAAACTCTGGGTGTCAACCCTGAAGTTGACCTGACTGAAGCCATCTTGGAACTTCAGTGCTGCCACACTGGAGCTGAGGGATAGGGAGGGGGGATTAGAGATAGTTGGGGCTGTGTAGTCAAAACAAAATACTTTCTCTTGGGAACCAAGGACGTCCTCACACCTGGCCGGAGGAAAGAGGATTGATGTCACCTGACAGTGGATGCTGCCTTGATTGGGCCATGTGACTGATTTTTTGGAATTGGGGGGGGGACTTTAACTTTTAACTAGGTGAAAACCATGGGACCCTTCAGAGTCAGTGTTTATCTGATATGTGCCAATATGATATTTCCAATAAAACTATTCTTTGAGGAATCTACCTGCCTTGGAGTTTTGCTTGCAATGGATCTATTACTTGGAATCCTGACGCTGGGTTGAGTGAAGAAGCTTTTTGGATGAGAAGTGAAATATTTTAAAAGAAAAACCAGAAAGTCTTGAAAAAGCACCTTTGGGACCTCCATGACTTGGATGACTGCGAATCTCCAGAGACATCTGAGTTTATCTGTTTGATGAACCATTTGTTTGTTTTCTTGATTGTTCATGATATTCTCAGGAATTTTTTCTAGCTCCAAAGTTCAAAAATGACGAAAAGCAATGGGAACAGGAGTGCCATCCAACTTTCTGCTGGTTTCCACACTGATGTTGCTTATGGGAAGCTGGTGCAGAGTTCAGAAACTGAGGTGGTGCAGAGTTCAGGAGCTCAGGTGGCGCAGTGGTTAGAGTGCTGTACTGCAGCTACTTCAGCTGACTGCTAGTTCAGCAGATCAACGGATCAAATCTCACCGGCTCAAGGTTGACTCAGCCTTCCATCCTTCTGAGGTGGGTAAAATGAGGACCCAGGTTGTTGGGGGCAATATGCTATTTAGTATACTGTTGATTGTTGTAAGCCGCCCAGAGTCCTCGGAGAGTGGGCGGCATAGAAATATGATTAATAATAATAATAATAATAAAAAAATAAAATAAAAATAACTCCTCCTCAGCTGCCCTGCAGAACTGCCTGACACTTTTCTGAGGAGAGGGGGAACAATGGGAACTGTGGACTTGGAGGAAAATTGCCCTCCTGTTCCCCCTCCCAGCATGTCCCAAGGGCTCCTCCCTCCATGGAGTAAGAAAACTCACTTGTCAATCTCCAATGTGCCTCAGCCAGCCCCACCTCACACCAAGCATCCAAGGCACTTTCTCATCCTACCCTTGCTACCCACTGTCATTAAGAGATGTCAGATTTCAGCCCCTGTTCCAAAGCAGCTAATTGCTACTCACCCATTGGGTCTTGCCATCAACTCTTTGGGTAGAGGGACCAGAGAGCTGCAGAAAAGAGGATGGGAATAAGGCTGTCCAATCTTCCCCTGCACCACACAACTTATGGAAGGTGAGGTAAAGCTGAAGCAGCTTCTTCAAATTTCACTCCCACGGGAATCACTGATACTGGTATTCTGTAACTTAGCTCACTTGAGTTATCTTGGTTCAATAATTGTTGCCCTATACCAGAGATGGGTTTCAGCAGGTTCTGATCAGTTCTGGAGAACCGGTAGCAGAAATTTTGAGTAGTTTGGAGAACCAGTAAATACCACCTCTGGCTGGCCCTGCCCCCATCTATTCTCTGCCTCCTGAGTCCCAGCTGATTGAGAGGAAATGGGGATTTTGCAGTAACCTTCCCCTGGATTGGGGAGGGAATGGAGATTTTACAGTATCCTTTCCCTGCCACGCCCACCAAGCCACGCCCACAGAACCAGTAGTAAAATTTTTTGAAACCCACCACTGCCTTATACCAGTGCTGACTAGCCTTTTGCGGACCGAGTGCCCAAAGTACGCCTGAACCCCCAAAATGCAATGCACATACAGGCCCCGTGCATGTACCCTGACCCCGTGCACTTGCAGGCCCCCGTGCATGTGCGCGCTCCCCCTGCACATGACATACCTTCCCACTTGTGCGGCAGAGACTTGAAGACCAGCTGGCCAACAGGAGGCGTGCATGCATGCGCAGCAGATCTGAACTGGGGCGATGACTCGTGTGCCATCAGGGGGCCACTGCATGCCACCTCTGACACACGTGCCATAGGTTCACCATCATGGCCCTATACCTTCCAATTTCATCCAATTGAAGACTGCAAAAACAAAAAACCAAACATGAGAATTTTAATAGTACATAAAGTTTTGCAAATCTTGAATTCATCTTGAGAACTGTTGCTAATCTTCATCTATGCCACAGCGAAGTTTTATGATGAGAGGCTTCTAGCTATCCTATATTGGAGTTGCCATTTTCCCCCTGAAAATATGTGGGTTTGTTTGAAACTGGTGACATTAAAAAAAAAAGACTTAAAGGGAATAAGGAAGCCATTCAAACCTCTGAGAAAATTGCACTACTAATCATATTTCCATAAGCAGCTCTCCGTAGCATTACAGTCACACAGAATATTTATAATTTGGTTTATGTGAGCTACAGTTTAAGTTGGAGAAAATTGGTTTCCTTTTCAAAATGTCATGTTTCTCATTTCCCTTTCTAAATTTCAGGCTGATTCAAGCTCTTATCAGACTTTAAATCACTTGAAAACACAGTCCGTAATTAAAATGCAGCAAATCTGCATGAATCAATGTAAGTTTTTTATTTGTTCTAAAACACTTTTAAGTGAAGCTGAAAGCCTGTTCAAATGTGATATAATGAACATGAATACAAATGAAGTATGTGGTGTATGAGTCTAGGAAGGAGAAAGCAAAAGAGGGGGTGGCAGAAATGTGTGTGTGTGTGTGTGTGTGTGTGTGTGCTTATGTGCCTCTGCTTGTTTGTGTAAGTAGCAAATATATTGCAGATAGAAAGAATGGTTGTGTGGATTGGGAGCTAACTCTATTACCTGCAGCAGGAAGTATAAGAAGTAATTAAGTCTTTAAATACTTATCTAAGAAATGTGTGAAATAAGGAAATAAGATTATGATAGGGCAAATGTGTGACATCTTGAAAGTAAATTCATTGACTTGATTGGGATTTATTCTCAAATAAACGTCTTTGTCCACAGGTTTAAGTAGGTATATTTAATACTGCTAAAATGCCTTCTGGGGGGGGGGGGTGTTCTAAATTTTTTTTACTACAGATTCTGTGGGCGTGGCTTATTTTGTGGCCGTGGCTTGATGGTCATGTGACAATTATTTAGGATTTAGCAGAGGTATTGGTCTACCAGGCTTTTAACTGCTTGAAAAGCTGTACCGGTCTACCCATTTATTTTTGCAGGCACTGGTCTACCCATTTATTGTTGCAGGCACTGATCTACTCATGTATTTTTGCAGGCACTGGTTTACTCATTTGTTTTCTTTTAACACTGATTAGCTGTAGGGCGACCCTTTGAAGCCAGCAAGAGTTTAAACAGTTTTTTCCCCTCTCGCCATCAGCTGGGACTCAGGAGGCAGCAATAGATTGGGGGTGGGGCCAAATAAAAGGTAAGAATAACACAGGGGTGGTGGGGGGCATGGGGGTGGTGAGGCAGGGAGGGTGGAGGGGAAAGGGGGGCAGAACCAGTTCAGTGATGTCATATCGTCACCGCTACCGGCTCGAGAGAACCGGGCCAAACCGGGAGGAACCCACCACTGCCTTCTAGTTTTGCCTTCTGGTGTCTATTCTCCAAAGCATCAGAAGGCAAGATAAGAACCAATGGATGGAAACTAATCAAGGTGAGAAGCAACCTAGAACTGAGGAGAAATTTCCAAATGGTGAGAACAATTAACCAGTGGAACTTCTGGAGTTGTGGGTGCTCCATCACTGGAGGCTTTCAAAAAGAGACTTGATAACCACTTACCTGGAATGGTATAGGGCAGTGATGGCTAACCTTTTTGCCATCGCGTGCCAAAAGCGGGGGGAGAGCGGTGGGGTCACACGCACACATGCCCACATCCATAATTCTATGCACCCCGCCCCCACGTGCTCACCCAGCTATTGGCACGTGATGGCACAGTGGGCCTGGTAGGCCTGTTTTTTGCTCTCCCCGGGCTCCAGAGCCTTTCTAGGAGCCTGGGGAGGGCAAAAACGGCCTTCCCCCCCCCAAAGGCCCTCCGGAGGGTGAAAGCAGTGTGTTTTCTGACTTCTGGTGGATCTAGAAGGCCCGAAAATCAGCTGGCTGGTACACGCATGCGTGCCGGAGCTGAGCTCGCGTGCCCACCAATATGGCTCTGCGTGCCACCTGTGGCACCCATGCCATAGGTTCGCCATCACGGGTATAGGGCCTCCCGATTGAGCAGGGAGTTGGATTAGAAGACCTCCAATGTTCCTTTGAATCCTATTATTCTGTTAAATAGATGCAATTAAATTTCTGCAGAAGCTCCCTCCTCCCAAAACCACCTATGTTTCCATTCAGCAACTTCTGGATACTTTCATATAAAGAAAATGTTTTGCCTAGTTCTGCTGCTTTTAAGCTGAGGGGTGTTAATGTTTGTGTTAGATTTCCATTGTTATTTGCTGTTCCTTAAGATTGTTTTAACACTTGCCATTTGCTTTAGCTCTGCATTCTGAATAGCACAGTAGCATATTTTATTTTTTTTTTTAAAAAACCAGAATGTGTCAAGAATCATTTTGGGAATTAAACTGGCAGAAATTACTCATTGTCTCATTTCCAGGTGTTCTGGTATTTAATTTTCTGCTGGTTTTTTTTATAGCAACGATGGAACTCCTCATTTAATGGAGGAAAAATCGCTCAACTATCTGGGATATTGTACTCATAATATGATAGATACGATGGCAGTTCCATTCGTGTAACTAGTAGCTATGAGACATTTGTACATCATAGGACGTAGAAAATGAAAGTTAGCTTCTTATATTTAACAGTGGCCCCCAAATAAATAACTTATTAGGGCTAATATATGTATTTTACTGTTTTTTCAGGCTTCTTGTCACTGGCATAAATGGCATTCATTTATTGGTACCTATACTTGTGTGGAATACTATGCAAGGTATATGTGTCTAAGGGCTGATTAAATGTTTTGTAGAAAGTTAGCACCCACCCCTCTCCTAGAAGAATGAAATATTCTATGAAATATTAAAGAGGCACAATATTATACCTCCTTGGATGAGAAAAAGAGAAACATGTTCTTGGAAAGCAGCCCCCATCTTTGTTAATAGCCCCAGAAAGGCTGGGCCAGTTTATCTACAATAGAAAATACCTTCACCCTCAGGACATAATAGGATTAGCCCTCTACCCATTTCACTGCATGACACCTGAGAAGATTATATCACCCAGCAAGATTCAACCAAGCCTGGGACTCAAGACAACCTACAAAGTTACCCCTGCATGAACCCATGGGAATCTGACAACCAATCAGGATACATTTCTTGCCACAGGAACAGGAAGCAAGTTCAAAGCCCAATATATAAATCTCCCTCCCTCTCTCACCCATGTGCTCATTTTTGCCCAGGACTCCAAAAACCCATGTAGTCCTATCCACCATTAAACCATCTTTCCAAACAGCTTCTATGTTTCCAGTGTCATTCTCCCCACTTGGAACTGAACCCAGATGGACATTTCTTCCAACAGTTCCAAAATATAAGTAAAAATGCATGTTCAACTGAAGAATAAAGAGATATTAAGAAAGCACTGGGTTTTTTTGCTTTTAAGAACAAGATCTGAATTAGCCTATGTGGGGAAGGATGTTATTTATGAATAACAGTATAAATATTAATCAATTATATGATAAAATCTAAAATTGTTAGTACTTATATTAAAAGAAAAATCTACTGGGAAGAAAGGTAAAATGGAAAAGAAGACTGGTTTTTGTACCATGTTCATAGGAAATGTTCACATATTTGATAAAAATGACTATCAACTGATATCATCTGGTTTGATACTCACTTTGCAAGCTGTTGGCCTCTATCTTATTCTGCCATGTACATGATTTCTGATCTCCTTGTGACTGCTCTGTGTTATAGAACCAAATGGATTTGCATACATGTAGCCCAGGGGTGGGTATTATTTTTTTTTTACTACTGGTTTTTGTGGGCGTGGCTTATTTTGTGGGTGTGGCTTGATGGTCATGTAACAATTCTTTAGGATTTAGCAGAGGTACTGGTCTACCAGGCTTTTAACTGCTTGCAGAGCTGTACCGGTCTATTCATTTATTTTTGCAGGCACTGGTCTACCCATTTATTTTTGCAGGCACCAGTCTACTCATTTGTTTTCTTTTAATACTGATCAGCTGTAGGGCGGCCCTTTGAAGCCCCATGGCAAGAGTTTAAACAGGTTTTTTCCCTCTAGCCATCAGCTGGGACTCAGGAGGCAGCAATAGATTGGGGATGGGGCCAAATAAAAGGTAAGAATAATGTGAGGATGGGTGGGGGAGTGGGGGGGGGCCCGCAGAACCAGTTCGGTGACATCATATTGTCACCGCTACCGGCTCGGCGGAACCGGGTGGAACCGGGAGTAACCTATCACTGATGTAGCCCAACCAAACGATTTGTGTACTTGTGTACAAAAAAATAACTTGCATATACAGTATAGGCAATTTTTAATCATTTTTTCTAGCCTGATATATTATTCTTTTAAATGCTTTAGAATTCAAATATTACACATTCATCATAATAAGTACCAAAACAATCCAATGTTTATAGCAATTTTGAAAAAGCCTTTTATTGCCCTCTTAGGAATTCTGGTGTTTATAGCAGGTGTGTAGCTGATGGTATTAAAGATTCACATACTTCTATTTAAATAGGAAAAAATACTGATACTTTGTTTCAGAGTAGAACAAAATAAAGGGAGCTTCTAAGAGCAACTTTCAATGTTAATTTATTTTTTAAAAACTTATCCATGCAAGCAGAATAATTCTTGCATGGAGAGGTATAGAATTTTTTTGGTTGATAGTTCTCATTTTTTAAAAATAATTACAGCCAAAAGACCCCAAAACAAGTTACAAATATAATCTAAATTTGACATTAGATAAAACAGTTTAACAAATACACATTTAATATATATTACATAATTCTGTGGTTCTGTATGTTTTAAATTAGCCCTAATAATGTAACATTGGTAACCAAGTTCTCTTGTTTATCTACCAAACATTGATTGATGGTTCCATCCATTATGTTGGAAAGGGATGCTTTTCCAAAAAATTAATTGTTCTTTTCTCCTAGAAATAATCAGAGTTATCTTTGGCAGTCTCATGCTTTAAAGTGAACCAGCATTTTTAACAATGGTTTATTTGGAGAGTTATTCTGATTCATATTCAGCTTGGGCTTCATGAGTTATCTGAACCTGGAAACTATTTCACATTAGTTGAGGTGGAAAATTTTAATCCCAGTTAAATAGTTCCTTCATTTAACTATGTTTCAAACATTGGAGGTGACTATTACGCATCCCAGGGACTGCAAAAATAACAAATAGGCCCTAGAACCGTGATGGCGAACCTATGGCACGGGTGCCACAGGTGGCACGTGGAGCCATATCTGTGGGCACGCGAGCGTTGCCCTAGCTCAGCTCCAGCATGCATACATGCACCTGCCAGATGATTTTCAGACCTTCCGGGCCCACCAGAAGTCAGGAAATAGGCTATTTCTGGCCTCCAGAGAGCCTCCAGGGGGATGGGGAAGGCTGTTTTTGCCCTCCCCAGGCTCCAAGAAAGCCTCTGGAGCCTGGGGAGGGTGAAAAATGGGCCTACCGGGCCCACTGGTAACCTTTTTTGTCATTGCGTGCCAAAAGCGGGGGGAGTGCGCATGCACGGGGCGGGGAGGCATTAAATGGTGTGGGCACGCGACTGCGCGACCGCCCCCTGCTTCCCCCGCTTTTGGCACACAACGGCAAAAAGGTTAGCCATCACTGCCCTAGAACAAACTTCACTAAAAATATCACTTGAAGCCAAGATCACCAAACAGAGGGTATCATGCTTTGGCTATGTCATGAGAGATGACTCCCTCAAAAAGTCAATCATGCTGGATGTGATCAGCAGAAAAAGAAGGGGCCACCCTAGTACCTATTGGCTGGACACTATAAAAGATAACAATGTGATGACCATGGTGGATCTGAAGGACACAATGCAAGACAAAGGGGCATGAAAAATGCTGATCCAATGGTGGGATTCAGCTAGTTCACACTAATTCAGGTGAACCGGTTGTTAAAATACCCTGTCCTGCTATCAAAGTGGATCCTGGGTGCTGTGCTGCAATGGAGAAATGGGCAATGGACCAACCGGCACGAGGGAAGGAGAAGGCCACTTTCCCTGTTTCTTCTCCCTACTCCCTACTCCTCCTTCTTCCCGCTCCATTGCCCGTTTCTCTCCTGGGTGCAGTGCAGCACCCAGGATCCACTTTGATAGCGGGGAGGGGTGGTAATTTAACAATTAACAGGGTCAGGTTGGCCATCATGGGAGGCTTGTCCCACATGTGTGGTGGAGCTGGAGGACAGGGATGGCCCATGCCCCCCACAACAGCCAACCTGACCCTGGGCAAACCGGTTGTTAAATTATTTGAATCCCACCACTGTGCTGAGCCATAGGGTGGCCAAGGATTGTACATGATTGAATGGCTGATGATGACAACAACAAATATTCTCTAGCCAAAGAAAGGCATAGCCAGCAGCCATCTCTTCATTCTTGTTTTTAAACACATTTGAAAGAAAGAAGCAGTTATAAAGAGCAGTGCTTGTATAATATTTCCAAAAAGTGATTTGCTTTCCAGGTTCTGTTTTCCACTTCCTACAGGCATGTTCAACTGCCAAGAAAGGAAACCACTGGGGATGAATGAGTGAACCTTGTCTACATATAGTGATTGCAGATAGGAAGGCCGACAGACCAATGCTATTTTTTAAAAGCAGAAACTTCAAAACAACAACAACATGGCAGTCATCACAAAGTTAGCTGGAATATGAACAAAGCAGAGAGAGAACATTAAACTGCTGTTGAATTTTTTAATGCAAAGCCCACTGTTTGTATCCAAAATTTCCTACCCATTCTTAACATTAAAATGAGGAAGTAGATAGTTTTGTTTTTGCAAATAAGAATGATAGTGTGCTGGAGATTTAAAGTGATTTAATTCACCTGGCAAATAATTCCATTCAAATTTAAAAGTATGATTAATTTGATTGAGCAAATTAGTGAACAAGGATGATGAAAATTTCTCAATGGGGACATACGATTTTTGGAAATATCAAGAATGAACTTTGTGAAAAAATGAACATGAAATGGACATGAAAGAAAAGGAAAGAAGAGGAAGAAACAAGTGTGAACTTTAAGAAGAGAAAGTTTGAACAATGTATGGAAAAAGTACTAGAAGATAAAGTTCCAGAAAAAATTAATGGAAAGTGGAAGTACCACAGAAGAGTGGGAAGTATGAAAAAGGACCTTAGTGGAATGAAAGAATTGAAAAATCCTGTGAATAAGAAAAAATATATGTATGAGAAGGACTGCTACTGCAATAAATGTGGGATTTTGGAAGTGGGTGAAGAGCAGTGGTTCGTTGCCTGCAGTTCAGACGGGTTCGCAAGAACCGGTAGTAAAACTGGCGGGAGGCTCCGCCCACTGACCCGAATGTCATTAGAAGTGATCTGCGCATGGACAGAAGCTTCTGAGCATGTGCAGAAGAGCACGTGCACGGGCATGATGCGAACCGGTAGTAAAGGTAAGTAAAACCCACCCCTGGTGAAGAGGGCTAAAAAGGAATAAAAAATAAAAGTGATGAAATGATGTGGAATGAATCGGAAGTGAAAGAATATTTTAGAGATCGGTATGGGTATATTATGGATCTTGGATGAAAAGTATTATTTATTTATTTATTGGTTCGATTTATATGCCGCCCTTCGCCGGAGACTCAGGGCAGCTTACAATGCGTTAAGCAATAGCCTTCATACTTTTGTATATGTAGCTTTTGCCCCCCCCAAGCGGTGTTCTTTTTATACAAAGCCAGCTTATTGCCCCCACAATCCAGAACCTCATTTTACCTACCGTGGAAGGATGGAAGGCTGAGTCAACCTTGAGCCTGTGAGATTTGAACTCGCAGTAATTGCAGGTAGCTGGCAGCTAACAGCACTTTAGTCTGCTGCTCCACCAAGGCTCTTGTAAGTAGGATCAAAACAAATAATTTCAATGTTATCAAAAAAGAAATTAATGAAAACAAGCTGTTAACTTGAGGTGGATGGGTAGTTAAGAGATATGAAATATAATATAATAAAATAAATGATGAAAAGATGTTGAAAAAATGCTTATTATTCTTTCTAAGATGAGGAAATAGATGGAGAAGTTTTCAGATGCAAAAGCCCAGTTGTGCATATTATATAGTATGTTATGAAGAATTAATGTTGTGTTATATAAAAAACCTAAAATAACCCTTTCTGTGCCACCTTTGTTATGTGAAAATGAGAGGTGAATATGCGAGGAAGAATTTAAAAATATACTGAGTACAATGGAAATGGGTTACTTCAGAAGCATGTGAAGGACAAGAAAAGAGAGGGAGAAGAATGACTATGTGTTGAATAAATATGGACTGAATATAAAAGTGAATTACCAGTATAGAAGGACGTTGATGCAGTTGTTCACGCAGAGACAAAAAATAAGGAACAAAACAAAAACATAATGAAACAAAGAAGGGGTCGAGAAGGAGAATTCTGAAAAAAGTTATGATAAAATGGATTTGATGAGATCTTCAGAAAGAAAGAGGTAAAAGTTTTAAAAAACAAAATGCCATGTATAAAACATGATGGAAGAAACCAGGATGATAAACAATGTTTGTGAGGATAGAAAAATATAGGGAGATATAATGAATGGTGTTGATGAAAACTAAGATAAATTATCTTTCCTTTTTTATGCATTTTTCAAACATTTACTTTCTTTGACTTATTAATTTGTACTTTTTGTGCTCTGTAACAATGTTGTTTACCCTGAAAGAGATGAGTGATAGGTACTTAGATATAATTTTAATTCAAGAAAGGAAAGCAATAACACAAACTCAGTCAGGTTCATGAAGAATGACTTCTTAATGACTATAACAATCAGAATAGTTAAAGCAATGGTTTTTCCAGTGGTAACATATAGATGTGAAAGCTGGACACAGAGAAAGATTAGATGCCTTCAAATAGTGGATTTGGAGATAGTTCCTAATACTGTCAGGAACTGCATGAAGAACCTGTCTATCAGGCTAGCACCATGGTGGATTAACCCCTTGTGGTGACAATCAGCAAGCAGAAGCTCACACACATGATATAAAAATTACGACAGACTAAATATTATTTATGCTTGGCAAGGCTGAGGGAAGTTATTAAAGGAGAATGTAACCAATAAGATGGGTAAGCAGGATCCAAAGGTTTACCCAAATGTCCTTTGAAAACCTACAAGCTACAACTAGAGATTGTAATAGCAAGTAATTTGCTATTAGTAATAGCAAGTATTTGCCATCCATACAGTGTTAGAAGTTGAATTTGATTCAGTGATAGTTAACTGTTACAGGTAATCCTGTATGACCATTCATTTTAATAATGGTTTGAAGTTATCATGGTGGTGAAAAAGTAACATATAGCTCATCCTTGATGTTACAACCACTACATCACCCATCACAACATTACCCATCACAACAGTCACACAATAGTAATTTGGGTGCTTGGCAACTGGCTCGGATTTACAATGGTTGCAACTTCTTGCAGTCACATGATTGCAAATTGTGAAAAGCCAATGGAGGAAGCTGAATTTGCTTAATGACCATGTGATTTCCTTCACAACTGCATTATTCATTTAACAACCCCAGTGATTCATTTAATAGCTATACTAAAAGTGGTTGTAAAAATTGGGTCTGGTAACATGATGACTCGCTTAATGACTGTATCACTTAGCAACTGCAATTCTGATCTCAATTGTGGTTATACTTCAAAGACTACCCGTTATGTCCTATAATAAATCGGTCTGCTTATCATACAACTCTCAAAACTAATTGGCAAAGTAATTGTGGTTTAGAATTAATGTCCAATCTTAATAGACAGTCCAGACTACATAGATTGCCTTAAAAATGTCTTCATAAACTTTTATTTGGACTTTCCTATATCAGATCATCCAATTTTCAGAGGATAGCAATAAGATTAGACTTCAGGTGCCTTCCTATTCATTGGAATTCAAATCCTGCTGTAAGTAAAAAGTATAAGAGATTTCTGATTTGTCCTGATGGAGTGTCAGACTCTGTTTCAACACTCTTATCTTTGAGTGGAAAGGCATAAATCGCAAGGTATAGAGGAGTGGAAATTATTGCTTTACTAGCTAGTGCGTTACTTTAACCTGAATTCTGGAGATTCAAGCATCTCTTTGGTACCAAAAGCTCTGTAAAAATTTCCTGAATACACAAAGTTTATAATAATACAATTCTATCATCATATTTTAAATCAGATTAATTATCAGTGTTTACTGGGCATTATTTTCTGGCAAGAGAAAACAGTTTTAGTTTAGAAATCCTTAGCTTCATAGAAATTCAGTTGAGATGTAAGGGTTAATTGCACTGATATTTTTAAATTAAAAATAATAATGATATAACTATGCTTCATTCTAGTTTCTTATGCTCCTGTATTCTAAAGAAGATAACAGTGATGATATAACTAGGATCAAGCTTGGTTTTCTCCATGCCCAGGTACATTCAAATAACCCCAAGATTATGCCAATTTAAGCATGATGATATATTTCTATCAATCCATTTTTATAGATGGGTAAACTGCTATAATTTCATTTATATTCTGGTTTATTTTCCCTGTTCAAAAATCAGTTTTACAGCTCCTTAAATTGTTGAGGTCCTTAGATGCTGCAGATCATTCCTGGAAATGTAGCAATGGTGGGAACTAATTCCTCAATATATGTAGGGAATGGAGATAATAGTGCCCATTCTTATTATGAACACAACATCACTGATATTCTGAATCACATCATTGGTCTGCCTAAATTGGAATATCATACAATTGGAAGCAGTCCCCCAGGATCTTAAAGATTTTTTCAATCTTCCTTGGAGGTTCTGGAACCTAGAATTAAGGAGAAATTTCCTGACATTTAGAACAATTAACTTGCCTCCAGAAGTTGTGAATGATCCAGCACTGGAAGTTTTTAAGAAGATATTGGATAACCATTTGTTTGAAGTGGTGTAGGGTTTCCTGCCTAAGCAGGGGGTTGGACTAGAAGACCTCCAAGGTCCCTTCCAACTCTGTTATTCTGTTTTCTAAGATTGAATTTAGGACCTTCACTCCTTTAAAGGAAGCACTTCTCTAGTAGTCTACACTTCCTCTATGTGTCATGGGTATTGCTAGGACTGAAAGATTCATTTTTCAAGTAAATGGCTTTGTGCTGTGCTGTGGGGTTTTCTTGATCATGAACATTGTAATATGATCCAACAAATGTAGATTTCAACAAATGATTAGGAAGAAGTGCTTTGACTTCACACAACAGTGGCACCCTCTCTGCTATTCCTTAAAGCTTGAAGGAAGCTTTCACCCAGGTTTCTGGGTGAAACCTGAAAAAAGGTGTCTACTTTAATGAATTGAACTGTTAAAGCAAGGCAACTTTAATGCAACTTTTGAAGCAACTACACCTTTTCTCAGGCTTGCACAGAAGGCTGAAAAAAGATATTGATGCTCTAACAAACAGCAGAGGGGTGGGTAGACTTGTGCTTGTGTGAGGACCAAAGCATTTCTTTTAAATTATTTTCAAGGCATCCACAGTGTTAATGTTCATTACCAGCCACGGTGGCTCATGTGGTAAGACACTGGGCCTGCGCACCACTGAGGTCGGAGGCTTGGCGGTTCGATTCCTGTGAGCGAATAAACCGCTGAAGGGACAAGAAAGAAGCCTCCCCCAATTGCCTATCAGAATTCAGGTTTCCTGCGGGTAAAGATAACATCGTCCAAAGAAATTCCTTTCACAGAGGCACCCAGCCACCTCGGTAATTGCTGGCGAACACGTGCCATAAGCTAAATAAATAAATTACCGGACAAAGAAGAAAAGAAAAAAAAAGGTCATTTGCATGTCAGAAACTGGTTGTCCTCCTTATGTGTCAGATATTATTCGGAATGTAATTTTTCTCAATAGACTAGTTTTTCAACAGAAGGAAGAATGGTTGAAAGAGAATTGAGGGAGGGGAGAAGCTAAAACTCCCTAACCCAAATTATATCTTCCCAGGGAAAACAAAGCACCGTCATAGCTTTTCGATGTCAAATCAGGCAACTGCCCTCTCTACAAAGCACTAAAACTAAAACTGACAGCTCAGTCATAAAAACATTTAGAGGGCCAAAAATGTTGTTATTTAAGGTGGTAAAAAATAATGGTTCTGGGAAAGCAAAGCAACTTCCAGGAGGGGAAAAAAAAACTTGTTCACAAAATACTGACTCTTTATTCTTTCAACACTGCCACTGCCTTTCCAGTCCAGCCTCATTACCTCATAGGTGCACATTAATAGCTTCACTGACCTCTCTAGGCGCAAGATGCACTATATCAAATGAAATAGCTGGTGCTATATCTAATCACATGCATATTCTAATTTTTCTACAAAGAGGACTGTAACCCCATTTTTTAAAAGCCTTTAGAAGAATTTGTGCTTCAATGCAATGTGTCGTGGTCTTCAGTTCCAATATACAGTACCTCTAAAAAAAATTCTACTGCAAGACACATAAAGAGCTAATGAGATCAGAGGTATCCACAGAATCAAAGACTTTCATTAAAATGATGAAAGCAATGTTACAACATTGCAATGCAAGCAATGGCTCTTTCATGTACATATATGATGTAACTGCTACTTTGCAATTTACCCCCCCTCCTCTTGTGAATGCTCCTAGATTAAATAATAATAGACTTGCATGGGTGAATTGACTATAAAACTACACTATAAAGCTTATAACCTATTTAATTTTATATATTATAATGAGATTATTCTCTCCCTCTACCCAAGCGTTTACCTATAGAATCAGAACTGCAAACATAAAATAAACAGGCCTTTCAGTTCAGGTTTACCTGTTGCTGAATACTGGCGCATTAGGCAAAGTAATTAAATAGCACTGCTGAAATAATTATAATGATTAAAGAACATTGGTATTTCTTATTTGATTATTCTCTCTTTTTAAGGATTTATATAAGCTGATTTCTTTTGTGAGGCTCATTCTTAATAGCAAGCACAATATAAAGAGCGAAGTTCTTTAGTTTGTTAGCTTAGCAGAACTAAATATCTTGACTTACTTGACATTAAAAAGCACCAATTACCAGCCCTTATCACAGAATACAATGTCCAAAGTGGAAATGATTACAAGGTTATTATTCAGAGAATTTTTCTGAGAAATCATTTAAAATAGGATATTAATGCTAGCTGCTAGAAAAGCAAGGAAAGTAGTGATACTTTAGACAATTTTTTTTCCTGGGTGCTTCCTTTATCACACTGGCTACATGTGAGTAGCAGGGAAACGGTTCTTTTTCTGTTCCAGAATTTGGAACAATGCTAGGTGCAAATGGCCTTTTGAGAGTTTCATTAAACTTGGGTGCAAATACTTGCATACTGTAGATGCTTCTCCAAAGGGATGGAGACATTCCCCTCCAACTTTCTCAGGGGCAAAAGTCCTTTTCTAATGGGAACAATAGCACACCTATGGTGAAACCAATGGAAGAAGTTGCTGGGTGACTTTGGGTCAGTCACTCTCAGTCCAAATCACTTCACAGGGTGGTTATTTTAGTAAGGAGTAAGGTGTAAGAGGAGGAAGAGATGTTATATGATTTTACCATTTCATTGTTGTATCATTATGACAGTGTTAATTTAGTACAGGGGGGTCAAACTCACATCGTCACAGTGGCATCATATGATGTATCGTGATCCCCCCCCTTTGCTAAACTGGGCATGGGCATGGCCAGTGTGTGACGTATCCAGCCCACGAGCTGTGAGTTTGACAGTCCTTATTTAGTATGTTGATTTTACTCTATTTCAGTTTCTTTTGTAATGTCTGTCAGAGCGTAAATCAGCCCCATTTCCCCCCCTGGGGTAATTGCTCTTGATAAGAGATGGTCGGATCTTGTCTTTCCCTGCTGTATACTCTAAAGAAAGAAAACCCGAAGTATATATTCTAAGAAACATTTTATTATAAAAGTAAAAAACTACCTGACTACATTTTACCAGCAGCTGTATCACTTAGATGGACAAAGGAGAAAGTTAGAAAAGAAAGAATGTGGACTTGCGCAGTAGCTCAGACATCACAAGACCGTCTTATCTCTGTTAATAAAGTTCTCTGGCAGCTACCGTAAGTCTTAGGATGGAAGCTCAGCTGGCAAATACACAGAACGCAGTGACAATGTCTGTGTTTTTAATGAGGTGGTATTTTCCCCACGTATGGTGAGGAATTCTAGGAGTTGAAGTCCATAATCTTAAAGTGGTTGAAATTGAGAGAGACTGCTCTAAATTAAGTCACCATGAAAAATCAGAGCATAAAATAAACTGAAACAAATGCTGGGCAGGCATTCAACAATTTCTTGCCTTATGAATGTGGTATTCGGGCTTATGAAAGAAGAGAACGTATTTAGCTATTGCAATGAATTTTGTTGTAGTTATTGCTGTTTTAGATGGTAGAGAGGAACCAGCAAAGTTTTGTGTCCTGGGACAATTAGTCTTCACTTGATTGAAATGACTGGAGACAAAATATAAGCTATATAAATTTGACAAATAAATAAAATAAGATATCCCTGGGGATTCTGATTTTGGCTCCTTCACTGATTTAAGAATATATTTAAAGAAACAGATGTAGGGTTGCCAGGTCTGCTTCCTAAAAATAGCGGACAAGTGGGGGGGGGGGATTTAAGTAGTAAAAAAATTTTAAAAAATTACAATTAAATTATATATTTTCTTACAAACATTTTAACATGTATTAAAATAAACACTTCAAAACTTTACTTAAAATTCAAAACATCAAATATAATAATATGTAAAATATTAAATTACATTTTACTTTGCTGTTGTGTGTATTTTTTATTTGACTGCGCAGCTTTGATCAATTCTTTGTGTTTAAGGAATAATTCTTTAATTTCAGTACAATGTTGAGAAATATTAAAAAATATACAAAGTTCACTTCGAACTGATGGTACAAGCAGTCGGTTACGTTCGTCAGTCCACAAATTTCCCATGACGCTGAAAATTTGTTCAACGTTTGCATTTGATACCGGAATTGATGCACAATACTGGAACAGTTTCAGTAAACTTGGAGCTGGCTCTTTCTTGAAAAAGTATGTCCATTTATCAAGGGATGAATCACCCTGCAGATGAACATAAACTTCTTCTAAGGCAGAAATTTCATCGAAGAGAGTGTTGGGTGGAAGTTCTTCTCGACATGGTGATAATAACCAGATGTTCGTCATTTCTTCTAAAGTTGGAGGATTATTGCGATCAATTAGATTGAAACAATTTTATATACTTTTATTAAATGTCTTGTGAAACAATTGAGTATGATTAATAATGTTTTCAGAGAATCGAATTCAATGGATATTCGATCTTTGTCTCATTCTAACTTATGAAAAAAAAGAAAAATCGCGATTCTCCTATCCTTATTCTCTTAGACTGTACAGCTTTAGATTACGTACCATTTCATCATTTTTTGTGAAAAAAATAGTGAACATAATATGAAAAAAGCAGACTGTCCGCTCAAATTGTGGACACCTGGCAACTTTAAACAGATGGTGATTTTTTCCCCCTCATAGTTTTACATGTTTTGGGGGCATTCTTTTTATTCACTCATCATCTGCCTCAGACCATTCTTCTCATGCTTCTGTTTGTTTGTCTTTTTAAAGAGTTAGGCCATGCATGGTATTATTTTTGTGAAGGTTTGAATTTACTGAACCTTCCACAGAATTACCAAATAGTGGCAGTAAAGATAACAAAGAGATTTGACTTCTGCAGGTATGAAAATAGGTGCACTAAAAATGACTTTAGCATTTCCACACATACAATCTAAAACCACATTAACTCTGCTGGAATTTATCTCTGCTCCAAAACTAATGAAAAAGGAATTAGAAAGCCTCTGTGGGAAAGAAAGGGGAGGGCTATGTGGACCTCAACTGAAATTAAAGCAACAAGTTCCAGTTAATATATGAGCTTAGCTACACCATTGTAAAAGCATTTTTCATTCCATTTTCAATGTACGTAATTAATTATTACATTTTATCTTCCTTGGCTTCACTCTCGCTATACTGCACAGACCAATAGCTCGCATTCAAAGACTCAAGCTGGCAAAATGAATATATAAGTCTCCATAATAGAAAATTTCTATCCACTTGATGTTACCAGGCTAATAATTAAGAACTAATTGGAAGATATTAATAGTTATAAGCACAACGTTAGCACTAGCATTGACTAAATGCAGCTGAAGCCTCTCTCTGAATTTGAGAAATTTATTGCCTTCCTTTCCTTCCATCTTTCTTTGGGGGATGTAATTGGAATTATAATTTGTATTGCTTGTGGGCTATCAGATCATTTATTGCTATGCATCCCTTGATAAAAACAGAAAATTAAAATGTCACCTATACTTTAAAAGCCCAAACTAAATAAAAATAACTTTTCCCATTGCATCCATTTACAGATGAATTTTTTTTATACTACTGAGTTTTCAGAAAAGTAGGGTTTAACAATAACGTACTGCCCGGCATTTTTCTATCATGTGCTTTATACTATGATAGTTTACATTATTTTAAAAGTAAATTTGGGTAAAAAGAACTTTTCATGGGAATCTTTTTTTTTTAAAGGTGTTTTTCCAGGAAGCTCCCCATTCAGATTCACAATTTAAATTTTTTGATGTGATTTTATCTCCTTTGTAATATTGTATCTATTCCATAAATATTTTTTTATACTATTACTATTGTACAAGGAACTTTTATATTCCAGGTAAAATCAAATAAAGATCTTAAGCAACAGAATTAAAAAAAAGATGAATTTGTGAGAGTTAGAAAGGTTGACAATACAGGCTGAGTTGTATTGATAGTATTGGACCAGACATATTACTTTTCTGGCCCAATATAAAAAGATTTATTCTTTCGAAAGAACTTTATCAAGATTCTTTGAAGAAAGATAATGGGTGTTCTTTCCTCACCATTCCTTCCTTCAATTCAATGTGCTGTATGATTCAGATGCTGGACTAGACCAGGCTCCAGACCATAGAAAGCCATAGAAAGTCATTGGGTGGTTCTGTGTTCTCTCATGAACTTACTGTATAGGGTAGTTGTAGAGTACAATTGGAAAAGGAAGGGCTATGTTCATTGTCTTGAGCTTTGGGAGAAAAGGTGGGATATAAATCTAACAAACATATTAATATAAATTACTTAAAGGGAGTAATACATAACTAAATTCTTTCATGCCAATATGGCAGTAAGTGTATCAAATGTAGTTGCACTGATCTTATATAACAAGATGTACAACCAAAGGAAACAACTTTCAGACAATATGTACAATTGCTTACAACATGAGTATTGCTGATTTGGAATAACTGCTCCAGGTTTAGGACTGGTTCACATAATTGGTCCTGTCAACTCGCAAAGCATCCCTGGCCTGCTCTTAAGTCGCCATAGGCAAGGGGGAAGGGAAAACGAACTTTGCAGCTGCAACAAGGGAGCGCTCCAGTCAAAACAAAAAGCATATTCCAGCCATCTCTCTGTCAAGGCCATCTCCACGGTTATCCACAGTGGCAGGAGGGGAGTAATCTCTACAATCTCTCCCCCAGCTTTGCTGGAGAATGTGACTGATGACATACCTTGGGGGGGGGGGGGGAACAGGGTCAGAGCCGGATGTAAATTAAGTGGTGTCAGAGTTGGCTTCATTTGGAACATGCTGACATGAAGCTCCTAATAAATAACTGGATTTCTTTTGAAGCTTGGCTCGAGGCTCATGATTTAATTAGGGCATTGGTCAGAACCCTGATGGGTCCATTAAAAGTAGTACACCAGAACCTTCCTAGAGTGAAAATTTTATAGTTCTAGAATAGCATTAAAAAAGAACTGATTTTGATATCAATCAGGGTAATATGTCTTGAAAACTGAATATGCATCAAAGCCTCTGCTCCTAGGCAGGATAATATAGATAACGATGGTTCTTAGTGAACAACTTACTTGTAAGTCTGCAGATAGCATCGAATATTCTTAATGCATTTGTTTGTTCAGCAAGATCTTGGTTTTCTAATCATCATACTCAAAGGTTTGAGAATTAAGGTTAATTTTTCAAAGTACACAGGGGGACTTTGTGAAGAAATTCGGATTTAAAAGCCTATTCTTTGACATACTTTAGATTCTAATGAAGGAAAGCAACAAATCTCCAAATGTTTTGTTGAGAAAAGGTAAGTGCTCTTGAGAGATGAAGGTTATAAACTCTTGCATGGATAACTGAGTTTAAGAGCAACAATTACTGCAATTTGTTAGGCACATTTTGCAGATATATTGATGTAACATGTTACGCCACATTTTATCTTGTCTGTATCCAAAGATTCCTGAAAATCTCTGCATTTCCCCCCAAAAGTTAATTGCTCCCACAATGGTAAGAGAGAAAAAAAACCCCCATTCAACAACATTACTATTGCCCAAGAGGAAAAGGCAGACTTGCACCTCAATGCAGTGTGCCTTAAATTTTCTAAAGTTGTCAAACATGGTTACGGCTCTGTATTGTCACATTACACACACATTCTACAAAATGCAATAAAAATGCTAATATTTCAAATAATGTTCACAATTGTGTTCTCCCTCCTTGAAAATGTGAATTATTTCATAGACCACGCTGATAGTTTCAAGGGGACCATTATACAACAATTTAGTTTGGGCATCCTTTATAATAGTGGTGGACAGCCTGTAGCCCTTAGTCTATTGTCAAAGGAACAAGTCAGAACATTGGTGAAGATTTTCTGTTCCTTCCCAGCAGCCACCTGATTGGGAGAATAAAATTTGTATTGGAGGAAGAAGAATGTCCTACAGAGAGAATGGATGTCCTACTGCGATTTGACTCTTCCCCTTCCTAACTTCAACCTTGTCTACCATAGAAGCTCCATCTTGACTATTGCTGAGGTCAGTCATGCAGCCCTTGGAAAAAAAATAAAATTTGCTATTTCTGTTTTAGCATTATGGCGATTAAATGACCTGGGTTACATTAGTCAAAGAAAGAGGGTTTTGTTGTTGTTACTACTGTTGCAGCAGTCTGTACAAAGGCTAATTTGCAGCTGAGAAGAATTTCCAACACTCTATTAGCAAATTGAATTCCCACATAAAAATAAGCATTCACTTATTTCAACTGTATAATATGCCTTTGCGTTAAAGTAGAATTGGGAGTTGGCGCATGGATTTGTTCTCATTTGTTCTTTCTGTTATGGTGACATACTTATTGGTCCCTGTTCTGGACAAACATCCAAATGCAAATTAAGAAAGACGTATTTCTTAAATGAGTGTTACCTAAGCTGTTTCTTCACCCTTGAAAGTAAATTTAGAACATAAATGAATGCATCTGGCTCTGTGGGTTGCCATGGCTGCAACAAAGATTTTCTAAATGTGGGAGATTGTATAATGAGCAAGGAAGATTATTGTCATATTACAAACAGTGTCCGCCATATACAGAATTTTACTTTTACTTCCTAACAACCAGGTTACAATAGGAATCTGACACTAGGATGTAGCATGGAAACACCTGCTTTTATACTTGGATTTTGTAACACAAGCTGACAATCTATCATACTGCCTAGAAATAGTCTAACTTTTTACACTTCAGTGATATCCCATGAGTAAACTCCTCTCATGAATCTTCTCAGATTGGAATATATAGTTTGCCAGGAATCTTCAAAACTTACACACCTTCTATATTGGTTTGTGTATCTCCTGTTTCCATATCTTCTATTTTATGTTCTATATCGGGGTGTCAAACGCAAGGCCTGCGGTGGGCCGGATTTGGCCCATGAGGTGCTTAGATATGGCCTATGGGGCCGGCCTGGAAATATCAAAGGTCCCTGTGCGGCCCGTTTTTGGCCTCACTGGCCTCCTGCGGCATTCTACTGGCCAAAAACAGGCAGCACAGAGGCCCCCCATTTGTGGCCGGCAGAGGGCTGCAGGAGTTTTGGATTAGATTGGATTACAATTATGTGGCCTCAAGTAAATGCCTGATCTGGACAGAAAACAAGCAACATCCTATGTTAATACTACAGATTAATGCTGGATTTTACATACTGTAGGTCCATTTAATCTACAATAAGCAATCTATAATTGACATCCATTTCTATTTACTATCCTTAGTATAAGTATAGTATAAGTAGAGTATAGTATATTTCTGCCCGGAAAAGCAATTTACTATTAAACAATGGGGTATAAATTTAGAAATAAAAAGTTTAGTGGAGTATGAAGAATAAGTAATAAATGTTTGTCAGTAATATCTGGTAGAAGAGATAGGAAAATGGTTATAGTAAAGAATTGTGGAAAGAAATAAGATAAGGGGGAAAATGCATCTTGAGCCTGTGTCAAACACCCACCATGGCCACGCCCACCCCAGCCTCACCCACTATGACCACACTCACCCCACCACACACACATACACACACGGCCCTCCAAGGTCAAACACAACCCTGATGCGGCCCTCAATGAAATTGAGTTTGACACCCCTGTTCTATATCTCCCAGATCTATTTTTAAATCTGTATCTTCTATATTGATATCATCCTTATCTATCAGCAGTATGCATCTCTGCCATCTCCAACAATAACATAATCTCAAAAACCATTTAAAAACACAAAAATGTGAGATTGAAAAATTGGGAAATAAACTTTTGAAGTTATTTTTAAAGGGGTGTGTTGGACAAGTTTTAAAATAAGTTATTTTTATTTGTAGACACAGTGTTGGGTCATTTCAAACTAGGGGGTGGGTGTTGCATTTGAGATTAGAGCTGGCAATGTAATTTGAGGGTAGCCTTTGGGGGCCCAATCTGGAAATAATCCTCTGTAATATGTTTGAGTTGTTATGTATCTTCACCAGCTCTTGGGCATTGATAAATGGCTTTGCTCAATTTATGTTCTTTAAAGGTGATACTCTTGTCTGAACATTTTGATGCCAATAGGTTGGATGGCAGGGATGGTTATCTTTCTCCAGGCATTGCTGCACAACTGTAGGGATTTCACACATCAGCTCACAAAGCAGATCCTGGTATCGATCAATAGACCCATTAATCCAAGCCACTTGTGTTTTTCTCACCTCTAACAGTTTCTGGTAGAATAAACTTACAGCAAAGATACAGTTCAGCACTAAGTGACAAAGAGAAATGGACTGTGTAACTATGGGTATCAAGCACAGAAGAAAATGTCTGTTGCTAGCACAACAATTATATTAGAAACATTAAGGTTGTGCAAGGAAATTTAGTTAGAAGAGAATGATATGCAGCTCAGTGCAATATCGGATAGGCAATGGAGGGAACTGCTTCAAACTTTTATTGAATTTCCAGGTTTTATTGCCACCTACCTCTTTCCAAATACAATTTAACGTACGTCTGAGTGGGAATCTAGCAGTTTTTGTAGAGGAGGACGGAAATAAAAATGTAACAGCTTAAGTTGGAAATCAGCACTGCTCCTCTGCAGTACAAAAGTTCAGGATCAAATTCTCCAGATTTTGAATTATTCTGAGATGTAATCAAGAGGACCACCCTGATACCATCTGTACTGCAAAAAAATAGTAGCAATCATCAGGCATATGTCAAAATAAATAAATAAATAAATAAATTTCTGGTTGTTGAATTAACTCCACAGAATTAGTAGTAGTAACACAGCTCCATGGAAGATAGATCTGATCAACTTTGGGAATTATTTGAGTCTGTAATTGTGGAAAATAAGCACAAAGAAAAGTTTCTTATTACTGACATTGAGCTCTGTAGTAGCAGGAATAAAAATTTTGCATTTACAATATGCTTTCTATGCGTTATTTTTTTTAGCTTAATCTTTCTTCTGCCAGCTGTTATGAATATTAGAAATGGTCTTTTATGTGGTGGTAGAAACAAGAAAGTCTTGTTCCATTTGTTTCTTCTGAGCTGTATTTAAGATTCTTTTGACACTTTTTGTATGAACTATTTCAATCTGCTAAATCAGCATAAAACATAACTTCCTTGCTTTGAAAATGATTCAGAGGAAGGCTTTAGACCTTTCACGAACATTCTCCACTATTTATTAAAGCATAGAATTTTTTTAAAAAATTTGCACATAAGATTATAAAAATATTTTGCTGCTTTAATGAACTGAATAATTAAAGTAATATATCTTTAATGCATTTTTAAAGCAACTACACTTTTTCACTGTTGTGCTTTAACAGGCAGCATAATGTTGTGTTGTCTGCACTTGCCCAAGTCCAAAGCACTTCTGAATCATTTTTAAGTGTGTATAGACTTAACAAGCATGCAAAGAATATATAAAAAAAGGCTACACAACAGCACCTGTCAAACCAGTTAAAAGGGTAAAAAAATAATGTAAGTCAGCTTTCTCCAATATGGCACTCTCCAGATAAATTGGACTATCAACCCCCGCCCCCCCAAAGTGTTAATATATAACCTTGCATTCCTGGAAGAAAGTCAGGGTATGCATCAAATAAGTAAACAAACATATAAACTATGGTTCAGTTTAAAGCATTGTCCTGGGTGGTTTATGGTATGGAGGTAAAAACGTTCTGCACCATGACATTGCTACATAAACTCCACCCCTTTCACACTTGCATCACAATATTGGACACATGTACGCAAATGATGAAGATAGCATCATAATACACATTTCATCATTTTGATGAAATCTTGGTGCTGCAGATATCTCTGCATTCATCTTTTACTGCTGTTGCTTGGATTGATATACTGCTTTTCATAGGGAAATGAAAATGGGAAGGGGGGGAGTTTTAGAAAAGATTAAAAACACACAAACAAAAAATCTAGATCTGGCAGTACAGCAATAAAGAAGAGAGATTACTGTAGCATCACATTTGATGCCATACTGGAATTCGACAAGACAAATGTTGTCTATCTTTTATTATGCATGTGAAGGCCATCCCTGGTAGCTTTTCCCCACAATATTACAATGTCTCTCAAACCTTGTCCTTGTATCCATGAGCCTGATAAATATGGGATCTATGCAGGGGTGAAATTCAGCAGGTTCTGACAGGTTCTGGAGAGCTGGTAGCGGAAATTTTGAGAACCGGCAAATAGCACTTTTGGCTGGCCCCAGAGTGGGGAGGGAATGGGGATTTTGCAGTATCCTTCCCCTGCCACGCCCACCAAGCCACGCCCACCAAGCCACACCATGCCCACCAAGTCATGTCCACAGAACTGGTAGTAAAAAAAATTGAATTTCACCACTGGATCTATGCTCAAATACTTGCAGTCGCATCCATCTCTCTGTGTGTTGGTATCTGTCTTTGTCTCCATATGTGGTCAAGAAAGGATTTCTGAAAGGATGAATTTGATACTTAGGCGGTGAATCCTACTTTTTAAATCTTATACCCAGGCCATGTTTCTAATGGAAAATGAGCATCAGGAGTAGGGCAAACAGATGTAAGGCCATTCTTTTTCCTTGTGTACTGATTTGTTACTAGTTGTTCTATCTGTGAATACAAAACAATTGTTGATACCATGTTGCTTCATATGGAGGTGTGTGCTTGATAATCAATTACCAATTTTCAACCCAATAATCAAGGCTAGACCTACCATTAACCATAGCAAGGCTACTTCAAGTGATATAGATAGATGGATGATATAAAGGAAGATATTGTACATAGATGTGAGGGAGGGGGAAATGAATGATGACAATTAAGGTATTGGAGAGCAATGTGGGCTACACAGTGTGGCCAGTAGTGGGTTCCACTTACCTTTGCTACTGGCTCAGAATCAGGAGCACATGTGGACATCCATGATGACGTCCAGGTGGATGGACAGGGCCTCCTGCAGCCGCCACTACTGGTTCGCCCAAACCGGGGCGAACCAGTAGAAACCCACCACTGAGTGTGGCCCTACAGTCTTAAAATTGTCTAAAACTCTTTGCTGCAATTCACATTGCAATTCTATTACCAGTGTAGCCATAAAACTCAGTTCCCAATCTGGTCAAACTTTGATCTATAGAATGAGAAATCATACTTTTGCTTTTCATCTCAGATAGTAAAATATCTTCCAAACATTCATCTATTACCAAAGGCTCTATTTATTGTAGGTTTAAGAGACAAGACAGATGAAATTTCTTTTGCACATTTCTCTCTGTTTCAAGAACAGAGTTGCTGCTTGAGTGAGGAGGAGATAGAATACATGTCAGGGGTGGGAAAACATTATTTCAATGTGCAGAAGAAATTTTACCTGGCAATTTTACTTGGCTGTTGAACTGAGATGCATCATTCAAGTGAGATTGTTTATTCTAAGTAATATTCTACAGTCTATTATAGATAACAGAGTTTTAGAGCATGTAGATGACAAAACATATTTCACACCTCAGGGACATATTTAGTAGTTTGTTCCCTAGTAAAAAGGCAAGCTTGCAATGGGTTTTTGCAGTTACGGTAGTATATTTGTAGCTAATCATCTTTTTGCTTTCAGGAGAAAAGGTGTTTGGGATCTGGTTCAAATATAAATAACCATCCACATCTGATTCATAAAAGTTCTAAAGCAAAATCTGTGGTTCTTGGGCTATCAGATCCAAGCTATAAAAATCTGGGTAACTAATACGTGGCAGGAATGGTATGAATTATAGAGCAGCAATTTTGTGGAAGGCTCCAAATGAGGAAGATTACTTTGACAAAGATAGGCTAAATCTGTTATAAAAGTGAAGTGGAGAAAAACAAGCTTAAGTTCAAAACCAATAGAAAGCTGTTCAGACAGATATTTCCCTAATTCACATGGGTATAAAAAGCAGCAGCAGCAGCAGCAGCAGCACAACACAATCAAAACTTGTAAGAATTTGTTATTATAACCACTCTCAGTAAAGAAAGTCTTAGCTTTCCTTTATAGTTCATTTATGGTTTGGTCTACCTGGTAAGGCTGGTACCAAGTTTTCCACCAGGGGTGGGTTCTACTTACCTTTACTATTGGTTCACATCGTGCCTGCATGCGCATGCTTGCTTCGCTCTCTCTCGCGTGAGCGCTCTTCTGCATATCCGCAGAAGCTTCTATGCATGCGCAGATCGCCTATGATGATGGTCAGTGGGCGGAGCCTCCCGCAGGTTTTACTACCAGTTCTTGCGGACTGATCCGAGCCAGGGGCAATCCACCACTGTTTCCCACCCATTTTTTATATGTGAATCTTATGTATTTTGCTGAAGCAGTTGATAATATATTTCTGATGCTGAAGTGATCTTATTTACTCCAGTTCCTTAATGATTTTAATGTAACTATTTCATCTAATGGGATTGCTCTTGACTGATTAAATATCTTACAATATATGGTCAGAAAGCAGGATTTTTTTAATCTCAGCTTGCAGGGTCCATCATCTTGGTCTCTTGGTCAACAAGAGAACATGTAATATACAAAGCCTATAATGAACACATGTTTATGTTATTGGGGAAAAAAGGATCCTTTTTTAAGAATGAAGAGATTTTTTGTGTCCCCGTGATTCTAAAGTATCAGTGAACATGTACAATTAATGATTGTATCTCAAGAATAAAAAGATAATTCATTGCCTATTATTCCAAAATTCAGAGAATGAATTACTCTAGAATTAGTGTAGAAATCCACAGAATTATGTGTAAGCTTTTAAATAATCTAGAACTCCTCATCAAGTATTAGTAGGGGTACTAATAAAGTATCCCTACTAATAAAGGGAGGGGGAAAAAGATGACTTGTATCCAGGGGTGTTTTGCAGTGGAGGTGGGGATGCACTTGAATTTTAATCTAGTTCCTCTCTCTTTCCGTTTTTCATCTAGCATTTTATGATGTATAGCAGTGGAATTATATATATATATATATATATATATATATATATATATATATATATATGATTATTTTTAAAAAAATCAAACTGCAATAGTTAGATGATGTCTGAAAACTTCTATCTTGACAAAGGGTTCCACCATGCTATTTTGCATCTTTGGGTGGGCCCTAATAAATGTTTTGCCTAATATGAATTGTAATTTATTTACTATTGTTGCTTAATATTTAAAGTGATAAAGGATAATCAACTGTACATATCTCTGAGATGTCATTGGTAACTTATTTATCTCATGTTGAGCACAGCATATCAAGTAGTGCTATGCAAAGCCTTTGGATGAACAAAGGGTGTTTTTACAACTATACCTCTGCAAAGCTTGTGTGATGGCTTCCAAGCTTTTTATAGCTTCCAGAGGACAGGCAACCTTTCTGCTGGGATCATCATCAGGATGTGCAAGTCTTGATCAGTCTATGGAGTGATTAAATGTAGTGATTAAATATTCCCTGTAGACCTTCCCCATCAACGAAATAGTGTCAGAGGGTGAAGGAGTGCAATTATGGTGTGTGTCCTCATTATTTTTCCTTATGAGTACTTGTAAAGGACAAGAGAGTCAGGCCTTTGTCAGCTGTAGTACTGAGTCTAAGGATAGCCCCCCCCCCCCCAAAAGGTTTGTCAAGACCGGTGATGAAATGCAAATTTTTTTACTGCCAATTCTGTGGGCATGGCTTGGTGGGCGTGGTGTGGCTTGGTGGGCATGGCTTGGTGGGCATGGCAGGGGAAAGATACTGCAAAATCCCCATTCCCTCCCCACTCCTGGGGGAAGGATATTGCAAAATCTCCATTCCCAACCCACTCTGGGGCCAGCCAGAGGTGGTATTTGCTGGTTCTCTGAACTGCTCAAAATTTCCGCTACCAGTTTTCCAGAACTTGTCAGAACCTGCTGGATTTCACCCCTGGTAAAGACCCATCTTTGCCCATTCTTAAAATGGTTTATAAAACTATTTTATTCTGGCAACCATTTGAGTCAAGCAACAGATCTGTATTTATTTTTATGCTGCTGCTACTATAATTTTTTAATGAGGAGGTTTTAAGGTATTTTATGGTCATTTGCTTGTGCTGGGTTGTTAGGCTTCTTTTTAATGATACACTATGATTTATATTTTTATTCGTAAATGGCCCTAATTTAGAAAAAGCTGCCTTGAATCAGAGAAAGGTGGAATATAAATACCCAAGCAAGCCACCAAATCATATGCATTATGAAGAAAGAGACATAAGAGGGCTCTAATTTGCCTGAAATTTACATAGACACATAGACATTTAGAAATGACTGTTATAAATACATCGGATCACAGTGGAAAAACAAATGACCAAGGTTATGGTCGGCTCCCTGTCCAGCCTATTGTCCAGCTGTGAAATGGTGAAAGTCACCCTTGAAGATTCATGTGTTCTTTATTTGTAAACCAGGCTTGGAGTACACAGTGGAAACTTTCTAACAGAAGATATTTCTGAAAATTTTTCCAAGGACAACTATTTGGCTGCCCTACTCTTCAGAAACAGCAGGAGGAAAGCTGCTGTTTTCCTCCCGTGCTCTGTAGGCTCCCGTGCACAACTAGGAGCTGTTGTGAAGAGTGTTCAATTAACTCCATGGTGGTGAACCTATGGCAGTCTATTATAGATAATGCCCTCTCTGTGGGCACACAAGCTGTCGCCCCAGTTCAGCTCTGCCGCACATGTGCACATGCCTTCTGCCAGCCAGCTGGTCATTGGGTCTCTGCTGCGGATGTGGGGGGGGTGGGGGTATGTGTGCAGGGGGCACGCGTGCACATGCAGGGCGCCTGTGGGGGCCCATGCATGCATGCATGGGGGGGGGGGCGGGGGCATGATGAAATGTAGCAGTTCTGCAGAAAAAAAACCATAATTAGTTTTATAAACCATCATTCTTTCATGAATAAAAGATGGCACGGAATTGATGGACCTTCCTAGAAGAACAACCCTAAAAGGACTACAGCACAGACAGATATATACACACACTGATGCATAATATGTTATAAAGGTGTATTTTAAAACTAAATTTAGAGGATTTTAGGAGAGAAAGTCAGAAAAAGTCAAAATTCATTTGTTGGGAGCAGATCCCACTATTGTGTCTTACACATTGTAATGCATAGAATTTGGATTGTGTGATGCATACTTCTGTATAAAAAAAGATTGAGATAATATCAAGATAAAGTTAATAGTGAAATAAACTAATGAATTTAATCCATGCCTACCTACAAAGAAGAAGAAATGAGGCATCATCAAATACATGAATCATAAGAAGACATGTGATCTAGATCAGAGGTGGGTTCCACTTACCTTTACTACCGGTTTGCAGTGGGAGCATACGCAGATCACCCCTGATGACATCATGGTGGGTGGGCGGAGCCTTCTATCGGTTTTACTACTGGTTCTATAGAACCGGACTGAACCAGGAGCAACCCACCATTGATCTGGATTCTCTAAAATCAAGGCAAGGCAAGGCAGGGCAGGGCAGGGCAGGGCAGGGCAGGGCAGGGCTGTAACTGACCTTCCAATGTCTTTTTCTTTTCTCATCATGATTCACTGTATTACATCAATGTTATTGACCAGCATTAAAATTCCACATATATTCGTGTTTCTCCAAGGATAAGACTGGGTCTTCTTTTCTTTTGGGCCCCAAAGTAAGCACTAGGACTTATTTTTTGGGGGGTGTCTTATTCTTTCCATGTATGGGAGCCCCACTTCTTCTGGTTGCTTGTGGCAGGGCAGGAAGCTTCATGGTGTGCCAGTGCCACCACCATGAGGCAGGGGGTGGTGGAACTGCCACCCCCCCACTGGCTTACCTCAGGGCCCCCACAGCCAGGCCATCCACACTCCGACATGGCCATGAATAAGCAGAAGAAGTGGGCTGGTAGCCACGTGGCCTCCTGCTGCACATGGTTGCTGATGCTGCCGCCACGAGGCAGGTAAGCTGGTGTGGGGACAATGGGGCAGCTCAGTTAGCCCGAGCTTAATGGCAGCAGTATCTCAAGCAACCAGACAGAATGGGCAGCTGGCCGGCTGCACAGGTGCTTACGTAGGGCTTGTTTTTGGGGTAGGGCTTATATTAGGCACACAAGCTAGGTCTTATTTTGGTATAAGTCTTATTTTTGGTATAAGTCTTATTTTTGGTATAAGTCTTATTTTTGGTATAAGTCTTATTTTTGGGGAAATGGATATTAACACTACAGAATGTAGTGTCAAGTAGAACTATGTCAGGGTTGAACTGTGGAGTCTTTAGTGCTCTCTGAGTTTGGCTGTTTACTTGTATCAACCACGTACCAAGTTCATTACCCAGTTAGGTAAGTGTAGGCTCTGCTTAAGCACAGCTATTGTTAAAAAGTTAAAGATTGGTGTATTTTAATTGGGTAAGAGGAAGAAGTACTCTACACATTGGTCAAGAACATAATTGCAGATGGATGTACCATGCATTGATGCTGAATTATTGACATACAATTGATTGCATGATGCAATAAGGAGCATGGATTGGGAAATTATCAAGGTTGTTGTGTTTTCCTATATGGAACATTTAGTTGAGATAGAAAAAGAGATGGAGAAATTTTACAATAGGCTGTAATTTCCGTAGCATAAGAAATTACTGTTGGAAAATGCTGTCAAAATATGTATGAACCCAATGGTAAGAAAACGTGATACACTCAGCAAACAGGTGTTGAGCTCTGTTCAGATATTTATTTATGACTAATCTGAAACCAAAGGAACTATTATAATTTTAGAGCTTCAGAAAACAAGTTAGTTTAATCAAAGAACATTCTGTTCAGAGACCGCTATTTGTATATAAAACCCCAGCAATTCTGCTTGACGAGTCATCATTGCTTAAGAACATGTCTTTTTTATAACCCTGTGTATTTGAGGTGTGAGGCATGCTGATTTCTCACTTGACACTCTCTGAACTTTGAACATACATTCGTCAGAGAAAAAGTGATCTGTGCAATTTGTGGTTTTATGCCTTCCAGAGAGAATATATAAAAAACTTTATAGATTTCAAAATACAAAATTACCAGTCTTCTTTCATACCTGGAATCCTAAATGGATAGCATCCCAGCTGATGAAAGCTGATGAAAGCTTCACATCTAATTTTCTTTGTCCTCTAAGTATTCCATAGAGTGACAAATAAACTAATAATAAAGTAAATATCCCAGAGCACTTTCGATTTAATGGCTATTGAACATGATCATGATATTACAAGTTGGAGAAGAATGGGGTGGGCACAAATGTAACCAAGTAAAGGCAAGTAAACATGATATTTGTTTGTTTGTTTGTTTGTTTGTTCAATTTATATGCTGCCCTTCTCCGGAGACTCATGATAAACTGGAGAAGCCAATATACAGAACCAACAAAATGCATACTTTGATGGTATCAGTAACTGAAGAAAATTCCATACAGCGCATTTAAAAGGCACAGAAAATAAATAGCTCAACACACACACACACACACACACACGAAGTGTTTTTCTGTCAAAGCACCTGGTCTACCCCAATATCAGAGGGAGCATACTGCTTCCCTTTCACCTTTCAGCTCCAATCAGGACCCCTAAATTCTCCCTTTATTTCTTTATCAGCAAATATAAATTTGGTACACACACACACACACACACACACCAAATTTATATTTGCTGATAAAGAAATAAAGGGAGAATTTAGGGGTCCTGATTGGAGCTGAAAGGTGAAAGGGAAGCAGTATGCTCCCTCCCGTATTGGGCAATCGTTATCACAACAAACTATTTTGTATCAAATTTAATCTCTCCCCTGGCTCAGCTGATAAAGAGAGGAGAACTTGTGGCTGAGAGATTAATACAACTGCCTAATATGCAGGCAGCCCAAGTTCCAATCCAAGTAAGGGTATGGCAGGCTGATGAGAGCTAAATAGCTTGAAATAGATCTATACTAGTCTCCCTTTATTTCTTTATCAGCAAATATAAATTATATGTGTGTGTGTGTGTCTGTGTGTACATAACATTGCCATTGTATATATAAAGTGAAGTGAAAAATTATCCGAGAAAAAATATCTTATTTGTGCCAGAATTAAGATTAAGATAGGATTTCAAGTACAATTTTGTAAGTTGTGAGCCCATTTGTTTAAGTGCACGTAACAGTCTTTGAATGATGTTAGGTTCTGTCCTGATATGGATAAACTGAACTTCACTTTCTTACAGCACATCTCTCTAGAAGCTTTGGTACTATAAATAAGAATGGTTAGCATGCTCCACTTCCTTTATAGCTTTTACATGGCTTTAAAAGATGCATTTTGAAATTTACACAGGACTAAAACCCCAAAACAAAAGAAACCTAAACCTCAAATCTTTATAGATTGCTTGAGTTTGATTGCTCTAGATTCTTTGTGGTATGATACGTGCAGAAATTTGTATTGACCAGATCTTTCACTCCATAGCTAACTACTGGCATTATGATGAGCAAGTTATTGGGACTGGGATGTGGATCATATTTGCTGAATTTAATCTGCTATTTGAATGAATACTAGCATATACAAGCTTTCCAGCCTGTTAGCAATCAAACAAATACTTTCTTACAGCCTCATGAAAATTGTAGTTTGTTTCCTCCACAGTTTGTCATTTATACTAATGTATGAAAGCAACTTCTACCAGTCTTTGCCTTTTTATGATGCATTCACAAAAATTAAGATAAAAGGATGCCAATATGTTAAATTTCTCCAAGAATCTACTTAGGAAGAAAGAAACATGTGATATGATCGGAGCTCTGGAATTCCACAAGTTTTAGATTCATTGTAAGAGCCTTAATATTCCCTAATATTTTAAAGAATCTATTTAAAGAAAAAGCAAGGAGAAGACATGGGTAAAACATTTCTAATAGAAAGTTGAAAGACTAAAAGACAGGAGGCTGAATTCTTTAATATCCTACAAGTTTGAATGAAAAGTATCGCCTTTACCTTCATAATAACTTTTAAGCAGAAGATTTTAATAAATTAAACAGAAAATTAATTCTTCAGATAAGCTCTTTTGTTGCCTCTATTTAACTTTCCAAGTAATTAACACCATTCACTGAAACATAACAATAAACAAACTTTTTAAAGTAAAAAAAAAAACCAACTTCACATACTTTGTCTTTTCAACCATATCCTGACAGTTCTTTTCACTTTTTTCATTTAAACCATAGAGATCCTCATGAAGCCATTTTTTTGAGTTTGGGGATAAAAACAAAGTCACATGGTGCTGAGTCTGAACTGAACATTGGAGTGCACAGTTCAGTGAATTATGGAGGCATTTTTCTGAGCTGCTTTCAAATGTTACCTCGTGGGGTTGATCTTAAAAAAATGCTTCAGTCACTTTTGCCTAGGTAACAGTACCTTCATATCTCTGTTAAAGTTATCTTTCTTAGAGGCCTAGATTGTTATATTGCAGGAAAGATTTCTTCTGTGCTTTCTGCTGCTTAACTTTTGTTGAAATTTTGAGTTTTTGCAATGTAATCTCTGAGTTGACAGTGGTGCCAAGTTCAAGAAAATCTATGTTTTGCTGTTCCTGGTCATCCACTTTGTTCTTGGTCACACAAATCAGCTCTTCGTGGTTCACCACCTTTATAATTTTTTTGTGTGTGGCTCAGCACAGTATTCATATTAACACAGTCATCATCATAATTGGCATACATCCATCAGTGAATTTCAGTTGGAGGGATTCCTTTGATACTCAGAAGTTCAATTATGAGACACTGCTTTAAACACACTGATGAATTCTTACTGCAAGCTTCCATTGCACAAACAATAGCAACACAACCTTTTCTCACAGCAACCTCCTGCCAATGTAAGTGAAAGAACAGTTGCTGAAGAATATGTAAAAGCTTCTAGGGTATCAATAAAGCCATGTGTTGGTGACTTATAATGTTGGAGGCATTATTTTCGTTCAGCCCTTGTTGTCTTTATCAACACCATTTTAAAATTAAAAGGAAAATGAATGTCACTGAAATAAATCAAGATAAAGAGCATATAGTCACATCTCATATAATGTTGTGCCAGTTTCCATCTTCGGTAGATAAATCACTTCTCAGAAACTACATATTTGTAATGCATGTTTTCATTTCCACATTTACTTTTCACTTCCACATTTACAGTGCTGCATTTTAACTTTTAGAAGTCTGGATAATGCTTTATATGCCGGGTCAAAAATTAATCCTCAAGAAATAGTGCTACAATAATTTGTGAAGAAAACTTTTGTTACAATTGTTGTTGAGTCAATGTATTGATCACCAGGAATTTAGGAATTTCATTTGCTGTAGGACCGATGAGCCCCATCATATATCCAGGGCTTGGATAGGACATCATAAAATACTAATCCATTTGAATATAATAGCTTATATGATTTATTGAACAAATGTGGTTAATAGCAACTTAGTTTTTCATACACCCACTTCTAACAAGGGAATGCAATTCAGTCATGTTAGACTTTTACATATATATCTGTTTTATGACAAAGAGTTAAAAAAGAGTTTCACTTGTATCTCAGTTTTGCACTTTTCAAAAATTTGCACAAATATTCACATAGAAATTGGTACATGTTTTCTTGCATATCGATACATACTTCCATATGCACTTTTCCTAAATATACATATTTTTACATACCTTTTCCCAATACACTGTGATTTAGTTAGTGCTTTTCCTAAATATGCATATTTCTGAATATAAAAATATATGTGTTAATTATTCCGTATCTATACGCATATTTTAAAAGTTATATATTCTACTAAATGCTTCTGATCATTCAAACAGAGCTGTTACTTCCAAAAATGCAATGAATCTCAGTTATGTGACCATAGTTCAGACCATGGGTCCCAGATGCTTCAAGAGTGCTGATAGCTCCTTATTGTTAAATCAGATCTGGATTGGCAGCTCTTCAAATAGGAGAAATAATATTTTAAACAGAAGATAATCTTCAGCAAATTATTATACACCATCCTGTCTAATTTACAGTTAATTGATTTATTATTATTATTGTAGTATCTTTGAAAATTCATATTTGAGAGCTTTGTAAGGGTCTACTATCCACAATCCCACAATCCCATCTCAGCAATGATGCATAAGTCCATACTTTTCCCAAATGCAAAGTACATGATGTTCAATTGAAGAATGTCTGAGCTTTGCTAGCAGTGTTTACTTCTAACCAGTAGATGGCGCTAGTTGATATCAACTAATTCTCTCTGCTTTTTTTTTTTGGTTAAGATATTTTCAATGCAAAGGAATACCGAAAAAGGTATTAGGACATTTAGTCCAGTGGTGGGTTTCAAATTTTTTTACTACCGGTTCTGTGGGTGTGGCTTGGTGGGCATGGCTTGGTGGGCATGGCAGGAGAAGGATACTGTAAAATCTCCATTCCCTCCCCACTCCAGGAGAAGGTTACTGCAAAATCCACATTTCATCCTGATCATCTGGGACTTGGGACGCAGATAATAGATGGGGGCGGGGCCAATCAGAATTTTTATTACCGGTTCTCTGAACTATTCAAAATTTCTGCTACTGGTTCTCTAGAACTGGTCAAAACCTGCTGAAACCCACCTCTGATTCAGTCACTCTGATTCAGAGCAAACAAAGAGCAACTGATGAAAAGACTATATAATATATAAAAGATGAACTGATAGGAAGTTTAAAATTTGGGAGTTGTTTTAAAAAAGCTTTTTGTCTAACTGCTTCCTGTCCTGACTCTTAGGTTAGGGCAGTGGTTCTCGATCTTTTCTTCACCATTTAAATACCTTTTGTAGCCATGGACCTTGGCCATGGACCACCAAGATTTAACTCAAGATTTCAATCATAACATTTCTTTAAGCATCTGTAGAACCTCAGGGATCTGCTGTGGAGCACAAATTGGGAACCACTGGCTTAGAGCATTGATGCAAAATCTTTTGGCCCTCCTAAACATTCTTGAACTAGAACACTGGACTTTGCAGCCTCATGTGACTTTTGCTATTAGCAAAGAGAATTACAGTTAAAAAAGGAAAGCAGGTGATTTTGAGTTCTAGTCTCACCATGGACATAAAAGCCAGTTGGGTGACTTTGGGCCACTTACTATCTCTCAGCCCAGCTCACCTCACAGGGTTATTGTTGTTGTGGGTAAATGGGGAGGAGGAAGAACTATTAGATATGTCCATCACCTTGAATTACTTATAAAAATAATAAAGGTGGGATAAAAAAATATATAGAATTAAAAAAAAACTGTTACTATTCAAACACCCTTTTTTCACTTTCTCATGCAGTCACATTTAGACCTAGGAAATTCCCTCTTAGTTTTTTTTTTTCATGGGACAGAATGGTGAACAACATAGAAATAATCCAAAAAGAAGCAAAATGGAATTTAGGACTTTATTTAAGAATATACTGGATAAAAATTCATTCAATAATAAATGAAAACCGATTTAGGGACAAAAATTATTAGTTCTAATATTTATTTTGTTGTGATAGTACTCTAAGATTCAAACTAAATACATGAAATAAATACATGAAATACATGAAATAAACTAAAGTTAATGAAGCTGCAGATTTAAACTGAATGGGCAACTCTACTGAGGATTTGATGACAGATTGAAGGTTAAGGATAAGGCAGGGAAGCAGGAATCGAGAGGACCGGATATGTACCACTGAATAGCACCTGATTAAAGTCCTCTAGCTGAGGCCCCCAAACCCAGTTTTCTTATACTTTCTTCGAATTCAGGTTGTAGATCTTGTCTCTTGAATCAGGAGATTTGAATTTGTGGTCAGGATCAGCATATCAGCATATCAGGATCCCTCATCTCAGAATCCATTCAAATAGATTGCACAACTAGCTACAGTGGTATCTTGTAGATGAATTTCAGATATGTTTCTATCAGCTTCTTCTTGTCCGTCCATCTCAGACTATTGTCTATGCCTCACCTTAAAAAAATCATTTTGTTTATGTCTGATCTTCAGCTGTTTAGCAGGATGTTCTATACTGAAATGCCCCATATTTTGCTCCCTATCTGGCATAGAATGCTGTACTCTACAGCAAACTGATAAACAAGTTAGGAGCAGGCTTTTATTAAGTGTATACCTACTCTTTTAATTCATTGCCATTACATTTAATACAATTGAACAATCGTGGAGTCCTTGGTGCTCTCTGAGCTTGGTTGTTTGCTTGTGGATGTTTCGTTACTTGATTAGGTAACATCAACATGAAGAAAACAAAATGAAGAACATCAACACAAATAAAACAAGAACATACTATTTTCCCTGGATAGCCTCATCTGCAGAAGACACAACAGCAATTAGAAATGTAAGTCTATCAAAATACAATCCACATGAACTAAGTGCTCCAGGACTAAAGTAAAACCCAATCTCCTACAAGAGGAACTTCATAAAAACATTATTCAGATTAGTACAAACATACTGCAGCAGTCCAGAATGCCAGAAAGAAAGGAAAAAGGCTGTCCAAACATTTACAACATCTTCCAGCCAGATAGATACCCACACAAGTTTATTAAAAAGTGCCTGATGATTCAACCATACAGCATAACCAACATAGACTGTGAAAAGGATAACACTACCATACATCAAAAACATCTAAGAAAAGAACTAACTACTGCAATCACATGGCATCATCATAGCACACAAACCAACTAAAGCACTCCAAATGACGTCAAGAAAACCAAAAGACAGAGTAGCCCATGAAGTGAAAAAAAAGAATCATCGACAACATACAGTGTCACAGTATGTTGTACTAAGGACCTGTAACAACCTGGAGTGGGATTCATCCGGTTCGGACCAGTTTAGGCGAACTGGATGCTAATTTTACATCTGGCTTGCCGAACTGGTAGTTGCAAGGACTGGCTGGCCCCGCCCTGCCCACCCTGCCCCTCCCCTCCCAGGAGTCTCAACACGGCCCATTTTGGATGCCAGGTAAATGCAGGGCCTGTGTGGAGGCTCTGGGAAGGTGAAAAACAGCCTACCAGAAGTACTGGAAGTCCAGAAATGGGCTCGTTTCTGGCCTCTGAAGGCCCTCTGGAGCCCGGGGGAGGCCATTTTCACCCTCCTGGAGGCTCGAAAAAAACTTCTGGAGCCTGAAGAGGGTGAAAAATGGGCCTACCAGAAGTCTGGAAATGGGCCATTTCTGGCATCTGGAGGGCTTCTGGAGCCCGGGGGAGGCCATTTTTGCCCTCCCGGAGGCTCAAGCAAAGCCTCCGGAGCCTGGGAAGGGCAAAAATGCCCCCCCACCATGGTGCAGGAGGCCAAGTAGACCACACCCACCATGGCCACATCCACCCAGCAACCGGGCAGAGAACAGGTTGCTAAAATTTTTGAATCACACTCCTGGTAACAACCACTATATAGGATAGACAGGCAGAAGACTAGCAGAGTGTATTCATGAACACAAACTAGCAGTCAGAAAACATGATGAAAACTCCTTAATCTCACATGGACAATCTCAATTACAATTTCAAATGGGAAACTGTGAGCATTCTAGGCCAACCTAATCCAAAAATGCTAGGGAATTCCTGGAAGCTTAACTTTCAGACAAACCAATCATCAAAAGACACATAGAGAAAAACCTATTTACCTACCATTTAAAAGAGAGAAAGAAAAAAAGCTAATAAGAAAACAAAAAGAAAGGACACATCTTCTTTAGCAGCTTTTATGCAAATAAGGAAGGATTAATACCAATCAAGCAGAAATCAAGAAACTACCAAGGAGAAATCTGCACACCCCCTGCAACACTTGTAGGACAAGCTACTGAATATAAACATAAATCCCACACACTCTCTAGCACTGATGATGTTATGTAGTTGGATAATGAAACGTCTGTAAGCAAACAACCAAACTTAGAGAGCACCAAGGACTCCACAGTTCAACAAGGAACTACATATAATGCAAAATTCACATATTAAACCACATAATGCACACATTAGATCAAGTAGAATACATCTTATGAAGTTGTATTTAGATTGCATCAAGACACAGAATGTCAACAAAAACCGATAGCATTAAGTGTGCATGCATCTTGCATTTCCCCCCCAAAGACATAGTGACATCTTATTCACAAGTCACCCAATGAACTTCATAGCTGAACACAGATTTGAACCCAACTCTCCTGAATCCAATTCGACTTCTTTAGCCTTTATCACATACTTTCTCACCTCCAGGCAGAGTTTTTACAATAGTGGAGTAATGGGATAATGGTGTTAAGTTACAGCAAGGAAAGGAAATCAATATACCAATTTACAGCAACTGAGCCAAAATTGCAAACTACGTTATCACCCAATGCCAGCAGATGTGATTAGGCTGTATAACTATATGACCTACTGACCACTTTGGAAGGGGGCTTATCTTGATGAAACATGAAAAGTGAAGTCTGGTTAAGGGACTATGGGACTAGCCCCATTCCTTGATTGTAGAACAACACAATTTCCAAGCTGCTTAAGTGAGCTGTACAGTGTAGAAATGTGATAAACAAAAAAATAAAAAAATAAAAATACCCCACAGTTGCTTGAGAAGAAAGTCTGAAGAGGTTTGGATCTTTGCTTAGAACACAGGGACAGGAATTCTTGATTGGCTATTAGAGCTAAAACAAAAAAACTAAATTGAGTTGCATTCAGTTGTTTGGATTACGAATTATCCTCAGTGCCACTCAGAGGTGGGTTTCACATCATTTTACCACCGGTTTGGCACGCACAGAAAAGACGAGTGCGCGCTTGCGCACGCTTACTTCGGTCACGTGCGTGCTTCCATGCATGTGCACATGCATTTGGTGCATGTGTGTGGTCTTCTGTGCATGCATGCAGTCTTCCGTGCATGCATGCGGTCTTCCATGCATGCGCTTTGCTTGTGTGTGTGGCTTGCACGCATGAATGCAGCTTAGAAAACGTGGCTAAATAAGATGGCATAGCGCCAAGTTGCGTGGGCAGGGGCAGGGGCAGGGGTAGGGGCAGGGGTAGGGGCAGGGGTGGGGGCGGGGGCGGGCCCACCCACCCACAGGTCACCACTACCGGTTCGCCTGAACCGGTTCGAACTGAATGAAAAGCACCACTGGTGCCACTCAGCACTATGGTAGCAGCCTAATTTTAATCATGGTTTGATATAAGAGATCTGTGCCTCCCCAGCCTGCCTGTTCTACAGCAAAAGGAAGATGGGGGGGGGGGGGGGGAAGGAAGAAGGTGTTAAAAAGAAAAAGAGGGGGTATGGGAAAGGATCTAGTGTTTCTTTATTTCTAGCTCTGATGCTACCCATTGTTTATCTCAGCCCCAATCATCCTGCACACCTTCTCCTTCCAAGCTATTTCCTTGCATCCTACAGATGCAAATTTGTGCACTTCTGCAGAAAGAGAATGAAAAAACCCCATGAACAGTCATCCTTATTCCGTTCAAACTGATTCAACACAACTCAATTTGCTTTGTTGAACTATAAGAGTCCTTAACCGGCAAGGCTCTGCTGATTGTTTATCTTGATTCAGTGCCAATTGAAACAGCTACTCTATTTGTCTCCCCTGCCTAGTCTTTAATATAACACAAATACGACTTGCTTCAGCCAGACTCATGTTGGTCAACACAAAATGCTAATTGGTGGAACCACTTAGTTGCCAAGGTAAAATTATGCAATGCAGTCAAGATGCACAGATCTCGTTTAATAGTCAAGTCAAGATGCATAGATCTTGTTTAATAAATTGTGGAAAAGCTTAGGGAGTGGTAAGGCTATGAAAAGAAATGGTGATTATCATAAGCTATGTTTACATGATAATTTTGCAGAGTTCTGAAGGCAGCATATTGATGAGTACAGTCCACATTTTCAATTTCTCACTCCTGCTGCTACTTCTGATCAAACAGATATGGTAGTTTTTCAAAGCACAACAAAATTTTGAAAAAACAAACAAATCCTTTTTTGACAAATAACTGGAATGGAAAGAAAAAATACATGGCTATTGGATTTGATACTATGCTAAATCAAAAATTTAAAAGAACATGTCTCCCCCCATTTAAAAGTTGTCTAATTTTTCCGTGTTACCAATCTCACACTGTCTTGTGGTACGTCATGTCAGAATGCTAAAATCTTGTGAGATTTTGTAAACTTGGAAAAGATAGATGATAGATAGATGATAGATAGATAGACAGAAAGACAATTGATCGATTGATCAATCAATCGATTGATCGATAGATTACCAGTAGATAGATACCAGTAGATAGATGATGACCTGGATGTTATATTTCTTTTAAAATTATATTTAATCCACTTTGAAGATCTTCCAACTCTGATTATTCATTCTGTCAGTCTAAATTGACTAACCTCCTACATATTCTTAGAGGGAAAAGGGAGGAAAAAAAGCTGGAATTGGATATTAGGCATATAAAATTAATATTTTATTAGGAGCCTGAGTGGTGTAGGAGTCTAATGCCTCCTACTAAGGCAGCATTTAACATCCAGCTGCCTGCAATTACTGCGAGTTCAATTCTCACCAGGCTCAAGGTTGACTCAGCCTTCCATCCTTTCTAAGGTGGGTAAAATGAGGACCCGATTGTGGGGGCAATAAACTGACTTTGTATAAAATATACAAAAGTATGAAGGTTATTGCTTAATGCATTGTAAGCCTCCCTGAGTCTCCGGAGAAGGGCGGCATATAAATAAAAATTTTAAAAAAATATTTTATTCTTCTAGACAAAAAGGCCAAAGTAGTCTCTTTTGTTATCATGAAATGGGCAACACAAGTGAATAGTTACGCTTATGTCCATAATTCTTCCTGGATTACACTGCTCACTGCATTTTAGGAAAAGTTACATAAAACCTGCACATTTATATTAGTCACAAATTGCTGAGTTGGACAAAATCAAAAAAGTGTCTTGGGAAATCTGAAAGACTAACATATTTGTCCTGGTAGAAGTTTTTATGGAGTGCATTTACTTTTGCAGAGTTGAGATCTGCAAAAGCTCATATGTAATGTATTTGTTTGTTTGTATGGTGCCACAAGACCTTCTGATTTGTAATTTTACATTGAAAAAATGACAGTCTAAAATGGATTGAGAATTCTGGACTTTTGTACCAGAACTATTGAAACCAATCTATGGCTTTCACATAGAAATGTGATTGTAGATGGATTTTTGAATAAATACAAGTGTTTAAAAAATAATTTACATTTCTTTTAAATGATAATAATTGAAATAATTGGAGGTTATTGGGAGATTATTTAAACTTTTTTAAATGAACACATTCTCACTGTTTTAAGCCTGTTGATTGGTGCCGGAAGGATGTCTTAGAATGTCTTTCTTTCATTCCCTATTTTATTTCATTACCATATTCTTTTTGCTCTTGCAGTCTTACTAATAATATTATTCTAATATAATAGTAATAACAATTGCCAATGTATGGAGTGAGACCACAGCTCAAACTTCCAGAGGAACACCTTCAAAGGGCCTTTCTTTACAACTTAGTACTTCCACCTCTTCATATTGGTCACCTGCTTTTCAAATAGAATCTGATTTTTACAACTGGCTTCTTTTACTACTATTAGTAGACAAACGACAAAGGTCTTTGTGGTGGCTGGGTGACAAATGTCCTTCTCAGCCAGTTACTCTCTTTCTTATCCTTAGAAAATTGAAGAGGAGAATTCATTTATCAAGAACCGAAGGCAACTTTTTGCCTCTATCTTAGCTCTTGAGTGCTTCTAATTCACAGCTATTTCTTTTCATCAACAGCTCTTTCTAAAGTGATCCAGACCCTGCCGAGTGAGCCAATAGGTGCTTATTTCCTGCAATATTTCGATAATCACACAGAGGAGCTCTGTTCCGAAGAATGCTGATTGAAAGCCTGCTTGTTTGATTGTTGACTTCAAAATTTCTAATTAGTGAAGCACTTTGTGGAAAATTTGCGGCATAAAGCCAGCACTTTCTGTTGTTGCTGTTGTGGCTGTTGTGGCTGTTGTTGCTGTTGACCTTATTGATTATATAAATTAACACCCTCGCCAGCAAGTATTTTGTTTTGTTTTGATTTACTTATGAAAATGGACAAGATTCAATTTGTGCAGCCTCCTCTACAAGTATTTTACATTTAGTTCCAGAGCCATAATGAAAAACAACTGCAATCTTATATTTGCATATCACTTCCTAGGCCAAAGCACCTGAAGTCATTTATATTAACAGGAAAAATAGAAATAGAAGTATTTCTCATTTATTTATTCATTATATAAGAAATAGGAGTAGAAATAGAAAGAACCGAGAATGAGTTTGGGGTAGTGGTTAAGATAGCAGACTGTGAGTGAGTTCTAGTCACTCATTAGAGTGACTTAAGGACACTTAATGACAAAGCTGGATGATATTGGGATAGTCACTTTTTCTAAGCCCTAGGAAGGAGGAACTTGCAAACCATTTCTGAAAAAAATTGCCAAGAAAACTGCAGAGATTTGTCCAGGCAATCTCTGAGAATTGTATACAATTAAATTGAAGGGGGAAAAAAATCTTAAAATAGTATAAAATAACCAGTAATTTAAAATGTCCTCTTGGGCCAAGCAACCCACACATCAACTGTGCATCAGGTTCACTGGCTGCCTACGGCCAGTATAAGGCAGGGGTCCTCAAACTTTTTAAATAGGGGGCCAACTCATGATCCCTCAGACTGTTGGGAGGCCGGACTGGCTTGGTGGGCATGGCCAATTTAGCAGTCCATTAAACAGTCCATTAAACAATACACACAAATCAATGTGTGTTTAGTCTGCTTGGTAGTGCAGCAGACTAAAGTGCTGTTAAATAGCACTTAGCTGCCAGCTGCCTGCAATTACTGTGAGTTCAAATCTCACCAGGCTCAAGGTTGACTCAGCCTTCCATCCTTTCGAGGTAGGTAAAATGAGGACCCGGATTGTGGGGGCAATAAGCTGACTTTGTATAAAAAGAATACTGCTTAGGGCCCCCCGAAAGCCCTACTAAGTAGGTATATAAAAAAGTATGAAGGCTATTGCTTAACTCATTGTAAGCCGCCCTGAATCTCTGGAGAAGGGCGGCATATAAATCGAACCAATAAATAAATAAATGTTTGTTTTAATGTTTAAAACAAATCTTTAATTTGTTTTGCTTCTGGGGGTGTTTTATTTGTTTCCATGTTGCTCTTTTAGTTGACTTTTCTTTTTACTAGATCATTTTTTAAGATGTTTAGGAGTCTAGTGGTCCATTTCAGGAAACTCAGTTTTGCAGCAATTCTTCTCAGCACCAAGAAGGTTACAATCAACAAGTCTCTCTCTTTCTTTCTCTCTCTCTCTCTCTCTCTCTCTCCCCTTCCCTTTCTCTCTCTCTCTCTCTGTGTCTTTTTGGCCTCCACAGCCTCCTGAAGCATTCTGCTGCCTCTAGTAGGATTTTCACCTTACCTTCCAGTTCCAGCCCGCAGGTCTCGCGAAGGTAAGTCCTGCATTCAATTGAAGGGTGGGGGCCAGTGGATGGGTGGGGCAATGTGGGCGGGGCAGCCTCGTGATCCCATGCAGGCTGGATTAATGGCTTCAGCGGGCCATATCCGGCCCATGGGCTGTAGTTTGAGGACCCCTGGTATAAGGTATATTTGCACTCTGAAGTATTTGAAATCATTGAAGACTCAAGATGATTAGTGTTTTTCTAAACTAGATAATGTTTGTGTATGAGCAAAATCAGGTCAGTGTGTGTGAGAAGCATAGGACTAGCAATATACCAGTAGTCAGCAATCTTTTCTATCATGTGAAATTACACAATGACCTGTCCGTTTACCCAAGCCAAAATCTGGTGAGATTGTGAAGTCTCACAAGATTGTAGAAGTGTGCTGCAAGATTGTAAAAAATTCACAAAAATTCTCCCTCACCCTTTCCATCACCCTCTCCTTCTCTCCCCCTTTCCCCACTCTCCCTGTTTCCCTATTCCAATTATCAACCAAGTAGAAACAAATATCTTGGCATTGTGGTTTCACTATAGCATAAATTATTCTGATTCAAGTTACAGCACTATAGCATAATGTCTTACATTTTGGATGTCCTATATTGTGGAAATCCAATGTCTTCTTCCATCAATAAAGACATCATTGAAAATTGGTGCTTTGCTATTTTCCTTTCTGAAACTCTAGATGTCAGAATGAAGGGTACAAAAACACATATCTTTTATCTTCAAGGCTTGCTGAATCAGCCAACTCATGCAAGTTGCCTCATGATCTCTGAAAGTCTGTATAAACAACAACTAGGGATTATATTGTGCAAACAAAGATGTTTGAATGCGATAAAGCACTCTGAAACCTGAAATTATTTAAACAAACCTTGGTCCCATTCACACCATGAACTAGGGAAACAATATTTATCAAGTGGCAAAGAACAGAATTGGCAGGTTAAAAAAGGGTCTATGTATGTGAAGAGATTTCTGCTTTGAAGTGAAATGATAAATGGCAGATACGATTCCCACATTTTATCAGGCAACACACATTATAGTAATGACTGCAAGGCTTAAAGGGTCTGAATTATGGGAAAGTATTAGAAGAATTAGATATGCTTGAGAAAATTTAAATAAAACCTAAACTAGAAGATGCCATAACAATTCTATTTTGCCTGCCGAATCCCAATGTTTGTCTCAGAGTCCTGAAAATATCAGCATTTGTTTTAAATATGTAAGTTTCTAGCTGTTATCATCATGAAGAATATATCAAGCATATTCAGAGAATAAGTTTAATATTCTCTATTGTATTCTATGGAATACACTATTGTGTATACTATATACACAATAATACACTCTAGTGTATTCTATGGAACACTATAATACACTCTAGTGTATTCTATGGAATACACTATTGTATTCCATAGTGTACGAAAGGGTCAACCAGGTTCCTGAAGAAACCAGTTCGTCTCCAGAAAGTTATAAAAGTTAAGAAAAAATTTTAGGAGAAAAAAAAGTCTCTGGCACAAAATGTATATAATAATAAGACATATAAGTAAGAAAAGAGAAATTATGCTTCCGCCCCCCAAAAAAACTATAAGGGGAAGAATAAGGAAATATAAAACATTGTCAACAAGGAATAAGGGGATATTCAGGAAAGTGTTAGAGTTTGCAGAGAAAAGGAATGGATTATGTGCATTTTTCTTCATTCCAGAGAATGTACGAAAGGCACCTGTATGATTTTTGCAAACAAGATAGACAACTAAGGCAAATTGAAACAATAAAGGAAGACATTCCTAGACATCTTGAAAGACTACAGTAACAAATCCCTGGATCCTATTGTCCTTCTAGCCAAAATATATAATTTGTTTCTCAAATTGGGCTCTCTGCCAAGGGATTGGAAGACAGAGAATGTGACATGATTTTTTTTTTTTAAAAAAAGATGCAGATGAAAATATATGGCAGTCTGTTCAACATCTCTTTTGGGCAAATTGGTAGAAATGGTAATCAAATAAATCATGGTTTGGGTCCAGGTCATCTGAGGGACCATCTGCCTGGTCTACATGTTTCAGTTGACATAATATGCTGCATGTTCTTATCCCTTGGAATTTAAAGGACGATAGGCCGGAAATGTCCTTGACAGCAAGATTGGGATCTTGACAGCAAGATTGGGATTGCTGTCCCAATCTTGTGGAATGGATATCCCTCAAAGAAAGGATGGATTCTTCCTGTTGACATTCAGGAGGAAACTCAAAACAATATTTTTCACCAGGCTTCTAGATTTTTCCCTATTTGGGATAGTTGCTTTTATATTTTATTGGCTGGCTTATTTATTTATTTATTTCACTGCTATTGCACCTTTTATGGTTTTATTTGTTGTTATTTATTGTGAGCCATCCAGAGCCAAATGACTGTAATGGGAAAGCGAAAGGGAAATGGAGAGAGAGAAAAACCAGGAAGAGAGAGGGAGAGAGAGAGAAGGAGGGAGGAGGGAGGGAGGGAGAGAGAGATTGATTTAGAATAATATACTTCTGACACCAGTGTTTCTCAGCCTTGACAACTTTAGATGCATGGACTTCAACTCCCAGAATTTTTCTAGCTGCATTGCCTTGAAATTCTGGGAGTTGAAATCCACACATCTTAAAGTTGCCAAGGTTGAAAAAAACTGTCCGACACAATCTGTAATTAACCTGTAGGATTCATTCCAATAATTTGGATAGGTTTAAAAGTGAATTGGATACATTCATGGAGGAATGAATTAATTGTGATACTCAGTGTTACCTCTGGATTGAAAGCTGCATGCAATGGATGTCCAGGAAGAATGAAAGGAGAAAGGAATGTCTCTATCTCATCCCTGGGGGCATCCCAGGGACATCCTTCTGTCTGCTATAAGAAACAAAATGCTGAACTAAGATGGGCTTTGGCACAATTCAGTAGAGTTATTCTGACATTCTTATGCAAATTATTAAAAGTAATAAAAGCCTTGAGCTAAGTGGCTAGATATGGGAATGTTTCCAGATATAATGTATATACTATTAAGTGAATTATAATGTCTATACAATTAAGTGTATAATTTCCCACTTGGAAATCTTTATCACTAGGAGTGTATTGTGAATAATTTGGAACTGTTTTATAGTATGGGTATCTAACTGATAGCTGGAGATGTAATGTTTAATACATTTGCTTTTAATTGTCTAAGTTGGTCCTTAGTTGATTAGGCAGCAGATTTTTCTAAAACAATTTAAAATAAGTAGTTATAAAATGCAAGGGGCCATCAAGATGCCATCATTAAAAAATTTTAAAACTATTCCTCCTAATTTAGGAGGGAATATTAATTAGTCCATTATATATAACCAAAACAAGCATTGCTTCTTGATTTAGAAATATAGACAAATTTATTTCAGGGCAAATTGTTACTTATGTATTATTTATCTCATTTCTAAAATGCCCAGTAATTGATGTGCTTTGTATTTCAACAGGCAATTTCAAATAGAAAAGAAAAACGGTGTCAGGATAGAAAATATAGATATGGATGGAATCCACTGTAGAACAGATATTTCAAATTAAAGTGAAACACATACAGTATGATTTCAGCTACAATGATACCTTGGTACTTGTTAATTGCTTCTGGAAGACACTACAAGTACTAAAAATGATGAGTGCCAAACAAACCATATGACTTACCACCTAACCCTTTGTTTCGGCCAAGAAGATCTTCCTGTCTGTCCTTTTCTTATGTCAGTGACCTTCTCATCGTGGCTGACTTCCTATTCATTCCAGGGGTGCTATTCAGCAGGTTCTGACAGGTTCTGGAGAACCGGTAGCAGAAATTTTGAGTAGTTGAGAGAACTGGCAAATACCACCTCTGGCTGGCCCCAGGGTGGGGTGGGAATGGAGATTTTGCAATATTCTTCCCCCAGGAGTGGGGAGGAAATGGGGATTTTGCAGTATCTCTCCTCTGGAGTGTAGTAGGAATGGAGATTTTGCAGTATCCTTCCCCCGCCATGCCCACCAAGCCACACCATGGCCACCAAGCCACGCCCTCAGAACCAGTAGTAAAAAAATTGAATTCCACCATTGCCTTCTTCCTTTTATGCTGATATCCCTGGCATGGTCAATTCCCTGTCCATTCTCCATGGACATCCCCCTTTTTCTATTGCAGTGCATCTAGTACCAAATAAACAACAAGTACTGGGACAACATTTTCACGTCAAAATGCATCAAGTATCAAATTTGATGAATTTTGAAGTAGTTGAGAACCACAGTATGAGGTTTAACCATATCCCTATTGTGGATTTGTCTTATTTTTGGTTGATGGGAAGCGGGAGATGTGGCCCTTTTCTGACCTAGGTTTTCTAAATATACTGTATAAAGTACAGAAATTTTTGACTGAGCAAAATAGTGCATCATAGGGAAACATTTTCTGAACCAAGGTACCTGAGATGGATGAACATACAGAATGTATGCAAAATCCAGGACTCATCACTCCCAAGAGAATGAAATTTGGGGATGTTGTGGCTGCTTCATGTTACTGGCTACTGCTGAGCTGCTGGGCTGCTGCTGCAGTCAGATGATCTTCATTTTCAACATTCTATGACAGTTTCCCAGCCAGTCTCATAATCCCTCTCTCCCTCTGACACCTAGCAGCTGCCACTTACATGTCTGCTGAAAAGGGGAAAGGAAGGAGGAAAAAGGGGGAGAGAGGGATAAAAAAGGAGGAAGGAATCCCATAATTCCTGTTCTGGCCCATGCCCTCCCCACAGACTCCAGTTTGTGCTACCCCACTGTACATGTTCCCTAACTTGCATAGTACCTCTTGTACCCTCTTGACTTGCATCATAAGACTTCCCAGAGCATGCCGGACCTCCTGGGCACCTCCATGTACCTTTCCTGTTTCATCCCCCTACAACATCCCTGACCTGCATGGCACCTCTTACATACTGTGAGAGAGCTGAGGTGTGCAGTGGTAGAAAGCAGTATTACAGGCTAACTCTGCTTGATCTTGACTGGCTCAAGGTTGACTCAGTCTTCCATCTTTCTGAGGTCGGTAAAATGAGCACCCAGATTGTTGGGGGTATTATGCTGGCTATGTAGACCACCATGAATCAGTATATAAATCTATTGCTATATTCCTAAGCACCCCAAGCACTCTTCCCTATCTGCACCCTCCACACACCCTCTCTGCCCCACACAGTCTCAGTACCCCTATACACTTTCTTGACCTGTGCCCCCTCCATGGACCATACCCTACCCACACTGCTCCTCTCAATCTGTGACCCCACCACCACATTTCCTGATTCACATACTGCCTCCTGCACATATCTACACTGCATCTTTTGCTCACACTGACATACTCTTTCTGACCATGCAGCACCTCTCATGCATCCCGAGGTACAATTCCTGACCTGCACCTCAGTCCTTTCCCAACCCAACCACTTATCTACCTGCTGGCCTTGGACCTGCAACTTTCCCCACTGACATTCTGCATGCAAACTTCCCACAAGCAATGAAAATGGTGGGGGGGGGGGAAGGAAGGAAGGAAGGAAGGAAGGAAGGAAGGAAGGAAGGAAGGAAGGAAGGAAGGAAGGAAGGAAGGAAGGAAGGAAGGAAGATTTCTGATGTTCCATTACAGTTTCCACAATGGGGAAACTGAGAGACAATCAGAAGTCACTCCTGCTTACATTGCATTTTTTTGCCCGTCTATGGCCATTCTTATTTCTCAATTTAGGAAAGAAAATATTTCTGAAATGGTGACTCAACAGGGCATGAGTTCTTCTTACAGTGTGATATGCAGACATGGGACAGTACCCAAAGCGGACAGAATATAATGGAATAATTACATTTTGTAATTGCAGCCTATAATGGCAGTCCTTGTTTTAAAATCCACATTACATTGCTGATGCTTATTCAGTTTGCAATCAACTACTATTCTAAATTCTTATTCACAGGTTTCCATGGCAGTTACTTGTCACTGTTAAGTGCCATTCTGTTACTTTCAGTTCATTTCCCCAAAACTATCAAGATCACTCTGAATTTTATTTCTGTGTTCTAGGAGATGATCCCATCCATTTTTGTGTCATTGGCAAATTTAATAAAATTCCCTCCGTCTGTTAATCAAAGCCATGACTAAAAATATTGAAGGCCCCATGACTATTCTTTTTGATGTACTCTTGATATTGCTTTCCAACTTGATGGGAAACTATTAATGAGCCTTTTTGATTACAATTTTTAAACTAACTATGTATGCATTAAATTGTCATGACATGCAGCCCAAACTTAGCTAGTTTGCTTATTAACACGTTATGGGGTAGGGTTTTAAATTAGTGCAGTTGCAATGGAGTCAGTACAGCCAGTTCTTAAAGGGGTACCAGCACACTAGTGAAACTATCTATCAAGTATTAATTTTACTCTAGTAAGATCAATTCTTGGTAAATCCATGCTGAATTCTGATAATTACAATGTTTTCAAGCTGTTTAAGGTTCAATATTTTATTATTTGTTCTAGAACCTTCCTTGGTATTGATTGATATCCAATTGGTTGCCTGCAGGTTGTTGGCTTTTCTCCATTATGAACATAGGAACAACATTTTCCATTCTCCAATATATCTGGCATCTCTCATGTTCCTCAGGATTTTTCAGAGATAATATAAAAGTTTCAACAAGAACATTGACTAGTTCTTTCAGTAATTTACAATACTTTCCATATGGTCCTGGAAATATAAACTCAGTTGACATAAAGAGATATTCCCTGACTCTATATCTACCAACCACAAATTTTAGTCAAGCTTTTCATAATGTTTTGGTGAACACCTTTGTTTATTAGAAAAGACTGCAATACAATAAAGGTATGTAAGAAATTTGGGGCATGTGCTCACTTCAAACCTGACTGAAAGCTCACAGAAAGTGACATCAAACATCTAGAAAGAATTGGCACAGAAAATTGAATAATGTAAATTTCTTTCCAGAACTTTTGTCCTGGCTGCTACTCTGTTTTCCCGAAAATAAGACCCAACCGGAAAATAAGTCCTAGCATGATTTTTCAGGATGCTCATAATATAAACCCTATACCCCAAATAAGCCCAAGTTAAGATTGTCAGCCAGATAGGTGCATTTAGTATCGTATTTTTCCCAAAATAAGACCTAACCAGAAAATAAGCCCTAATGCGTCTTTCGGAGCAAAAATTAATATAAGACCTGGTCTTATTTTTGGGGAAACATGGTAGACCGTTACTTCAGTTTAGTGACGATTGCAACAACAATAATAACGAAAACCCATATTGGAATAGAAAGAAGGCCAGATCAAAAACAAAGAGTGCAGGTAGATATTCTGGAACTGTAGGCCTGGTGCCAAGAAAGCAAATGCTCAAAGTGAGTCAAGGCAAGCAAAAGATGTGAGAATATGAAAAATATTTCTCTAGGTATACTGCAATAAAATGAAAACAAACAAACTAGTGTTCAATTAGTATGGCAAAATATTAATAGGTATAAAAAGAGAACTGCAATTGTTAAGTTAGTTAGCATCACCACCAAATGGATTCAAAACTGGCTCACAAACTGTACTCAAAATGAAATTCAGTGTAGAGAAAAGTAAAGTTCTACACTTAGGCAAGAAAAAGCAAAAGTACACATATAGACTGGGTGAAACCAGGTTTAATAGCAGTAACTGTAAAAGGGATCTTGGAGTTTTAGTGGACAACTAGCTAAATATGAGCCAGTAGTGTGAACACTTTTCTCTACATTGAATTTCATTTTTTTAGATAGGGCCCAGTGTTCAAGTCTGTCAAGATCCATCTGGATCTTGAGCCTATCTTCTAGGCAGTGATGGCTAACCTTTTTGCCGTCGTGTGCCAAAAGCGGGGGGTGCCCACATCCATAATTCAATGACTCCCCCACTTCCCCCTACTTTTGGCACGCGATGGCACGGAGGGCCCGGTAGGCCCGTTTTTCCTCCTCCCCAGGCTCCAGAGGCTTTCTAGGAGCCTGGGGAGAGCAAAAACAGCCTTACCCATCCCCCCGGAGGCCAAAAACAGCCAGTTTCCAGACTTCCGGTGGGACCGGAAGACCTGAAAATCAGTTGGCTGGTGCGCACATGCGCGCTGGAGTGAGCTAGGGCAACAGTCGCGTACCCACCAATATGGCTCTGCGTGCCACCTGTGGCACCCATGCCATAGGTTTGCCATCACGGTTCTAGGGTGTTAGCTATTCCAGCCAGTTTAGTAACATCTACAAATTTGGTAAGTTCCCCTTCTATTCCTTCATCTAAGTCATTTATGAAGATATTGAAGAGTATTGGGCCTAAGATGGAACCTTGTGGCACTCCACTACTTACTTTCCTCCATGTAGACTTAGACACATTAAGGATTACTCCTTGAGTACGGTTTGTGAGCCAGTTCTGAATCCATTTGGTGGTGATGTTAACTAACTTAACAATTGCAGTGATTCACTTAATAACTGTGACAAGAAAGGTCATAAAGTGAGGCAAAACTCACTTAAAACTTTTTCACTTAGCAACAGTTGTGATCATAACTCGAGAACTACTTGCATTTTCTTCATTGGATTTTACTTATCTCCTTCTTCAGAACTTCCATACGTTCCAATATATAAAGTATAAAATGACAACCAAAGATGATAATTAGACAATGAAAAGGACCCAAAAGGCTGGGGAAAAAGCCATGTCTTAATGATTTTTCTAAAGGTAAGCAAAGTTGGGGCCCATCATATATAGGGGGAGGGGAAGAAAGAGAGAATTTCAGAGAACCAGGCAGATGCTGAAAAGGGATTCAGAATTATCCTGAGTTTATAAAAAATCTGCTTTTTAAAAAATATAAAGTTGGCTATGTTCAGTTTTAGTTTTAATTCCTCACAGTAAATCACCAATTATATTTTCTTGATTTATATGACTTACTTACATTTTCTTTGCAGTTAGGGATCTGCCTTCACTGTCTATTTTGCAGTGTTTTCTTCCCTTGGTCACTCAGAATCTATTTTATCTGCAAAAGCTTGAAAAGTTATGTCTCAGTTGCAGTGATGCAGAGTCTTCTATATGTCTTGCTTCTAGCTGATGCTCTTATCCACTGGGCATTACACTCACTTTCTTATATAGAAAGTGGCTTCCACTGACATTTCCTCTTGTAGACTGAATCTTTGAAAAGATAACTCCTTATCCTTTCTCATCAGTTGATGTGTGTCTATTGCTGCTTCAATTTTTGATCTTTTTTCCCTCAAGAACTACTATGCGCTTGCATTTGTTGCAAATATATTCCAACTTGTTTTGGGGCAGGAAGATAAACATTGTGTAAGTACTGGAGATTATAGTTGCATACTCCTCTCTATTCATCTTATTTTTGCTTCTTAGGGCATAGATGCCATCACTATTTCTTCTTGTTCACTCCTCATCTCTCAGCTGAGCCAATATAAATTCTTGAATGGCAGATAAAAATGGTAGGGTTTCTGCCTTAAATTCTCCCCTATAATTCCCCTGGAAAATTCTTATTAGCTAAACCTGTTTACTCAGTTAGTATGTGAATAGTGAGTATGCCCACATTTCCTCCCAAATAAATTTTGAAGCACTAACAGAATATAAGAAAATTACCCCTTCCCCCCCAAAAAGAGCAAAGGTCTATTTTTAGAAACCAGAAGAAACACATCAGTACAGTATTAACCAGGATATGAACAATGTGCATTTAATGTACTTATGCTCTGAAAAGTCTACGAATAAGAGTTTTACAAATAAGAAATTTGTAAAAAGATAACAAAGCAGTATGTAATATAAGTCACTGTCCAGTCCAATAACTTGTATCATTCTACTGATGTGGGCTGAAAAAAGATGCATTTGAGATAGCTGTTGTGAACGAATAATTAATTTCAGAATTTAAAGCAAGCCCAGATGGCATTTTACTCCTTTAATCACTTTTGATTCATCAAATCTGTTTTGAGACTAATAACTCACATTGCTGAGGTCCAAATTCCTTCTGCTTCTTCCAGTGACTATTCCTTGTGCTTCAAGTATTCTCATTTAGTCATCTGAAAGGATGCACATTTATAATGCATTGAGCCCAAATAATATGAAGAATATGTTTATTAGGCACTTTGACATCTACATATTGCTTTTTACACCCAGGAGACTGCCAGGAAAATCAAATTTGTACGTCTCTTCTCATTTGTATTGCAGCTAAGTAGAGAATATCAAAATTATGATCAGTGATAGAACTCCAAAAATACTTCCTCTTGAGCAAACAGGGGTGATGTTAGTCTGTCAGATGTCATTCAAAAAACATCATTTCCAGAAGCTACTTGACACATCCTCAACTCTTAAACCCATCTGGAATATTTTCCCCTTAATGTATGTTTCTAACCTACTGCAAAAGTAGAATCACCAGCTGATTAAAATAAACAATTAAACTAAGAATGACTTGGTCTTTTGATTTTAATCACCACCCATAATTTTAAGAACAATATGATCTACAGAAATTAATAGCAGAAAGCTTTTTAAGGTTGAAAATAAGTTGAACCACTAATTCTACAAATTAAGGTACTATAAAATTACCGGTACAGCTGCAAAGTTGGCAATGCAAACTACAAAAGTCAAAGAAATATAACAAAGAAATATATCAAAAAATGTCATAATTATTTAACTCAGTTATTAGTTAACTTCCCCAATCCATTGTATATATATAATTTTCTGGTGTTCTGCTCAGTCTTGAATGAGCAAAGAATTCATCTCTATGGGAATGAAAAGAACAGCTTCGCTGCTGCTTGGAGTTTGACTCTTCTAAAACTCATAGCTAGGTGGTCTCTGCTAAGCTTCATGTTTTATAAGATATGCAACAAGCAGAATGAATAAAAGTCTGAATATGTGGAGGAAATTAGGTCTGGCCTTGAGAAGGAAGTGAGAGAGGTAAAGAATGTTCAGCCCTGAGAAGGTAAAAAGCATGAGAAACAGGCTGGAACGTTTCTGCTTTGACCTTCTTGTGCTTGGACAGAGTTTCAAAATTCCTTTAATATACCCTGCAGCAATAAAGTAACACTAGCCACTCAGAGTCATCTTGAAACACAGGATGAGTGGCAAATAAATTTGATAAACAAGCAAACATTCCTGGAATCCCAGTGATGTCTGTTTCTGGATCTGGTCTACTTTGAAAGACTGGTAGTAGCAAATTAGGTTTCCTTTTCTAGTAGATGAAGAAAAAAGAAGCGACAATCAAATAACAAGAATGGCATTGAGGATGAAGGACTGTTAGTGTTTACTGACAGGAATTCTTTCAGTTGTGGAAGCATTTCTGCCCAGTATAGTTCAGAATCTCTCAACACATGAAAATAGCTGTGTCTTTTTCATGGCTTTCCCAGAAGCTTGGGGAAAAACAGATATAGGTGCTTTAAAGAGGTGTTGCATTTATGCACTCTTGTTTCAAAGCACAACTTCTGAATCCTTTTTTCAAAGTTGCACACAAAATCATGAGTAAATTTTCTGCCAGATATTTATTTTATTAAAATCCTTGTTTCATGTTAATTCCTCCAATCCTTTGAGATGATCTTCTGGTGTTCCCCAAGCTTTCACTTCATAAGTGATCAAAATTAAATACATTGCAATAATTGTTTCTTAATTATCTCTTATAATTACCACCAAGAGAGTGAATATGAAGCTTTTGGATCCTGAATACACATTTTTACTAAATCTATCAACAAGCCATGGTTTATATGGTGGTCTTCTGATATACTCCATAATGAGCTGAGAAACTGATTCAGAGAGATACTTGTTTTTAGGTACAGAAATTTACTGAAGGCATCAAAGCAGCATCATAGAGACAAACGTCCATCCATCATGCATTTTAAGAACTATCAATAGATTGTGGACAAGGCAAGGAAGAAGGAACCTGCAGCCATACATACTGATGAGCATCGAATACAAATGTGTAAATTTTCACCTAAGCATCTCTAAAATCCTGATGCCCCCCCCATATAATTCTTACTATTCAAAAAGTGAACTCCTACTCATGTGGAGGAAGGTCCACCTAAAGGCCATTAACATGGTTTAAACAAGGTTCCAATTGCCCCCATTAAAAAAAAATCAAATTGTCCCCCTGTGGGGGTGGGTTGGGAACCATTGGTCTAATGGTTTCTGCCTTCCTCATGTTCTACTGCAAATCCTTTTTTGCCTGCTTGTTTTGTGTTTCAACCTTCCCTGGCCACTTATATTTTGGTCATAGGTTTTGATCTTAGAATCCTGAAAAATGTCTACTTACTTTGTAAAACTACTTACTTTGTAAATTACTTTGAATTTATAGTGGGAGATTATCTTCCTCCTTTGATTTGTCTCTAACTCCCCAATCATTACTGTGCCTTTTGACATGGACGTTTTGGCTTTTTGCTTGTTTTGTGGCAGAAGAAGGCTCAGAAATTTTTCCAGGGGCTTTAGAGACTTGGATAAGGAGTAACTGATTTTTTTTTGGGGGGGGGGGGGGTTTGAAAGAAGCTAAAGGAAAAAGCTGAAGAGAAAGAAACACTACCAGAATCATATTTTTTGTCACAAAAGACTGATGAAAAGCTAACATGTACTTTCCTTGTATAGAATCTTTGCTGGTCTGGGACTAGAAATAAATAAGAAAGTATAAACTCAATTAAGTGGTATCTTGGCACTCAACTGCTCTGAAACTCATCAAATTTGATATTCAATGCATTTTGACTTGAAAATTTTATCCCGGTACTCATTGTTTGTTTGGTGCTCAATGTACAAGTTAGATCTTGGTGTTAGATCTTGGTGTTACATTATTCCTTATGGGGAAAAAAATGTTTAGTATCATTATTTTTGGCACTCATCACTTTTCCTGAAACCAATTAATGAGGGGTGTACAGCCATGATGGTGAACCTATGCTACAGGTGATACACAGCACCCTCTCTGTGAGCACGTAAGCCGTCGCCCCCGTACAGCTCCGTCACACATGCGCACATGCTTCCTGCCGGCCAGCTGATAGTCGGGTCTCTGCCGTGCATGTGCAGGAGGCAGAGCACATGTGGGTGTGTGTGCATGCATGGGGGGCAGGACATGTACAGGGGTGCACATGTGGGGGTGCGGGGTGCATAGGGGGCCCCGTGCACACATGCACAGGGGTGGGGCGCAGGCAGAGGGGCTTCGTGTGCATTGCATTTTGGGGATTCGGGGGGGTGCATGCGTATTTGTGCATGCACACACGTGCTTTGGGCACTCAGACCAGAAAAGGTTAGCCATCACTGTTGTATAGTATAGACTTATTTGAGATCTTGGCTATGCTTGGCTATATCTGCAATTATTATTTTTACTTAAAAAGGCAAGGAAAGATAATTCTAAATGTTTCTTTATTCAATCAGGCTAATAGAAAGCCAGTTGACACCAGAAAGAGTGCAGTAGAGAGTAGGGCTAAATAAAATGAAATAGGGCTGCGGAGATGTCAGATTAATAGGCTTGTACAAATTAGCTAAGTAGAAAACTGAAGAGTGAAAAGACCAGCATTCACTCAGGGTTTGGCAATCAACTATCACTTATATTGACTAGTAAATATTTACTGTATATTCATTTGCATGGTTAATACATGCATACAATTAACCTATTTGAGGAAAAGTTGTTATGCTTTAGATAATTTATCTATAAAATAAAATATGACTTGATGGGCTCCATAAACTTAATATTTATGCATATTAATGTACTACTATGTAAGGAATCACTGATTAACAAATGTGTATCAAGAGAATAGACTCCTTGTTAATTAAATGACATTTAACAGTAAAAGATAATCAGACTCAGAGAAATGATACATGTTTGATATTCTGCTGCCATTAGTAAAGTCAGATATAACACCACAGATTCCCCAGCCTCCAGGAGTCAGAACTAGAAGGAATCACATAGGCAAAGCATCAATGGCATTCAACATTTGACAAAGAACAGAAATAAAAATTTATCTATTCCATATCCTCATAGATTTGTGATGAGCTTGTTTATCCTCAGGCTACTGTCAAACTCAGACAAATGGTACATGATGGAGGATGTATATATCCTGTCAGAAGAAAAAATAATAATAATTTGTAAGAATTTGTGAAGTATTATATTTGGGCAAGAGGAATCTGAGTGCAAATCATCCTTGCTTCTAAGCTCTAGTGAGATCTTTCATGGGCCAACATAGCTCAACTTGTGGCCTAACATTCAAGCTGCTTTCAAATCACACTTAAGTGATATCTGGACACATCCATGCATGTTTTTGGGCAAATGTGTGCAAGTGATTTGTTGCTGCCTTTTATGGGATTTTTATTTTTTTTACTTTCCAATCTAGCCCTTTTTAACCCTAGGTCAGGGGTCCACAACCTGCGGCTCTGGAGCCTCATGTGGCTCTTTCAGCCCTCTGCTGTGGCTCCCTGTCATTCAAAATATGTGTCACAACCGCCAATGTGCGACACCTGCCAGCACACAATTTGTTGAGCTTTTCAACACCCAGTAGGCCAACCATGGATAAATCCAAGAGAAGAAAAAAGTTTCAGAAGAAAACAGAATGTTTAATTTAACTACATAGGCTAGTGTTGTGGCCCCTCAAGAAATAGTAAGGCACGGGAAAGGTTTTGTGGTTCCCGGAGTTTTCTTTTCTGTGGGAAATGGGTTCAAATGGCTCTTTGAGTGTTTAAGGTTGCCCCTGCCCTAGGGTTTCCCATTCAAGAATTAACCACACTGTGCTTAATTTTCATCTGAGAGAAAAAGTGATTGTGAGGGTAAAATAAAATAATTATAAATGCTACCATAAAAACCTTGGAAGAATAATGGAACAAACTTTTATAAATAAAACGCTTGCATTTTTTAGCACTTGGAAATTAAATATTTGGTAACTTAATTTTAGTTGATGAAAGATGGGAAGCAGGAACATTTCTATCAGGCTTAGGAATCTGGTCAGTTGGTCAAAACTCTTCCAAAATACTACTCACCTTTCAAGACCTCAATAAATTGTTCTGTGTTTATTTCTTTTCATATATGTTGTCTTCATTCATGAGGACTACAAACATGTAAAGATGGTGTCTCTAAGAAGTCTTAGGCTTAGTCGTAAAATGTATGGAAAGATGTGTGGTTAGTTAAATTAGGCTTTACGGATATAGAAAAAAGTTGTGATATTTAACTGAAATTAATGGAAACAAACAGAAACAGAAACAGAATGTACAATGTTTCTAGGCCGAGAATATTGTTTTAGTCAGTTTTATAAATAGTTTTAATTAAAACATTAGGTGCCTGGAGGGCAGACCTGTAAACAAAACTCAGCCACTGAACTATAATATATCTCTTATTACTGGGAACATGGATAATCCGCTACTGTACTTCTACGACAGTGTTTCTTAACCTTGGAAACTTGAAGATATGTGGACTTCAAATTCCAAATATCCAGAAATCCACAGCCAGCTTTGGGGAATTCCCTCCCACACATTTTCAAGCTGCCAAGGTTGAGGAACACTGCTCTGGGGCTCTTCTAAATATGACTCAGACTGGAGTCAACATAGTATAAGCCAATATATCAATTTTGGTGAACTTTCGAGAATTATTTTCAGAACATTATAGTACAGAAGTTTGAAGCAAAACTCCCAATGTCAATTTCTATTATTTTTCATCTCTTAAAGCAGGCCCTTTTTTCTACCGCTCTCTGATTGTACTGAATTATAATTCCCATCAGTCCAAGAAAAACTGTGACAAGTGAAACTCCTACAGAAAATGATACAGGGTCTATCAATGTATCTCAGTAACAATGGCAAAAACAAAAGCAATCCCACATTGTCTTAATTTATTGCAGCTTGCAGTGTCTCATCAACCCCCTTTCAGCTGTCACTTCATTTCTAACAGTGATCTTTGCATCATTTTAGGCTTTTTCAGGATAGATAGCAACCTAGGACTCAGGTGTCAGTTGCTAGTGAACAATTATTGGACAATCTTCTTGGCTTAGCAGAAACCTTCAGATAAGAAACCTCTTGGATGTTATTTGAGAACGTATGCCAGTCAAAGGGATGTATCAATTTCTTTGGGAAATATATCTTTTGTATACTTGGAGATGTAGAAAATGAGGCTAAAACATATGAAGAGCAGTTGCAGGAATTGGATATGTCTAGTTTAATGAAAAGAAGGACTAGGGGTGATGATACAGTGTTCCAATATCTAAGGGGCTTCCACAAAGAAGAGGGGGTCAACTTATTTTCCAAAGCACTTGAAGGCAGGACAAGAAGCAATGGATGGAAACTAACCAAGGAAAGAAGCAACCTGGAACTAAGGAGAAATTTCCTGACAGTTAAAACAGTTAATCAGTGGAACAACTTGCCTCTAGAAGCTGTGAATCCTTCAACACTGGAAGTTATAAAGAAGAGATTAAACAACCATTTGTCTGAAATGGCATAGGGTTTCCTGCCTGAGCAGGGGGTTGGACTGGAAGACCTCCAAGGTCCCTTCCAACTCTTGTTATTCTGTTAACAGTAGGCAGATATGATTAGTGGATTAGATCAGAAAGCTCTGTTTCCCCATTCCATGGATTTCTGTACCACCTTTCACCCAATATCCATTTGCTGAAAGGAATAAAGAGAAATATTTATGCTTCAGATTATATGTGGTGAATATATCAAGAGTGATATATTTCCTGCTGGGCATATTTGTAACTGTCAGAGATGAAGGAAAGGTAGAGGAGAGAGCAGAAAAACAGAAGAGAGGTGTTTTGTTTTGATCATTTTAGGTTTGTGATTGAGAAATGCTGTGTCTTTTCAGGTAGATGAGCACAACCTCCTTGAGCATCCTTCCGTCTGGACAAAGTAAGCTGTAAACTGATAAGTGATACTTTTGTTTGTGGAAAAGGAGAAACATAGTATAAAGAAAATGGAAAGAAAAGGCATTTTGGTGGCAGCAACAGCCCCCTTTACTGTGTCAGGATGACCTCCTTAGCATGCCCATGACTGACAGCTATAAAGTGCTATTTCTTGGCTCTTTTTGTGTGTGTGGTTTTTTTTTGGGGGGTGGGGGGTAAAAGAAGCATACATTTTATGTCCTGCAAAACTGCACAACCAGCAACTTGGCAAAAATTATTAAATTCAAAATAATGATCATCACCGCTCTTGTGATTAATGTGCCCTCTGAACAGTTCCCTCTCTTTTTTTTTTATCTCTCTTTGCTTTGTACTGATGTTCCTCATTTGAAGCAAATCTCTCTAGGCCTGAAGGATATTTGGAAACAGCTGATGAGGCCTATAATGAGGATTTCAATCTTTAAGTCTCTGATCTGAAATTAGACATATGTCCTGGTGTGTTGACATTAATTCGCCCTGTTGTAGCTGCTAAAGGTTTTTTCCTGGAGTCTTTTAATAGAATTTGCAGGGGAGATAGCTGGTCTGTTGAAACAGGAACTGGAGAGAGGGAGAAGAAGAGTTTGCTGAGAAAGCATTATTCCAAAGGTTAATTTAAAACTGCTTCACTTGTCAAAGCCTTTCTGTTTTGATGCTTCCAGCCTTGATATTGCAAATATATTACTATACAGTGAGAAAATGGATTAGGCCATGGTTCTTTTTTCTCCTGGTAATAAGACATGTTCCAATATACTGTTACTTACAAAAGAAATATAATTTGATAGTGAGGTATAACTATACTCATCAAGAGGACTCCACTTTCTTTCCCTCTAATCTTAAGATTCAAGGTGACCTCCTTTAAAAATACTTTTTTGACTCTTTAAGTATAATCAGACAAATAAAATGGACTCTTTAGGCCAGAAATATTTTTAGGAGCACCAATTCACCATCTGAAAAGAAGCAGGTGAAAGGAGCATTGTCTAAACCAGTGTTTCACTACCTCAGCAACTTTAAGATACGTGAACTCCCAGAATTCCCCAGTCAGCTAGAGGTGAAGTTCACATATCTTAAAGTTGCTGAGGTTGCGAAGCCCTGCCTGAATTTAAAATACCCAGGATTTTTGAAAGACCATAGAAGTGGCGTGCAATAGGTTATCTGGATGGGTGGAAGGAAATCAAATGAAGTGTGAGGTTTAGGCACTTAAGTTATTATTATTCTTTATCATTAAAATAAAAGCAATAACATTTAACTCAGATTGCTTTTCAATGGGTTTATGGGCATTCTAGAATAAAATGAGCAGATTTGTGCAGGACTGGATTAAACTATGCTGAGTGCTTAAACTATATGATGCTTGAAGCTCCATAACATTAAAAAAAATCTGACAAATGAATAGTAAGAATACAAAGAATAAAGGCTGATTTTAATACATATATACTGTATATACTTGGCAAGGTACAATGAAAAATTAAGAATCTAAAATGAAATATTATGAGATAGTTTGGCAGGCTGCAAGCTGCAAAGACAGACACAAACTACAAGCTACAAAGACAGGACTTCTCTACACAGTCTACTACACATGGTAGAAAAATTCCTGCTCATCATTTATGGAGGATGTGTCTTCACAATGGAACCTCCAGCTCATGAGAAACTGAGGCACACCAAGATGTTCAGGCGTGAAAATGAAGCCCTCCCATTATCTGAATAATCTGTAGTTCATGAAGCAGGAGGAATTTAAAATGATCCAGTAAGAGACAACTATGTGATTAACCATAAGAGGCCAAGTAGATCTGCTGTGGGTATCTCCTTCCATCTATTCTCTAGGCTCATTGCCTGCTTTGGACTATCATTTTGGATGCAAGGAAGGGATATTAGAAACGTAAAGCCACTTATTTTTTCTTCTCTTTTAAAATAGGTTAGCTAATTACTTAAATTAAGAAGTCCAGAAACTGGTAAATCCAATCTTGGTTTAGGAAAATAGTTCAATCAGAATAGAGCTGGAAGGGACCTTGGAGGTCTCCTAGTCCAACCCCCTCCTCAAGCAGGAGACCCTATTCAATTTCAGACAGATGGCTGTCCAGTCTTTTCTTTAAAATATCCAGTGATGAAGCACCTACAACTTCTAAAGGCAAGCTGTTTCACTGGTTAATTGTTCCCACTGTTAGGAAATTTCTCCTTAATTCCAGGTTGCTTTTTTCCTTGATTAGTTTCCAACCACTGTTTTTTTTGTCTTGCCTTCTGGTGCTTTGGAAAATAAATTGATTCCCATTTCTTTGTGGTGGCCCCTCAAATTTTGGAATACTGCTAACATGTCACCCCTTGTCAGTGGTGAAATCTGAACTGGTTTGCTACCGGTTTGCTGGCCGTGCATGCGCACTGCACACCGCATCCACAGTTTGCACCAAATATGCACTGCATGCACATGCGCAGTACATGCCAAAAGGAGGCTTGGGAAGGTAAGTAGAACAGCGGAGGGGAGAAAATCAGCTGTGACACGCAACTTGGGAACCTTTTAAAAAACTTTTAAAAAGCATTTTTTACTATCGGTTTGGGTAATTAGGTAGTAAAAATGCTTTAAAAAAGTAAAAAAAGAGGTTCCGACGATCACAGCTGTGCCACATGATTGTCAGAACCTTTTTAAAAATGTTTTTAAAGCATTTTTTTACTACCTATTTGCCTGAACCGGTAGTAAAAAAAATGCTTAAAAAGTAAAGTAAAAAAAAAAAACAGTTCCGACAATCAATTGAGCGATGCACAATCGTCGGAACTTAAAAAAAAAAAAACTTTTTAAAGCATTTTTAATTACTGGTTCCAGAAAACCAGTAGTAAAAAAATGCCTTTAAGCCTACTTCTGATGATCACGAGTTGTTCAGCTGATCGTCAGAACATTTTTTAAAACATTTTTTTACTACTGGTTCGGTGAACCAGTAGCATTTTTTACTACCAGTTCGGGCAAACTGGCCCGAACCGGTAGCATTTCACCCCTGCCCCTAGTCTTCTTTTCACTAGACTAGCCATACCCAATTTCTGCAACCATTCTTCAGATGTTTTTGTCTCCAGTTTGGACGTACAGTTTTGTGTTTCAGTAGACCTGTGGCAGGAATTTTCTTCAACAGTGCTTGATGCTCTCAGGAGAACATTGGCGTTCCGGTATAATATAATGTTATATACATATATAGAATTCTTTATTGGCCAAGTGTGATTGGACACAGAAGGAATTTGTCTTGGTGCATACACTCTTGGTATACATAAAAGAAAAGATACATTCGTCAAGAAACATAAGGTACAACACTTAATGATAGTCATAGGGAAACAGTCAATATAAATCTTAAGGACACCAGCAACAAGGTTACAGTCATACTGTCATAAGTGGGAGGAAATGGGTGATAGGAACAATGAGAAGATTAATAGTTATGCAGACTTAGTAATTAGTTTGACAGTGTTGAGGGAATTATTTGTTTGTTTAGCAGAGTGATGGCGTTCGGGAAAAAATATTCTTGTGTCTAGTTGTTCTGATGTGCAGTGCTCCATAGCATTGTTTTGAGGGTAGGAGTTGAAACAGTTTATGTCCAGGTTGCGAGGGGTCTGAAAATATTTTCACAGCCCTCTTTTTGATTCGTGCAGTATACAGGTCCTCAATGGAAGGCAGGTTGGTAGTAATTGCTTTTTCTGCAGTTCTAATTATCCTCTGAAGTCTTTGTCTGTCTTGTTGGGTTGCAGAACAAAACCAGACAGTTATAGAGGTGCAGATGACAGACTCAATATGTATATGCATATGGGGATGTGTGCTAATTATTACTTATTTGGGTTTAGGGATTTCTTTTCTTTATTGTTATTGAGATGTATTCTGTGTTTTCGGGGGGGGGGGAGGCTGCACCAAGGGTGGCTCATTCAATTTCATTGTATACATGTTGTGCATTGACAATAAAGGTTTGATTTGATTTTGATTTGATTCCCTTTTCAATGTCTATTACTTCACAAAATGGAGGAAACCGGGCATCAGCATGGTTCAATATACAGGCGGATTCTCTTTTTCCTCCTACTCTTTGGAATTTTAAGAATTATATGTATGTTGTGACTTGATACAAGAGTCAGCAAAGTGATTTCTGCAACTGCAGTTCTTCAACAATACTTATGCAACAACTTGATCTTAAGCACTCAAATCTGGATGATCACAAGATGGTAGCAAGGAGATAGAAAGAATGTTAACTCTGTTGCCACCTAGTGGTTTTCTGGTTGATAGATCAATATCATTTTATAGAAATCAGTGGAGGTATCTGAGAACACACCACCACAAACATGTCTTTCATACACAGCTTTAAAACCTTTCCTGAACTTTGGCTCTAAGAATGCAGCAGTTTCATCTGAGCTGCACAGATCTAAATGACCACCACCACCTTGCAATTAAAAGTGACCAAGCCTTTGCTGCCATCTGCTGGTTATTAGGTTGATGCTGAAAGTCTTTAGAACTTAGAATAATAGAAAAGATACTGATTGTATAGAGCATACAAACACCACATTGGCACATATTTTATATGGCAATTGTTGGTGGCTTTGTCTTGCACTTGGTGATGTCTTGGTGATGGTATAAGCCACATAGCTGGCTTATAAATGCCATGAACTGGAGGAGTTTCTATATGGACAACATCAGAGCCTGGTCCATCTTCCAGTTATGTATTAAGGGCAAGCTGTGTGTCAGCGTGATTTATGCTCACACGGCTTCTTGTCTGTAGGATGTAGAACACCTTGCAAAACAAATGCATGGATGGATCCCCCCAATGAGCAATCAATGTAGCCAGAGGCATGAATATTGCTCAGACCTCCTAGCCCCTCACTCTCATAGGGGGGGAAATGTGAAATTAGAAGCAGAACTTTGGGGAATGAAAATAAGACATTGCTCTGCCTGACCTGGGGGGGGGGGCAGGTACCATCTCCCCAATAACTCTGAGAAAATTCAGATTTATCCCTGGAGGCCAGGGAAGACTGAGGGGAAGAAAAATATTTCATTATTTACTTAGATTTAAGGGACAGCTGACTCCAGACAACTCTGAGTGGCTTATAATTAAAATAAGAACATGCACATATAAACACTAAGGGGAAAAAAACAAAACTGTGTACATCCAGGAAACATTTGCTAAACAAAAACAACCAGCAGGCTTGATGCTCAGGACTTTCCTTTGGAATTCAACTTACTTTTTTAAAAAACCAGGCAAATGCTTTAGGGCTGTGGTGGCAAACCTATGGCACGGGTGCCACAGGTGGCACACTGAGCCATATCAGTGGGTACGCAAGCATTGCTGTAGCTCAGCTACATGCGTGCGCTGGCCAGCTGATTTTTGGGCCTTCCGGTCCCACCAGAAGTTGGGAAAAGGGCTGTTTCCAGCCTCCGGAGGGCCTCTGGGAGGTGGGGGGGGGTGGAGAAGGCCATTTTTGCCTTCCCCAGGCTCCTAGAAAGCCTCTGAAGCATGGGGAGGGTAAAAACCGGGCCTACTGGGCCCACCGTGCCATCACGTGCTAAAAGCAGGGGGGGCATGCGCGGTGGTGGGGCGCATTGAATTATGGATGTGGGCATGCACATGGGCGACCTCCCTGTATTCCCTCCCCCACTTTTGGCACACGACGGCAAAAAGGTTAGCCATCACTGCTTTAGGCAGAAGCTGTGTTGAATCTTACTTTGTTGTTTGTGTTTAAGTCCAATATTTGTTACATCTTTTTTATACGCTTAGTAGTGGTTATGTGTTTTACAACAGTCTTGAGTCATGTATCAACCATATTCCAGAAGATCAAGTATTTTCCTCTTTAAAAATCTTCTGATAACAGCAACAACAACATAATCAGAGACAGAGAAATATGATTAATGCAATATTGTATTTGTAGCAGTACATTATAGCTGATTTTTTTAAAATCACAATTTAAAATATTTTATTTTGTGGCTTTGGGAAAGCCACATCTGTGATGGTATTGTCAATAAAGAGGCTTTGAAGTTTAAAACTTTCTATGCACATTGAGCTTAATGAAAAAAACCCTGTCTGGTAGTATTGTTTAAAGTTCATATCTGATCTATTTCAGCAATGAAAATCAACTGAACTGAACTGATCATTAAAGGTATACACAACAATACCACAATACCACTTCTACTTTTGGAAGACTTAGCTTAATTTTACCTTTGATGACAGCTTCTGATGGATGAAATGCCCTTATATGGATCATGTTATAACCATAGAAATGGGCATATACCCAGGAAGATTAGTATTAACTTCACCACAATGTTATTTTGTTAAAGTTTTATACTATCATCCCATCAATTGATTTTCTATGGCATCTGAATCATTCCAAACTAAAAAGGAGGGAGGGAGGGAGGGAGGGAGGGAGGGAGGGAGGGAGGGAGGGAGGGAGGAAGGAAGGAAGGAAGGAAGGAAGGAAGGAAGGAAGGAAGGAAGGAAGGAAGGAAGAAGAAACTCTGTTGTTCAAATTGGTTTTAGCTACACCAAACACACAGGTAAAAAAGGACTTCATTCAAAAGTTGTCCCTTGGAGAAAGCCTTCAATCAGCAACAGCATCCTTGGCTTAGTTTTTAATTTAAAAAAAACAATTACTCTTTTCCTTTTATTCATACATTTGTGCTCTTCATGAGGTAAATTTACTTTCAACTGAATGACATCAAAACACTGTTGAGTTTCTTTCAGGAAATGAGAGAATGATGTTCACATATCTCAGGGCTACATATGGATCCTGCAGAGTCTTGCTCTTCTTCTGGAATAGACCTAACAAATGACTTTAGCATTAACACAAACTCTTAATTCCTGTATTTAGTTCTGGAGAATGTCAGCTTATCTTCTTGTGTCACATTTTTCGCTGCCAGTAGTCTGAATATGAGTAAGAATTTTAATAATCAAATTCTTCTCAGCTATCATTTAAGGAGTCTTTGCTTATTGTTCTCCTTAGTGTAAGAGAGATGTTTTGGTACTATGCAATACAGGTCCCAAAAATATTTGAATGCTACTTAGCATTTTGTAGAGACAAATAAAAATGTGTACATTTGTTGTATAACAGCAAAATAAATTACTGCATCTAGGAAGTCATCAACCAAAGCATGCCCAGCAAGATATAGTAAATGTCTAACTCATGAAAAATGAATGAATGTGTGTGTTTTCCCCAATTTTTTGCTTCATGCCTTTATAGCTTAGTATGCTAGTAGCTTTATCATATAACCATACTGCACTTACTGGAGTCAATTTTATATTCCTTATATAGATAAATCATATTGGTCATATTTTCCTTACTAGCCTTTTCTAATTCAAGGAGAGTATTCAAAGAAAGTATTCAAAGGCAAAATTGTCTTCAAGAGAAATTCTTACAAGAGTAGTCAGTTGATCTACATAAGAATGGTCTGGTACAGAGTCAACAAACGGAAGTATCCTATTTTCCTCAAATTCTGCAAAACTGGTTATCTTGCTTCTTAAACATAACTGGGATGAGTTCTTCACAGCTTTATTGGGGCTTTTCTGCAGTGCAGCTTTAAACTAATTTATTTTTCTAGATCAGGGGCGTCAAACTGGAGGCTCATGGGTCAGATGCGTCATGCGCAGGCCATGCCCACCCCAGGTCTGTGAATGGGGAAAACAGTATGAAATGTCATGTGATGGCAACATGACGCCACAAGTTTGACACCCATATCCTAGATCTGTGATGGCGAACCTATGGCTGTGGCACACAGAGCCATATTGGTGGGCACACGAGCGTTGCCCTAGCTCAGCTCCAGCACGCACGCATGCCTGGTCAGCTGATTTTCGAGCCTTCTGGGCCCACCAGAAGTTGGCAAACGGGCTGTTTCCGGCCTCCGGAGGGCCTCCGGGAGGAGGGGAGGCTGTTTTTGCCATTCCCAGGCCCCTAGAAAGCTTCTGCAGCTTGGGGAGGGTGAAAAATGGGCCTACCGGGTCCACCATGCCATCAGATGCCAAAAGTGGGAGGAGCATGGGGGGGTTGTATGTGCATGTGCGGGGGGGCAGGGCACATAGAATTATGGGTGTGGGCATGCACACGTGCGACCACTCTGCACTCCCCCCGTTTTTGGCACGCGATGGCAAAAAGGTTAGCCATCACTGTCCTAGATCATTTGGAAATTAAACCATATTCAGAAACTCCTTTCCAAATTTTTAGATCTTCTGCTTTGGCCCCAGTGCTGGCCTGATGTTCTGCCTTGAACATGTTTAGTGTGGGTCATGATTGATGGAGCTCCCTGCTTATTTATCTCTCCCATTCATGAGTAAAGCAAGAACCAGGCACTTTTCTTTCTGGAATGGATCTTTCAGGACTTGTGTGAGGGTTGACTGAACTTATCTTGAAGGTTGAATCATTGCAAGTGGACAACTTCCAGTCAACTCTACCTGGAGGATTGAGGATCTTCACCGGCACTGAGGACCTGTGATTTTCACTACAAGGCCTTTGTCTGAACCTACTTTTGTTGATTTGTTCTTGTATTTGATACTTTTCTGTTTTCTTACCTGTGGTAAGAAAAAGAAGGCACCACAGGTTTACATTTTTTCAGTCATTTGGGCAAGAAGCAGAAAGTGGCAGAATTCTTGTCAATTTCATTTTGTTTATATATATAAAGCTTAGCTATTTTATACTTCCATCTCTGAGCAGAATAGAGTATTTCAACCTTTCAATGAAGGATTCTGTAAAAAAAAAATATTTGAAGGACAGTGGCCAATGACTTGAAGGAAAGACACACTGCTGTTAAAGTTCAGAATGGTCAATTGAAATACAGGTATTTGTTTACAATGACATGTAGCACAGCAGGTGAATTGGTCAGCATTGCTTGCTGCACAAAGAAATAAACACTATTTGATGCACAGCAGGAAAAAAATTGGAGGAAGTTTTCTTCCCAATGTCCTGGAAACAAGAAAAGGGGGATGTTGCACATGATCAGTGGCCTGCTGAGATAAGCAGACTAGCTCTTGGATGAATATGAATAATTTCTACTTTCTAAGAGTCATTTAACTGTTTTTAAAAAGTCAGCCAAGATTACCTTTAATATTATATAATACTGTGTTTCCCCGAAAATAAGACCCTGTCTTATATTTTTTAGAACCCTGAAATAAGTGCTTGGCTTATTGCCATTAATTCAAAAGCCCATTGGGCTTATTATCAGGGAATGTCTTATTTTTGGGAAAACAGGGTAGCAATTCATTTCCGACTGCTCCAGATGAACAGGCTGGCACTCTGCACTTCTGCCAATCTATGGTATCTTTCAAGCCATCTAAATTTGCTTGCCAGAGTTCCTTAATACAAATCCTGGTTTGGCCTAATGGCTAGATCAGAGTATGGGGCAATCACTGAGTCAAATGATATATCTTACACATATCACAAATGAAGGGATTTGCCTAACCAACATTCCTAGTTAAATGCTCATGTGAGTTAAAACCCTGACAAGCAATTGGCGCTTGAGTTTTGAAGACTAGAAGGTTCATTGATTTGCCTAGATACAAAACGCCTCTCTATTTACAGTGAGGATGCTTTTCTTAATGTTCCACTTAAGTTTATATTCTTGCAACAGACTGATACAAACAAGGAAATCAATAGTTTAGTTACTGAATAGCTAATGTTCCGCCTTAGAAACAGGAATGTAAAGCATTGATGAAATCTCCGAATCTGATCATACAAAATGATAGCTAATCAATTATATTTCCCCTTGTTCATTCATGTGCGCAAGAGGTAATTATGCTGAAATCTCCTCTTTTAAGACATAAAAACAGGCAAGATCTCATTTTTGCTCTTTTTATACTCTGAGTTTAATACAGACTGAAGGATTTTCCTAAAGCAAAATCATGCAATTTCAACAGATCTGAACATTAGGTATGATGTAAAGGCAAAGTCAGAAGTTACCATGTAAAATAGTTATTAATAAATAACCCTTCAGCTTGAAGTTAACTTCACTAAATATTGTCATTTAATTTTTATCTCTTAGCAACACAATACCAACGTGTTCCTGCTTGAAACAGATATAGAAAAAAGGAAATAACTTCCTTTCAATATAGGGGAAATAAAATGGCAACGGTTATAAGGGAATCATTTTGATAGACCAGTGCTCAGCCCTTGAGATTGTCTTGGATCAGGCACAGGTAGCATTCAGGAATGTTATAACACTGAAATCCAGTTTGGTGTAGTAGTTAAGGTGCTGGCCTAGGCACCAGATGACTGTGAGTTCTAGTCCTGATTTAGGCATGAAAACCAGCTGGGTGACTTTGAGTTCAGTTACTCTTTCTCAACCCAACCAACCTCACAGGCTTGTTGTTATGGTGAAAATAAAATAGGAAGGAGTTTATGTATGTTCATGATCTTGAGTTATTTTTAAACCTGTGCTCCATTGGGTCATTGTTAGAGAGATATTTCCTTATCTAAACAGAGAAACAGAGTCACCCAGAGTCACCATAGGTGGGCAAAAAAGCAGTGGGAGCAGGACTGACTTCCTGCTGGCTTTCCAACTGAGTTTCCTTGTGGAAAACTGGCAGAAGCCATCAGAAATCTTTCCTTTCCTTTCCTTTCCTTTCCTTTCCTTTCCTTTCCTTTCCTTCCCTTCCCTTCCCTTCCCTTCCCTTCCCTTCCCTTCCCTTCCCTTCAGGGCTGGGTTCTCCTTACCTTTACTACTGGTTCACATTGTGCCCATACACGCACGCTCACTTTGCTCGCCTGTGTGCATTCTTCTATGCATGCGCAGATCATCTATGATGACGTCTGGGCCAGTGGGCGGAGCCTCCCATTGGTTTTACTACCAGTTCTTGTGAACTGGTCCGAACCGGGGGCAACCCACCACTGCTTCCCTTCCATTCCCTCTCCCTCTCCCTTCCCACAGACAGATACAGTAGGTGACTGCTGGTGGGTGGTAGGAAGAGTGAGGTATGGCAAACTCTCATGGAATGTTGAAAAGGAAAATCACATGAACATAGCAGATGCCCAGCAGTGCAGCAGCAGCAAGTAGCATAAAGCAACCCCCAACCTCTCATAATTTCATTCCTGCCAGTTATGGGTTCCACATGTTGAACACATTCTCTATATTAGTCTATTTGAGGTACCTTGGTTCAAAAATTGTTGCCCGATGACGCACCATTTCACCCATTTAAAGGTCAGGACAATGAAAGTTTTAGTTGGGAAATAAATAAATAAATAGTGGCATGGCTGCTTTATTGTGAAAAAATAGACTGATGTTTCAAATCAAGGTTAATAAGGTTTTTTTTTTTTACTACTACTGCTGTATTTTTCTTTTTTCTGTATCGCTGCTTTCTTGTAAAAAGTCAAATTTTGCACTCAGATGCCATAACTTCACCCCTGGGGCTTTTCATAATGTTATGAATGCTTCCTGAATAATTATTGCATACATACTTGCTTTTGATTTTTACAGCACCTTTTCATTTTCTATTTGAGGGAGGTTAAAGTGCAGATTTCATATTTTCACTAGAACACATCAGGAAACCTGGACTTGTATGCAGTGTATGTGTGTGTGTGTGCGCGCGTGCGCGTGTGTAGGAAAAGTTGTATTACCTGCATGACACATATTCACACATTTCTTTTCTCACAATAAAATGATCATCAAATAGGTGCTGACATTAAAATACATTATTCCACATGGTGTGAATACTTTGTACTATTATTTGATGATAATTAATTGTTACTAGGACAGACAACCTAGAAACAGTGTGAAAGCTTTTAGTTCTATTAACTTCTCATTCAAAAGGGGACTTAAAAAAAAAGATATAAACAAGTGTAAGACTAACCTGTTAAATTTTCCGTAAAGTAAGGGCAACATTTCAAATTAGAGGCAAAAGAAGGGACTGTTTTAAATTTCCCAGTGACACAGTAGATGTTCAGAACCCATAAATGCTGGGGTGGTCTATAAAATTAAATGGACCTTTATGCTTGGAGAAAGATGGAATTAAACATGATGCATTGTACTATTCCCGGTGACGATCAAAGCTCATGCTATTTTCTTATTGAAACTGTGGGAAGCCAAAAGGAATATTTAGCTTTCTATGTCAACACATTATCTTTCCTCTTCTCCTTAGCACTCTAACCTTTCTTGATCAGATGGAGAGAAGGAAATTATCATAAGGAAAACTAGACATGTAGATAGAATCTAATGAAAAACTATCCCCGGAAGTGGGATTTTTAGTACGGCTTACAACTAAATTGGATGAGATAAAGAACAAATCTCACCTCTTCTATCAGATATGTATTATGGACTCAATAATGCAAGGCACTTCATGGAAAGTGGGCAATATTTAGCCATTTTTTTTTCCTGATGCTTGTTCCCTTTCCCCTCTCTCCCAATAAATTTAATAGGACACAAAATATCTACACCTTTCTGAAGCTGATTCACCATAAATCCTTACCATAAGATAACGTTGGGACTGAAGATGCTCTGAATGACACTTTTCTAGCCAAAATCTCAGAATACAACAGAGCCCTGATGGCACAGTGGTTAAAATGCAGTATTGAAGGCAAACTCTGACCACAGCCTGGAGTTTGATTCTGACCGACTCAAGGTTGACTCAGCCTTCTATCCTTCCAAGGTCAGTAAAATGAGGAGTCAGATTGTGGGGAGTAATATGCAATCCAACCAAAGAATGCTACAAAGTGCAATGGAGCAGTATATATAATACGCTTAAATGTTAAATGCAATACTCAGTTTTGGGGTCTTCCTAAAGCACTGGGAATTCAGGGCAGCTGGCCCCTGTTCTGAGTGAATTCCTCTCTGCTTCTATAGATTGAAGACTGTGTGTCAGCTTTGGAAGCCATATTAGGCTGGAAGCTTCCATGCTGCCACCTTCTCCTGTGTGGGAAAGTAGGAGGGGGGATTTAGTAGAGGGGTTGTCTGTAGACATAATAGCATTCTTCCTGTTGGTCAAGGTCAGGGTGATCCTGCAACTGGAGAAGGAGTGGTCGTAGTGATGTCTCGAGATGGGACGATAGTTGATTGGAGCATGTGATCGACTGAAGATTGAGGGGGTGGTTTTGGAGGTTTTGATTTACTGAGGGAAAATCTGGACCTCTCAGATTCAGGTTTTCCCAGATGTGCCAGTTTACCTATTCTAGTAAATAGAACTTTGGAAAATGCTTGCTTCAGAGTCTTTACTTGGAGTTGGGGTTTTTCTGGAACGCTGACACTGTGGATCCTACCAACCTCTGAAGAACAGACTTGAGGCTACTTCTATATAGTTTATATCATATTGTTTATGTCTTTGCCATGGTCTGATGAACACTGAGTAGTGGGATGCAATCAGCATAGTGATTCTTTTCAGGATACACTTTACATTTACTTCTAAAAGACATCTCTTAGTCAGACTTTGAAAATCATTCTTGTAAGAAAATGAGAAAGGATGAACTTCTCCTCTTATGTATGGTAATCAACTTAGAGGGAATTGTAGGAAAATGTAACCTGCAAATTTAGAAAATGACATTGCTTGGAAAAGTCTTATTCAGTGGACTTCTGATTGATCATCTGCTAAATAACCTTGTTCTCTTAATTATACTGTTTTAGAACAGCATCTGGTTACAAATATCATTTAAGAAAAGTAAAGATAAAAATTACAATTTCTGGGTTCCATACAGAGTGTGGGTCTCTCCTTTTGTTGCTGATATGCCTGCAAAAAGTGTACAGTTCAGTGGATTTTGTGAACTGTCCATCAACTAAGACCCATTTGTACTCAATTCCTTCCATATCCTGTACATATTCTGATTTTATAATTAGTAGATTGGAGTAGATAATGCAATTGTGTTCCCTCAACTGAAAGGAAGTGCATATACCATGTTTCCCTGAAAATAAGACCCTGTCTTTTTTTTTTTTGAACCCCGAAATAAGCGCTTGGCCTTATTTTCAGGGAGGTCTTATATTTTGGGGCATGTGGAGCAAGATGGGGCTCTTCTTGCTCCATGTGCCCCAAAGGCTTATTTTAGCACATGTGCTCAAAAGCCCGTTTGGGCTTATTATCACGGGATGTCTTATTTTCAGGGAAACAGGGTATATATATCTCTCAATAGCACTTAGACTTATATACCGCTCCATAGTGCTTTTACAACCCTCTCTAAGTGGTTTACAATGTCAGCATATTGTCCCCAACAATCTGGGTCCTCATTTAACTCACCTTGGAAGAATGGAAGGCTAAGTCAACCTGGAGCCGGTGAGATTTGAACTGCTGAACTGCAGCTAGCAGTTGAAGTAGCCTACAGTACTGCGCCACCTTGGCTCTCATATATATAGAAGGGGATGTCTTTCCTACATATAGTGCATAGTTCATTCATTCTTGATAAACATGCAAATATGTATATGTATACATATATATATTTCTCTGAAAGCAGATATACTGCTGAAGCACTTAAACTCTATAATAATGCCATATGTCTGCTACTTTGCATTATCCTTAGACAAAGGCAAATGAAATCCCTTATATGTTTTCTGAGATAGAACTCTAGGAGATAATTATAGGTTTTGCCCCATGCAATGCCAAAGCTATCCAAATTAAAAGAGCAGTTGCTGGACTTGGTACTACTGTATATATTTATGAACCAATTATATTGCTCTTTCCAAATAACGCAATTATGAGCACAGAGCAAGTCTGCTGAGGACTCATTTACCATCTTATTTCCTTCCTCACAAATCCCTCAAGAAAAGATAAAACTATCTCTTTTTATTGGCTGTGATTTGGATTTAATGACTTCTATCTCCTCCTCTCTTTCCTTTAGGTCACCATGTGCATATCCTTGCTTTCAATTTTTCTCTTTTATTATCCACATCTATGAACTTCTTGGGTGCTGTATTTTTTAACAGGGTAGAAACTAATCCAACATAATCAGGAAGTAAGCAGCAGTATTTTTTTATATGAAGCACTGGCATTTCAGAACACCTGTCTCTGTTTCTAACTCATCCAGGGGTTAAAATGCATAGGTCATTTTGAGTGAACCTTAGCATATTCTAAGGACCCACTTAGCTTTGATTTCATGACCCCTCCACATGTGCCATTTGCACCACTCTCAGACGAGCTTTATGTCTATGTGCCCACATTAAGATAACCCAATTAACATAAAAAACCAAGGAACTTTGGCTTCTGTTGTGGTGCAAATGAAATTGCTGGGAATCCAGCTGCCAACATGAAAGCTAGAAATTACCTGTCAGAGGTAATTTCCAATTGGTGTAATCTTCTGACGTAGCCCAACTCCTGACTTTCCCCTCCCTATATATAATAACGTATAGTCAAGGCTATGGTTTTCCCAGTTGCAATGTATGCAGTGCTATGCAGTGATAAATTAAAGTAAAAAAAGTAATTGTACCATAGAGTACAATTCTAGAGTACTAGAATCAACAAACTCTATCAAAGGATGCCACATCATAAGACTACCTGTGGCGCAGTGGTTAGAGTGCTGTACTGCATCTACTTCAGCTGACTGCTAGTTCAGCAGATCAGCAGATCAAATCTCACTGGCTCAAGGTTGACTCAGCCTTCCATCCTTCCAAGGTGGGTAAAATGAGGACCCAGATTGTTGGGGCCAATATGCTATTTAGTATACTGTCGATTGTTGTAAGCCGCCCAGAGTCCTCGGAGAGTGGGCGGCATAGAAATATCATTAATAAAATAATAAATAAATAAATACCAGATGTGGGCCAAGAAAACCTGGACGATCACTAGATGACAGTAAGTCTCTAGCTCTATACTGCCATCCAGTGGGCATGGAAGTAGTGACAGATTTTATTTTTCTGGGCTCCAAGATCACTGCAGATGGGGACTGCAGCCAAGAAATTAAAAGACACTTGCTCCTGAGGAGGAAAGCGATGGCAAATCTAGACAGCATTCTAAAAAGCAGAGACATCACCCTGCCAACAAAAGTGCATATAGTCAAGGCTATGGTTTTCTCAGTTGCAATGTATGGTTGTGAAAGTTGGACCATAAGAAAGGTTGAGCGCCAAAGATTTGAGCCCTTTGAACTATGGTGCTGGAGAAGAGTCCTTCAAGTCCCTTGGACTGCAAGGTGATCAAATCGGTCAGTCCTAGAGGAGATCAACCCTGACTGCTCTTTAGAAGGCCAGATCCTGAAGATGAAACTCAGATACTTTGGCCACCTAATGAGAAGGAAGGACTCACTGGAGAAGAGCCTAATGCTGGGAAAGATTGAGGACAAAAGAAAAAGGGGACGACAGAGAATGAGGTGGCTGGATGGAGTCACTGAAGCAGTAGGCATGAGCTTAAATGGACTCCAGAGGATGATAGAGGACAGGAAGGCATGGATGAATGTTGTCCATGGGGTCATGATGGGTCGGACACAACTTCACAACTAACAACAACAACAATATATAATAAACTATACTACTAACACCACAGTGTCTTTGCACCAATCCTATAAACTTGACCAAAGGCCAGCATTGCCATTACCTTCTCAACAATCAGATTGTTCTCCCACCCATCTCCAAATCCCTGTGAAAAATGCAGCAGAAAGGATGAGCTTGCCTATTTAGATAAATAGAGGGACCTCAGGTCAGCTTATGCAAAGTTTCACATATGAGAAGAATTGCAAGCTTCTCTGGAAATTGTTCTGAAAGTTTAAGAAGTGAACACAGAACCTGTGTAGAAATGCCATCTTTCATTTATGAAAGGCAATGCCCTTTATTTTTAATAAATTTCTACATAAAATTTCTTCAAGATTTTTTCTTAATTCCAGTTGAGCAGTCCCAAACTATCAATGATTGTCTTCCTGTCAATACATTTTTGGAGAGACTTACTTCTATCTTCCTTTCCTATAAATTATTTAGGTGAAAGGAACATCGCCGAAGCAATGGAAAATCATTCCAGTTTATTTTCCCAGGAAAATCACCAATGGCTGAAACACATACAATGACATCAGAGTTTGAAATGTGATATTATTTCAGGTGTCAAGGAATGTTTGTTGGAATGTGTGATATATCTGTTTTGGAAAAAGTGATAGAGAGCCAGTTTGGTGTAGTGGTAAAGGCAACAGCCTTGGAAACAGGAGACTGTGAGTTCTAGCCCTGCCTTTGGCATGATGGCAGCTGGATGACCTTGGACCAGTCATTCTCTCTTAGCCTGGGAAGGAGGCAATAGCAAACCACTTGTGTAATCTTGACAAGAAAACTGTAAGGACTTGTCTAGGCAGTTGCCTGGAGTCAACAATGACTATTCCTATTGTACATGTGTACACTTGAATACTTTTATAATAAGTATAAGATATAAAATAGATTATTTTTTCTTCTCTCTTTCCTTTTCTAACTTTTTAAATTTAAACATCGTTTTGTTAAAATATATAAATAAAGTCAGCGTTTACTGATTTGGTGGAAATATGAATAAAACAAAGGATTTGGGGCTAGGTGTGACCTTGAGGGTGCCAGCAATTCTGTTTCAAACACAGAGAAAGAGACATCGGCCATCTTTGTGACCAGTTCAAACAATAAACACAGCAGCAATTTTCTTTCTTCCAGATCGAGGGCCCTCTTCCCCCATTCCAGGGTGGTTAAGGCTCAAGGCTACAGGGAACAATAATAGCAGGACAACATAAGCCGCACTTCTGATTCATGAAATGACTTTATGAGACCCTGTTGAGCTGGATTACAGGTGAGAGAGGCTTTCTTGTTCTGGTTGCCCTGGAAACCTTGGCTTAACTGACCTTAACAAAAATCTCTCTCTCCCCCACCCCCCACATCTCTACTTCTCTCTGTGTGAGTTGGGAATGGGGAGAGACTGAATAGGAATATAAAGGAGCAGTCCATAAGTGCATGATACATTTTTGTGTGTGTATGTGTGTTGAAGCACTTAAACTTTCTTGAGGATGCAAAGGGGAAAAATTTGGCTTGAAAGGGAAAGAAAAAAATTCTAACTTGTCTATAAAACATACTATTGCATAACCCAAATCAATTCAATGCAGTACCATGATTGCAGGGTCTTGGTGGCTGCTTAAAATCCATAAGAATTGTATTTGGTTATAAATAAGCTGGTCTTTTTAAAAAAAATCCTAAAGGATAGGCACTTTTTAACTAAGGCTAAAAGAACTATCCTGAAAGAATATGAGTGACCATTAGAAGGTAGCAAAGAGCTAGTTTTTCTGAGGTTTTTCAGTGCAGGCCACATAACTTTTCTGCCCCAGCTACGGACCCCAAAGAATGCAGCACACACAAAGTCCATACAAACCTTAGTTTACTAATTAAGGACTAACAATGAGCTTTCTTAGCAGTTGTTCTAACACAAGTACAGTTTAAATCAGTCTTTTCTGAACAAGAGCTTTTAATTTAACTTCATTAACAGCCGACAAGAATCCAAAGAATAATAACTCAATTCTGAGGAACAGTATTTCAGATAACCATAATCTTACTGTGGTTGGCAGAATGCCAAGAAGCAATTTGCAAGAAAACTGATAAGAGAGAAGCAAGAGCCGATCAAATGTTTCTGGAATCAAGACGCGAAGGAATATGAACAAAGTTATTTCCTGCAAATTGCATCAGTTGTCGTCCTTCCTTAAATAGGCTAGGGGATTGGCCAATTAGCCCCAAGCCTTACTCTCGAGGAGACTTCCTCCTGAGGAGCCACTCCTGCCTTTTAACAGCTCTGCACACTCGTCACTTCCTCTTCACTTATGGGAGCTTCTGGAGGTTCTGAAGGCCCTGGCTGAATCCCTGCCTCCGACACCAAATCGTCTCCAGCCTCCTCATTGTCTGACTTGCGTGCCAGCTGCACAGGCTGCTGGTGCATCACCACACCAGCCTCCTCACTCTCAGAATCAGCTACTAGCTGCACAGGCCACTGATGGGCTACAACAATAACTGTGGTTGTTTTTTCCCCTAAACTTGGCAACTTTTAAGATGTGTGGACTTCAGCTTACTGAATCCTAGCTTTATCCTTTGAGCCCTGCTAGCCAATTGTACCAGAAAAAGCAAATGGGCACTGTGAAACCTATTTCTAGGCTGGAAAAACCCAAGAACCATCTGAATTGGATAAAGAAATGCCTTTACCTAGATTTCTCCATCTTCCCCCCAGTGTCACAGCATTTACAATCTAGAAATTCATGTAGAAATTAATGTAAGCATGCAATGGGTATGGCTTGGGACATCACTATTTTAACACTTTAAGATTATGAAAAACTGCATTAGCTGTTTTCAGCCATACTATACAGCTGGAAACAAAATGGTATAATTTGGCACATTTCTGACTTTCAAGCTTTCCAAGATCCTCTAGCATTTCCCCCCTTCTATATTAATACTGTATATATTTGCAAACATTTTACTGATCACGTTTATGATCTGATAATTATTCTATACATAATATAAACCTGTGCCATTAAAATTATATTTCATGAAATACAAATGAATTGTCATTTTTGTGTTCAAACATCTCAATTCTGAAGTGGTATATTCACATTTGAGTGACAATTGTTTGTGGTTGTAGATTATAGATTTATTTCTTAGCACATATTCTTACAATTTTTTTTCTCTACTAGTTTTTGGTTGTGTTACACTTTCTCTGAGATTTATTTCATGTATTATCTACAGCTCACATTCATAATGGAACTTTCCTGATGTATATTATATAGTAGACATTAATCAAAATATTTATTTGCAATTGTATGAGAATATAAAATGTAGAAATGCTCTATGGAAAAACACACACATGTGTACTGCAAAATAGCTGTATTAATGGTATTTGAACTACCATTGCTCAGATATATCCTAATTTCCTCTCTACTGTCTGGAAACAGACTTTTAACTCAAACAATGTTTCTCCCAAGAGAAGAATACAGAGTCACTACTTTCTTTTTACTGTATTCACAAAGTGCTTCTTCTGCCTAGTGGATTTACAAAGAAATAGTTCCTGTGTCTGCCCCCTCAGGATTAAATTATATACCATTGCATTTCAGAAAGAAATGCAAATTCGTCCTTTATAACAATTGCAAGAGTTGTTGACTAGACTGGGACACTCACACATACCTCTTGTTCAAGGACTTACGTTCTAATTTAGAAAACTCTTTGAATGAAGAATTGAAGAAGGTTGTATGACCAAGACTCATCTTGCATCTAAGCAATCCTTAATTCAATTATTGTATTCATTTGAAAGAGAATATCTATAGTTCAGGTTGAACTGTCCATGGTGCTTTCTGAGTTTGGCTGGTTTCTTGCGGACATTTCATTACCCAACTAGGTAACATCTTCAGTGTTGATATTTCAAGATATCCATTGAGTTCTCTTTGCTACCCATCAATACTTGAATGTATGTATTTCTTGCATTTTCTGTGCATCAAAAAAGTATAACTGAAGAGATCAGAGGCAGGAAAAAGGAGGATGGCCGTTTACAAAATTACAGATGAAATGCACACAAAGCCTTTTGCAGTTGATTAGAAGAGAAATTGAGTATAGACAAAGGAATTGCATTCTCACTGCTCCAATCCTCCCAGATCAGAACATGTGCATAGAGGCACACAGGCATACTGTATACAGTGGTACCTTGGTACTCAAGTGCTTTGGTATTTGGTATTGCATCAATGCATTTTGACATGAACATTTTGTCCCAGTACTCATTGTTTGTTTGGTATTCAATGCACAAACTAGAACTTGTTGGTGTTGGCTACTTTGTAACTAAATACATTATTCCTTATGGGAAAATTTTGTTTGGTACTCATTGCACCTCCTGGAACCAATTAATGATGAGTATCAAGGTACAACTGTATTTTAGTGTTCATATGCATTAACAATATACCATGGTTTCTGTAAAATAAAGAATACTTACCATAGATTGTTTTCCTTTTCATCAACATAGTGAGAATCGTTGGGGGCAGTTCTGGTAGGTGAGAAGTATCATAATTTGGATTAATTGCTTTTAATTTATCAACATGTTAGGATTAAGTATTTATCTATTCTTTATTTTCCTCTGTAGAACAATGGGTACAGTCTATTAGAGAATGAGTCTACTTGGACACATTTTATACATTGGGATCATATTGAGCCCAGGGTTGTTCAGGTTCCTGGGGCCTCAAGGAACAAATGCAAAGGAGAAATGAGTTTACATAATTATTATGCTGTTGGAACAGCCATTATAACTCCAGTTTTGCCACTGCCTTAACAGAAGAAGAAACATCTTACTCAGTTTATTTGTTGTATTTCTATTTAGGGACTTGTCTGAATGGTTAAGACCTTCAAATAAGTGGCCTCAGAAAACAAGGATGCCCTTGGATGCATCCAGCCTTTTCTTCTCAGATGTCCATTCTCGCCATAGGGAATAATAGGATCTGTACACACTCTTGATAAAATAAATATCTTGCAATCAGAAGCTCTGATTAACCTTAACCCTCTGCTTCCATGAAGAGAGTTATCTGAGTTATTTGAACTCATATTTAAATGAACCTGTATAGAATTTCATTTTGCAATTTGCCATTTAGGAATCAAGAATTTGATTGGATGGAATCAGAATCTTTGCCCCTTTGTATCTTGTTAGAAGTGCCTGTTGAACAGTTTTATAATTGTGCACATATCCATAACTGTTTCTGGCTCCCACTGGAAAATGGGAGCTCTTTGTGAACTGGCAAACAAGATGCCTAGCAGCTAAGCAATAATTTGTAGTTCTGGTTCTAAAAACAGCTTTTAGCTCTCTTAACGGCCTGCCATGTCTCTATGGAACTGGGATTGGTTGGGAGAGCTGAGCTGCATATATGAGGAGTAAGTACAGAGTGCATACTTTTTACACACATATTGAATTGATATTAGTTTCCCCTATGGTGCTGTTTCCATAGATTGTTGTTTGAGAAGGGATGAAGCTATAACATTTGATTTCCTTCCAGCAAACTGTGAAATATCTGTACAAACTTACAAAGTTGCAACTGTAGTGGAAAATACAGAACCCATCCATCTGTAATAGAATTTAGGTGCCATCAGAATGCCATCTGTTAATAATTTATGTTCAAAAGGAAGCCCTACTCATGTTCCTTAATCTTCTGACAAATCACATTTGATTATTTACAGCACTGGCTTAGCATTAAAAGGATTGTGCTACATTGATATGTGAATGGAGAGTATAGAGTGGTTATCATTAATGGCATAAACATAGTATTCATATTCTCCCTCAAACCTTAATTAGTTCCATTAAGAAAAAGGAATATGGAGATGCTTCTTTGCATTGAGTTCTGTCAACAGCAATTTTTAAATTTTTTGCTTTATTGTTGGTTTTAAGAGCCCCAGATTAAAGTTTTTGAAATAGATGGATGAAGGAAGATCTGAATTCCAGTCATCTAATAATTTAATCCAATCAATCACTCTAACCTTCTTCAGGTATTAAGCATCATCTTGTAAAGCTTTAGCTGGAAGCAGGACTGGAAGCACTTGGATAAACTCATAACAAAATCCAAGAACTGAAAATAAGTAATTATTGGGGGGGGGGATGAAAGCATTGCTGAAAAAAATTAAATTGACTAAGCATTTTCATAAATATTTTTTTAGAAGAAAACCAGCCCAATTTATAGAAACATGGTTCAAATCCTCCTCTGTTTACTTTTCATTCTGCCTTAAGTAATGGATACTTGGCCCTTGGTTTTATCAAGCAGGTTTACTTCCATCTATCCTTCATTTTTTACAAAGATAAATTTATTCTTAACATTTTTTTAAATCTGACAAATTAAGAACCCTCATCCATCTCATCTGATGGATTTTTCTGTCCAACCCAGGTACTCTTGACAAGCTTTTACACAATGAGAAGTACCCCATTTGATTAAAAAAAAAGGCATTTTCCATAATTAAATAATGTCCTTGTTACAGATGTTCGATTTGTTAAAATACACAGAAGGAAATGAAATTGGTAATAACAAACTGCACTGTTTTTCCAGCAAATCAGACAAAAGTGTTAGGTCATTGTTTGAGCTCATTAATGGCCCACATAAGGGTATTTTAAAGAAGTTTAATCCTGATGAAATGGATTTACTAGGGGCAGAAGGTTCTAATCCAAGGAATCCATTTAAATGGGATAAAGCTTTACTTTGTTGGAAAGCTCATATTTACACCCTGGGAATTTTCCTTGATCCAATTTTTCTATTTGGAGTTTTCAGCCAGCCCAGAATAATATGCCACCTTGATCATCCTGGAGAACACTTTGTAAGCAGTGACCCATGCTAAAATGATTTAGGTGACAATAATATACTATTCTACACTTTATTTAGATGATAAAAATATGCTACTTCAAACTACTAGTAATTTGTTGCAAAAATAGTGTATATTATTTTTGAATAGATAAAATAAGTTATGTTTTGTCCACAGCGCTGTCCCCAAACATGGTTTAGAAACTTAAAATCTAACTATGGCAGCTGGTACATATCTTGGTCATCAGTTTACTTCCAAGCTCAATATTGATGTGAATAATTAGGAGACAAGAGGGTTCCTTTCTAATAGAGGCTAAAGATAACTGATCAGACAGTCAGATGGATATCCATCTGGAACTTTATGGAAGCAAAAGGATCAAGCTCCCTTTAAACCTGACCTCTTATTCCTTATAAATGTCTGAAGGGAGCCTGAGACAAAATTATCTATTATTGCTATTGCTCAAGATCTTGTGATGAGAGTGTGCAGTCCTAAATGAGACAGGAAATGCACTTTATTCTTACCATTAAATTTTTTATCAATTTGCTAGCTGCATGGAAAGAGTTACATAGGTACCTAGAAGCTTCTCACATGTTAAGGTTAAGACATTTGGTGAAAATCATAATCATAATCATAAGTTTATTTGTCAAGCATATATAAGATAACAGGTAAAAGTATAAACATAATTTGAATACATGAAAAGAGTAAGTAAAAAGGAATATTAGGATAGGGACGGTAGGCACGCTGGTGCACTTATGCACGCCCCTTACAGACCTCTTAGGAATGGGGTGAGGTCAACAGTAGACAGTTTAAGGTTAAAGTTTTGGGGGTTTGGGGAAGAAACTACAGAATCAGGTAGTTCATTCCAGGCATTGACCACTCTGTTACTGAAGTCATATTTTCTGCAATCGAGTTTGGAACGGTTTATCTTGAGTTTGTATCTATTATTTGCTCGTGTATTGTTGTGGTTGAAGCTAAAGTAGTCATTGACAGGAAGGACATTGTGGCAGATAATTTTATGTACTATTCTTAGGTCAGACTGAAGTTGGCGTAGTTCTAAATTGTCTAAGCATTTATTGCAGTTAGAGGAATGGAGGACTCTTCTCGTAAAATATCTCTGGACTCTCTCAATTGTATTTATGTCCGATATGCAGTGCGGGTTCCACACAGATGAGCTGTATTCAAGAATTGGTCTAGCAATTTTTCTGTATGTTTTGAAAATATATAAAGGGCAGATATCTTAGGAAACCGGTGTGGCTATTGGATGTTCTTGGTGATGTACCTACCTGAATATTCTTATTCTAAATTTCAATCAAAGCTCATGAAGCTCTAAATCCCACTTATTCCTCAAATCAGATGGTTTGTACTGTGTGGACTGGAGGTAACTTTGTAGCAAGGATGGAGCAATTGGAGGAAAGGAGGTAGAGTTGATCTCTGGAGGAAAAAGAAACAAGAAATCAATCCTTCAGGATGGGCAAGGAGAATCAGAAAAGTGAAATCTCTGGAATGGACTGTGGATAAACGGAGATAAAACTACTTTTGAGAAGAACAGACCAGAGGTTAATGGGGGTGAAGTGTCACTAAGGGACTGAGTTTCCAAGAGTATCAAAGCAGAATTATTTTCCTTTTTTCCTCTTCCTCTTTAATTTATATACTGTATGGTTAAATGCAAGGCAAAAACCAAAGCTTAACAAAACTGTCAGTATATTCATGAACTGGAATAGGCATAGCAACAGGTCAGCCAATGGGGGACTGTTTGGTAACTAAAACATAGTATCTGTTGTATGGGGCTATAAGAGACAGTTTAGAGCCTGGGCGTGGCTGTTCTGTATGTAAGCTTGAGGGCACTAGCTTCTCTTTCCTCCATTTTGCCTTCTCCATTTTGTGCTTTCATTTTGTGCTGTGTTTGTACCTGCTATTTCTCTTCTCTACAATGTGGAAAAAACTACAAGGGTATTGTATGCCTTATGTGTTATTATGTATATAAAGAAGTTTTGAATTGTCTGATTGTGTGTGCTGCACACAAACTCTGACAAAAACAAAATAAGTTTAGTCCTATGTGAATAAAGAAGGAAGGCAGTTGAGAAACTCCGTATATATAAATGTATGTATATAAATATTTAGTAGTTTCTTAAGCTAAGGTACTGAAACAATAAATGTTGGTTTGAGTTTGTAGAAGTAACTGTATTTGTGTCTGGGTAAGTTCATGTCCCTTTTACCCTCTCTAACTGACCTGCTGTATAACCCTTGAAGGAGGAATCTTTAAGGAATTTAATTTTATTCCGTAACTGACATTTTCCTAATCCAAGATAATAACATACACTTCATATTGAGTTTTAATATTTTTAAGCTCTTTATGGGTTAGGGCAGGAACTTCAGCATCACCTTACATGATCTTGAAAGTCTTTTGTTGATTGTTTTCCCAGAATTTTGTGACTATCAAAGCAACGGCAGTAAAGAAGGCAACCACCTCGTTGTTTCAAGCTTGATTAAGAAACTTATTCAGGGGTGGGTTCTAAATTTTTTTACTACCGGTTCTGTGGGTGTGGCTTATTTTGTGGGCGTGGCTTGATGGTCATGTGACAATTCTTTAGGATTTAGCAGAGGTACTGGTCTACCAGGCTTTTAAGTGCTTGCAGAGCTTTACCGATCTACCCATTTATTTTTGCAGGCACTGATCTACTCACGTATTTTTGCAGGCACTGGTCTACTCATTTGTTTTCTTTTAACACTGATCAGCTGTATAGCGGCCCTTTGAAGCCCTGCGGCAAGAGTTTAAACAGTTTTTTTCCCTCTAGCCATCAGCTGGGACTCAGGAGGCAGCAATAGATTGGGGACTAAATAAAAGGTAAGAATAACGTAGGGGGTGCGGGGGTGGGGGGGCACTGGGGGGCAGGGGTGGGGGGAGAACCGGTTCGGTGATGTCATATCGTCACTGCTACCGGCTCGGGAGAACTGGGCCGAACCAGGAGGAACCCACCAGTGAACATATTCCTCCCGGAAGCTACCTGGCAACATATGTATGATTTTCAATTTCTCAGGCATTTCAATTATTTTGTATTTTCAACTGAAAATATGTGGCATTTTAAGCACTAAATGTGACATTTTATCTTTGCTGTTTCAATTAGTGAATTTAGTTGCACTACTTCAAATTTTATTTTTAAGGGTAGATGTGGTGAAATATAATATATAGCTTCCTTAAATAGTTACACATATAAATACAAAACAGCTACTTTACATATGGTAAAGGTTTTCCTGATATTCAAAATGTGATTTAATATGGGATCTTGGTTTAAAAGTATTTGATGTGGTGTAGGGTTTCCTGCCTAAGCAGGGGGTTGGACTAGAAGACCTCCAAGGTCCCTTCCAACTCTGTTATCCTAAAGTCTAAATTCTGAAAGAAATAACCAGACCGTATAAATTGATGAAGACTATGAAGATGCAAAACTAGATGCAAACTAAATAAACACACCAATGTTGGCTAGTGGCTTTATTTATTCTAGGAGGAAGGTCATCCTAACACCCAGCATTCAACATGACAAGAATTGCTATTATTACCACAACAGAGGCTTTCAAAGAAATGGCGAAATCAGTGTTTAAATAATCATTGGGAAAAACATAGCAACCTCCCTCTTACATAGTTCTTAAGTGATTGATGCTCTGCAGGCAACAGCTGTCTTATTTCATCTGGAAAGCATATTATAGAAAGTAAGTTTATAAAAATAAAAGGCATATTTAGTTTGCTAACCTTTTTAGACTTGTTGACAAGTCATTAATGATAGTGCTTTGGTACCAAATAATGCTTCTCCCTGCCATGATATTTCCCTGATAGAGCAAGTATATGAATACCATACAAATCAAAAGATATATATTTAAAATCTAGAACAATTACCTATTACCTAACTATTTTCTTGGGTTCATACCAGCGATGAAATCCACTTACCTTTGCTACCGGTTCGGGAATGGGAGCGGCCGCACCTTTTCTGCCCATGCGCAGAACCTTCTGCACATGCGCAGAAGGTCAAAAATGGGATGTAATGACGTCCCGGCAGGTGAGCGGAGCCTCCCGCCACCGGTGCTACCGGTTCGCGTGAGCCGAATAGATCCAGATGGATTTCACCGCTGGTTCACACTCTGATGCAAATCCTAACATTTTAAGAAGAAATTTCATAGTATTGACAAACGAGAATATTTGTTGCTCAGGGTTGAAATGAGGGGGTCCTTGGTGCTCTCTGAGCTTGGTGGCTTTCTTGCAGACATTTCATTTCCCAAATTAGGTAACATCAGTGTCTAGTTTGGGTAATGAAATGTCTATAAGAAAACAACCAAGCTCAGAGTGCACCAAGGACCACTCCAGTTTCATAGTACAGGAAGTCCTCGACTTACAACACTTCATTTAGTGACCGTTCAAAGTTACAACAGCACTGAAACAAGTTACTTAGGATGTTTTTTCACAGTTACAACCTTTGCAGCATTCTCATAGTCACCTAATCAAAATTCAGGTGTTTTGCAACTGTTTTGTATTTATGACTGTTGTTGTGTCCCAAGGTCATGTGATCATTTTTTGGTGACCTTCTGACAAGCAAAGTCAATCGGGAAGCCAGATTCACTTAACAACTGTGTTGCTAATTTATCAACTGCAGTGATTCACTTAACAACTGTGGCAAGAAAGTTTGTAAAAGTGCAAAACTCACTTAACAAGCGTCTCACTTAACAACAGAAATTTTGGGCTCCGTTATGATCGTAAGCCGAGGACTACTTGCATTATATTTATATTTTCACTACTACAGCTGAAAAATGAATTTGACTAGAGATATATAATTAGGTTAAAAGAGATATTATCACTTCTTTCCCCAAATATCAGTTTTAAGTTACAAAATTAAAATAGATCCTCCTAGTTTACTTGATTCAATTAACTTTAATGCATTATGGGATAAAATTCATAATAGTTGACTCTAAAGAATCCAATTTTTGAAGACTCTGTCTATCATATCTTATGGTTCATTTTTAAATAAATGCCATTCCATTTCATTGGAGAACAGCATCTTGCAAAGATATTGCTTTCACTGTTTTTGTCTGAATTTTTAATTTTATGTAAATGCCTTTAGGGCTTTCTTTCATTTTTTTGGGCTAAAAACCTGCCTCAGAAGCAACTTTAGTAGATTATTCAGTTATATGCATCTTTTTCAGACTTTACAGCTTCCCCTGATTTGTTCCTTTGTTTTCTATTTTTGAAACAGAGAAGAATCACACCTTTTTGTAAATGACTTCCTTTAGTTAGATTCTCACTCACATGCTTTGAAAAAAAAACAAAACTCAGCTGCTTTAAAATCTGCTAAAATTATCTAAAAATGGTTGCCTCAAGAAAATCACTGCATTTCACACCATATGTGACAGCATAAGAAACATGTCACCTTCAGTTAATCAACCTTGTTTGTCCACTGTTTGAACCTGTGTGTGGTTCCCATAAGAATCTATGTTTAGTTGCCAAGTGCTGAACCTAAGACAAATACAATTAAGTGAGAAATTCCAGGAACAGAGGCAATGGTGCTAGGGATTTGCAAGTCTGCTTACGGATATTTATAGTAATACATTCCTCCAAGGCTTTCCAGATTCCATTTTTAAAATATTTACCATATACTAGAAAATGATCTCTAAAAAATGATGGCCCTGGCTGCATCTTTAGAGAAGGTTAACTAACTAGTGTGAGTCCATAGTGTGTCCAATTTGATCAGAAGCTGAATATCCTGCCATCATTCCTCCCCCTTATACTGAATTAAAAATATAGTTTTACTTTCCACCCACAAAAAGGAACTAAGTAACTTGCTGGTGTCCCCACTCCCTTGCAAATCCACATATGGCCTATATGTATTTATATATTGTCTAATGGCTTGCCAAAACACTCTTTCCCTGTGAAAGGTGGGAGGGAGGAAGTAATTGGATAGTTAACATAGCAGCAAGTCTGCGTTCAAAAATCCCTGGCTGGGTGATTGAGTCCCATAACTGCATTCCAAAATGTTCCCACGGCTATGACTCTCTGGTGTGCTGTTAAACTTCTGAGAAGGAGGGTGAAAAAGAACAGACCTAAGAAATGCATGTGGGACACCGGAAGATGATTGTAAAAGACTAAATGGAGCTAGATATTTGCAGGATGGTGATATGCTTTGGAAATAATTTAGAAAATGAAGCTTAGGAACACTAAGGAGCTGGGGTGAGGATCGGAGATCATCCTAACGTGTAATTGCTGATCCTTTGCCCTTGAGATTATAGAATTAGATCTTTAGGAAATCCCTGATCTATTTTTTTCAGATTCCCATCCATAAATGTGTGTAGTCCAATATTTTGTATCATAAAGCTCAGGAGTCTTGTTTCTTCCAAATATTATTTGGTGGCCTCAGACTCAGAGATTTTGTAGAAATTGATGACTATTTAATACAACTCAACAGGTGTATAAATTTAATCCAGAATAGATATCAGAATTGTTTAAGGAAGAATAGGGCAATGGTTATTCTGTAGGAAATACTTCAGCAGTAAAGTCACAATAAAAAGATTTCTTGATAGAAAACATCAACATAATTTTCGTCTAGTCAAGTCAATGCATTCCAGTAATAAATGTTAAAGCTCTTTTTTTTTATTGGCTTAGTGTAATCATACAGTATGCTGGTTAAGTGGTCAAAGCCCATAGATCCGTGCTGGCGAATTTATGGCACCTGTGCCAGAAGTGGCACGCAGAGCCATGTTGCCTGCCACGTGTGGCATTGCCCATTCCTCTTCTGGGTTTCCAGGGCACGCATGTGACCAGCCAGCTAGTCTGCGGGTTACTGGTGCACATGCATCAGCTGGCCTTTAGTGCGGGTGCGCACCGGCCATGCCATCATTGCCTGCATACAGCCCTGGGATATCCACCTCTTGCCAGGCAGGAGCACTGCCACCAGTCGCTCCCCTATGCCTGTGTGCCTGCTTGGCTCATCACCGCCACTGCCCTTGTGAGGAAAGGCCCTGAGGCTGCGCTGCCTGGAATCCACATGGGCTGGCGGGGGGGAGGACAGGTATGGCTGCCTGGACGCTGCCCGGAGCACGAGGGTGGCAGGAGGAGGAGCTGCCGCTGCCTCATAGACAGCACGACCAGCCTGCTGCTGCAGCCTGGCACCACCCTCTTTCCCCCACAAGCTGCTCCTGCAACCGCCAGGGAAGGGGAGCACAAGAACCGCCGCCGCAGGGTGCAAGGGGGTGGTGGGAAGGATCTGCTGTCTGGGGCTTCCCTGTCTCCCCACCCAAGCAGGCTGTCCAGGGGAAGGGACTGAAGCCCCCGGCCGCTGCTTCTGGCAGTGCAAGAATCACCACCACCAGGTGCAAGGGGGTGGTGGGAAGGATCTGTGGTCTGGGGCTTCCCTGTCTCCCCACCCGAGCAGGCTGTCCAGGGGAAGGAAATAGCTGCTACTGGCTCCAGACCTGGCAGCCCGCGCTGCCAGAAGCAGCAGATGGGTGCTTCAATCCTTTCCCCTGGACAGCTTGCTCGGGTGGGGAGACCCAGAAAGCAGATCCTTCCCACCACTCACTTGCACCCAGAGGTGGCAGTTCTTGTGCTGCCAGAAGCAGTGGGCTGGGGCTTCAATTCCTTCCCCCAAAAGCCCAGACTTTTGAGGCCCAAAACAGGCCGCGGTGGGGGGGCAGCATGAAACGCATGTGGGGGACTGTGCATGCGCGATGCAGAATGCATGCAGGGGGAGTGTGCGTAATGCGGGGTGCATGTGGGGGTGTCGTGTGCACATGCGCATGCGTGGGGAGTCGCATTGCTTTATGGGTGCTAGCACACGCATGCATTAGCACGCGCGCACACACACACTTCCGGCACACAACGAAAAAAGGTTCGCCATCACTGCCATAGATGATTAGCAATAATTAGACTGACTTGCTTGCCCATTCCTATTGGAACAACTTTTATTTGATGATGGTAGCTGAAAGTCAGCCATATTAAACTGCTTTTACAGTCCTAAAGCATTGCAGCATTGAGGTACAAAGGAACATGCTAAATGTAACTTAGAGTGCTACAATTGGTTATCCTTCAGTGTATGACAACCCTTGCTTGTCGTAGATGCCATACCGTTAAATTATGGTCTTTTATTTCTTCGTCTACACTGATTATTGTTTTTTTGTGTTACTAAAGAAATCCTACTTATAGAGGCGAGGGATGTTTAAGCCATTTGTTAGCTAAATAGATCACGTATGTGGCAGGCCTTCTTGTAAAACAATAGGATTTCAGTTCGTAGATATCTCTTATTAACCATGGTAAAGCAAAAATATTGAAATGTGTATTGTCTCATACATGATGAGACAAACTCCATAGTTTTGTCATATTGTGACATCACATACACATAACTATCCAAAGATGGAAATCTCATCATGGCATCACAACACATCTTCTATTTCTTGTTCAGCCTTACCCTCTTCCTGCAGTGCAGATGCCTGTGAGTGAGAAGTTTTGCAGCAAAGAAAAAAAAAAACCAGACCCAAACAAATGGAAATCGTTCCAACAAGAAGTTTTAAAAAGTGCTTGGCAGAAGAATCTATAGCACATATTAATGTTTTCTTTCTGTAATGAGCTTATGTCAAAAAAACGGTGTAAACAACTGCTATGAATTAAGTCCCCTTTCTCCAAATCTGTAAAACTACAATTCAAGTTGAAGTTTTTATGTGTTACAACAGTATATTTAATGAAAACAGCTATGCTTAAGAATTATCATGATATGGGAGAGAAAACAAAGACTGAAATGGTGTACAATCTGTGAAGAGAAATGTTAACCATATTTCAGCAAAAATGATATTCAACTTTTTTAATATATGAAAACTGTCAATATCCATAGTAAGAATGAATAAAGATGGGATTGTTCTTTCAATTTCATGTGAAGTAAAGAGGAAAAAAAACAACCCAAAATTAGAATGAAAGAGTGCTGTTCTTCTTTATTTGAAGAATCTCTTCAAATTGCATTTGATTATAATTTAAAGCATAGCAAGAATTGTTTTTCCTAGTGGATAAAACACATACTTTAATTTGAGTACCATTGATGCATAAATTTAGGTGACCTTGTTCCTGTTAAGTAGCTACATAACTGAAAACATCTTGGCAAAAATGAAATATATCAGGAAATAAATCTAAAGAATGTTGTGAGCAAAGAAAAATAAATGTAAACTCTTCCTGATTTAGCTTAAATTTGCCCAAGCTGATAGGATTGGATTATCTGACAGATAATCTATCAAAATCAATGAGACTTACATAATTGGCTCTACCATTAGAAAGGATGAGGCAGTCACTTCATGATAATTTAAGTCCCATTGATTTCAGTTGCCCAGTCTAAATATGACTGAGTCTTGATTCAATACATAGCCTCAAGCAGAATGATAGCAAAGACAGATGAGGCTCTTACTACTAATTTTCCATTACAAATCCTTCTTGACATTGTGGTTGTTTCAAATTATTAAAAAGTGTTAAGTATTATCAGGAGACAATGAGAAAAATTAAAAATTCTTATAATATGTTGATTCTCTTCTTGATGTAGGTGTTAGATAATAAGATAAAGAACAAAATATGGGTTTGGGAGCCCATATGTTCCTTTACCGTGTCTAGTCAAATGACACATAATCATGTGAATTCTATTTGTTCTGAACTCATGGGATTCACTTCCATATGGTAGCTATTTCTTCATATTTCTTTTCTTACTGCTTTTATTCTGGAAAAGCACTTGGTGCAATTACTATTCATATAATCTCACTTCTCTTCCAATTCATAGAATGCTTGTGGAATTAAGAGCATCAGTATTGTATTACAAAATCAGCTCAGGAGCCACCTTTTTCTTTTCAACAATAACAGCTCGGGAGATGTTTGTAGATACACATCGGCAAGATATGAACACAATGGCTTTGCAGTATTGTGTTTCATTCCAACTCCTTCCCTAGAGGGAATGTTGTAAATGGGATAAAAATTGTTCAAAATCATTAAGTCTAACAGCTTCTTGAGGAGAGGGTGCATCACCAACTGGAACAATCTCTTGAGAGAATGAATTTACTACAGCATAAATCCAAACACATATCCCCTATTAATATTTATGACTGGTTTCTGTCTGGTCTACCCTGAAAAGCATGATGAAGGACTAGTGGTGGTGTTACTATCATATCACAAATGTCAAAATAAAAAGCCAGATAAAGTCTGTGACCTCCAGTGTGTTTGGATCCTTAATACTTGGTTGCCATAGTGATCACTAGGTTTTTTTTTTTTAGCTGCAACAGACTCCAGGCTGCATGAGGGCAAGTTAAAAATCCCTATGCATCGTTGTTGCTCTTTTCTGCACTCTTCCAGAGACTTTTTTATAATATGGTGACCAAAATTGGATGCAATATTCCAAGTGTGGCCTTCCTAAGGCTATATAAAACTATACTTTATATAGTTCATGTGATCTTCATTCTATCCCTCTGTTAATGCAAGATAGAATTGCATTGGCTTTTTTTCGGTTGCTGCCACATAGTTGGCTCATATTTAAGTGATTGTCCACTAGGACTCCCTCTCACAGTTACGGTACTGCTATTGAGCTAGGTTTCACCTAATACGTAGTTGTATATTTGATTTTTCTTAGCTAAGTGTAAAACCTTATTTTTCTCTACATTGAATTTCATTTTGTTAGACAGGGCTCATTGTTCAAGTCTGTTGAGAGAATAATATGGATCTTGAGCCTATCTTCTGGAGTGTCCTGGGAGCCATCTAAACCCCATATTCAGCCAACCAGCCAACCGCTTTCTGCCCACCATTGGTTCATAGATTCATCCCTACCCTATTTATGCTCTACCACCATCAGCAGATTTGAGGGAGCCAGGCTGATGTGAAGGGTGTCCAAACATATCATATTTTCACTCCACATATTCTTTAGATCCCTTGCTAGTCACAAACCCAGTGGATTTAGAAACTGGTGTACTCCTGATTCAATCCAATAATACTGAACCAGGGCAAGATTCTTCCAAAGACTAGCTATGTAAATAGCCCCTAAAGCAGTTCAGCAAGTCAATTCTATAACTAGTTAAAGGAAAAGTACCTTTCAGAATGGCATCATCGGGTCAGAACCATGTTCCATCTATATGAGGCTAACAGTTAGGTCTCTATGGAGATTCTTGCCTCCAGGTCATGGTTGTCCCAAAGGTGTTTTTTTCAAGAGGCAACTGGACTTCCTTGGTTTTCTTTGAAGACATTTAGCTTCTCCTCCAACAAGCTCCTTCAGCTCTGACTGGATGGTAAGGAATCGAAGCCTTGCACATAGATGGCCATTTACTTTCTTTTAGAGAGTCATTGAGGCCACTTGGAGGTTTATCTGTTTCCACAGGGTCACTTGAATAGTGCAAATGGATGTGGAGCCTTCTTGAAACTGCTGAAAGGACTGTGTTGTACCACTGGAGATAGATGATATCTGTGGAGAGAGGGCTGTTCACATATTGGACAGAAAGGACTTCTGGTCTGACAGAGGGGTCAAAGATGTCAAAATTGAACAACCCTCTCTCAATAGAGAATCCCAAACTCTCTGTTGAGTCCCAAACATCAGTTGGGACTAACAACTAGGCAAAATTAGGGCCTGGTTAAGTCCAGTACCTTACCATAGAACCACCAATAGTGTATAGTTTCCAGAGAAGCAGTTTGCTACAAACACAGGGCTTTATGCCCCCACAGCTCCTCCCATTTGTCCATAGGGCTTGGAGAGGCAAGATTTACAACACTCTCCCCTCTGCCACTTCTACTTACAATTATGGTTTTTTCAAAATTAATGTGGATTTAAGTAATACTTAAATATAGCTTTAGAAACCAATAGAGGGCTGCTTTTGAGGAAATGCAGAAAGAAAGGAAGCAAGTGAACAAATCATATTAATGATGGCATTTAAAAAGCAGTCATTTTTAAAGATGATTTTCTCTACACACACAAGGAAAAAAAAAGCGGTAGCAAGTTTAAGAGATGCTCCATTATTAAAAACCTACAGAAAAAGTTGGCATTTTTTGTGTAGATGCCAATGTCACTGCCATTTTTTTAAAAAAAATTAAAATGTGTCTCCTATGAAATCTTCTTTTGTCAAATTATTTTTGTAATATTCATTTTTAGTAGCAATTAAAGCAAGCTCTTCTCGTACATTTCTTGACACTGATTTCCCAATGAAGTGCTTCTTCTGACTGATGTCTCATAATTTTCCAGAACGTAAAATGTATTGTTTTGCAGACCATCTGTTCTAAAATAAGGAAAGAGGATGTAAATTCTCTTGCTCTAATAAATATTTGCATTTAATTAAGGAATTTGGGTGATGACATACTATTTACTATGTGGCTCTTAACTGTGAAATATTAAAGATGAAGAATAATTATCAGGAAATATAAAAAGCCAAAGAGAGAAATGTATTTTCTCCCAGATGAATCATCACATCTTGAACTAGCTTTCCCAAGACTAAAATATCAAAGGAAAACATCTACACCGCAAGGCATATCTGTAGGATGACATAGGAAGACTATTTTTAAGAGTTAATTTCTCACTGTCATTTTTGGCTACCAATACATATTCATAAAAGTTGGTTCTATGTAGCACAATATTTCAGTTAGTTAAACATATGTAGGAAGAATCCATACGTGGTGCTCGTTTAACAACCGGCCACCTAACAGCAGTTCAAAGTTTATGACAGATGCCTTCCTGAAAGTTGCTTATGACCCATTATCAAAATTATAACTGCCACGCACTGGTTACTTGATCACATTTTTGGCACTTGGCAACTGGCATACATTTACAACCAGTTGCAGCATCCTGCAGTGACATTGCCATGATTTGCAACATTTTATGCTGTTTTCTGGTTATTTGTTAACAAATGTCATGTTTATTGGCGTAGAACTGGGGTATCAAAGTTGTGTCGTCATGGCGGCATCACGTGATGTATCACGGCTTCCCCCCCCTTTGCTAAACTCAGTGTGGGCGTGGCCAGCATGTAATGTCCGGGTTGCGGGCTGCGAGTTTGACAGCCCTGGAGTAGAAGGTTGATTCTTGTTATAGTAATTAGTTATATAATATATATAGTTATATTATAATTAGTTATAATATTAGTTAATATAATATTAGCTATATTATAATTAGTTACATAGTAATTACTTATTAAAGTTATAGTAATTGGTATTAATTCATGTTGAATTCATCAATTCAAGAGTAATTCTACCACTATTACTATCACACTATTTTATAGTTTGTTTCAAATTCTGCCTTGACAGTGTTGGCGAACCTTTTCGGCACCAAGTGCCGAAATGGGAGCACACATACGCATGCCCAAAATTGAAAAAGCAGCCACTTGGTGCACATGTGCGCACTGGGCAGCTGCTCTTCTGGTGCTCCCACGCATGTGAAGACCAGCTGGCCGGTGCATCGGAACCCAGAAGAGCAACTGGCGACCGCTTGCGTGCCATAGGTTCGACATCACAGTCCTAGGATATGCCTACTTTTCTTCTTTGCTATTTGTCTCTGATCTTTCTGCCTATTCATGATCAGGCAAGGTGCTCAGGACCCTGTCGAAAAGTCTCTTTGGCGCCACAAATGGCCCAGAAGGTATTTACTCAGTATAATAAGAATCTTATGATATTGTGAGGATGAGAAGTAGGTTTTGAAACCCAAGGAATAAACTTGGAGCATAAACATAGACAATACTGGCTTTGGACATCCTTTTCTTTGTTGTTCTACCTTAAGATGAACTTTTTGAGTATAATTCAGTTGTGGATGTAGATTTAAGGATTTTTTTTTTAAAAAAATATAGTGCATTCCTTGGCTTCTAATGTTCAAGTGAGAGAGGAATGTTGTTCTTTATCTCCCTCTCCTCTCTGTTCAGCACAAATGGTTTGAAAAAGCAGCTTGCATTGATTGATGCTTCTATTCTGCAATATTGATCCGATGTGCTGAAAGCAGTCAAATAAAATAAAATAGTATTTGGTTTGGTTCAGATTGAAAAATTCATCTCTGGTAACCTTTTACTGATCAGCTCTTCCTGCATTATATTTAGCCCCTTTGGTCTGGTCTGACATTAAAATGTCAAGAGGCTATTCTAAAAGTGTATGGTTATGTTAATTAAAATCCATTTAATATTTTGGCCAACCTATCTGTCTAAAAAAAACATTTATTGCTTTGATTTTCAATTATATTTCAATTTAATAACATCAGAAGCAATATAAATAAAAAAATGTAAAACTTCATTGTCTGTAATATACCATCCTCCATTACTCATAATTTATTTTCCTGCATTTTATACAAAATTGCTGGCCCCAATGCTTGTCCTAGTGACGGATAGTGACAGTATAATTGCAGTGAAATCCCTGGGACAATTTCGCTGATTGAACTTAGTTCTTATTAGTTGTAATGGAAAAGTGTCATTGTGCACTATGCATTCATTAAATGCACCGAGAACAGAATACCATGGATTGGCTGTGTGTTACACTGACCACGCTTATGGACAATGATAAGTACAATTAACATTTTCATTAGCAATCCTGACAGTGTGAACAAATAAACATATTATTATATCTCTTTAAAATTCAGAAAGAAGGAGGCTTAGTCTACAAAGGTGTAGCCATTGAGGATTAGGCCGGTGTAAATTTATCCTTCACAATACCTTTTGTAAATACTGGTTTATACAATATATCTTATGTGGTACAGAAATAAAAGGATAAAAATGGATAAATCAACATACAAGGAAATAAGCTCATTGGATTAAGGAAAGAAAAGTGTTGCTGCATCGAAATGTATATGAGCTGTGAGAATTCAGAACTGTGCTTTGCAAGATTTACTCATATTTCATTCCACATTTTCCATGAATCTAAAATGAAACTCTTCCTGAAACTACCAGAAAGGGGCTATTAAAAAATGGACATCTACATTCTGAGTGTATCAGAGCTGAGCTAACTTATGTTTATATTAGGTACATACAGGAACTACTCTCCTCCATTACAAATAATTATTTTATTATATTGATATTAAATATATAATAAATAATAAATACAGTATGATGCAAAGAATACTTTATGAAATAAAGTAAATAAAAAGATACTAGCTGGATACAGTAGAATTTTATGCAATATAAATAAGAAATTGTTAAAACTCTGAAGGTTTCAATAAGTGAAAATTTTAAAGATAAGAAAAAAATGTTGACATCAATATTAAATAAGTGGTAACTTACAGCTGATGCCAGGCAATTATTTCTGAGGAATTGTCATGTTGCTTGAAATGTAGGACAAAACAGTAAAATGGTTCTGCTTTGGATATGATACTCAAAATATCTCCATGCTAAGCTTGCCAAAGATTGTATACAGCAGGGGTGTCAAACTCGATTTAATTGAGGGCCACATTAGGGTTGTGTTTGACCTTGGGGTGTGCGGGTGGGTGGCCAGTGGGACATGGCCAGCTTGTCATCACTCATGTCGGGAGGTACCTGTGGTGGCCCGAGCACTTTGCCAGCGAAAATGGACTTCCGAGCGCCATTTTTGGCTAGCTGGCCTCCTGCAACCCTCAGCCAGAGAAAATGGCCCTGCACACCGCCACTCTGTATTTACTGGCAGAGAAACCATGGGCTGGTCCTTCACTGTTTCCAGGGTGGCCCTGTGGGCTAGATCTAAGCACCCTGAGGGCTGGATTTGGCCCGTGGGTCTTGAGTTTGATACCCCTGGCATATAGAATAGAATAAGATCAGCCAATCAGATTGTAAACTATTAGCTATGATGACCATTTAGAACTTCTAGATCAAGCATGTCTCTGAATATCGAGATATGGAATGGGTTAATAGGGAGCCCTGCTCCTTTCAAGCACTGTATGTAAACTTCTGGATGCATTTGGAACGCTGGTGTAAGAAATAGAACAATGGCCTAGATAAGTATATAATCTGATCCATCTGATCTTTTTTCCTATTTTCTAATATGTAATATAAAAATTACTCTTTGAGATGGCATATTATTGTGCATTTTCTACTACCCACAGTCAAAAATGGTAAATTGAGGCTCATTATATAATTGCACACTTACCCTGGTGAGAAATAAACAGGGTGTTGATCAGTGGTGGGATTCAAGTAATTTAACAACCGGTTCTCTGCCCTAATGATTTCTTCCAACAACCAGTTTGCCAAACTGCTCAGAAAGTTAACAACCGGTTCTCCCAAAATGATGTGAACTGTTTGAATCCCACCACTGGTGTTGATGCTGTGAACTATTTCCATATCTCAAAGCTAATTCAGACTTATGGCAATGTTTGTTACCCATATTCTGAGCAGGCAAACATTTTTGCTTATAATAATGGTCTAGTTTAGCAGCTTAAGAAAAGCTTTTGAAAAAAGTATTCCTATTCCATCTCTGCACTAAATGCACACAGGCTATTATCTTGCTTACTTTTATTATGTATATTGTTGAAAGGTAATTGTTTTGCCTGCTTTAATTGGTTTTCTTCTTTTACAATAGGAGCTTAATATATTTGATGTCCCTGAAAAGCTTTTAACACTTATTACAGCATTCTACAGAAATTTTAAATCTAAATTAATCTTTAATAAATCTGGGTGGGAAACACTGATAAATTTGGATAGAGAAATCCCAGCAACTATTTTGGAGTATTGATTGGATCTTATTTTCTCTGTCAATGTGGTAAGATGTATTTTATTGACTTCAAAGTATAGCCTTCCTCTGTGATTTGCTCACAATTTTCACATAGAATAGAATTCTTTATTGGCCAAGTGTGATTGGACACACAAGGAATTTGTCTTGGTGCATACACTCCATAAGAGAAAAGATACATTCGCCAAGAATCATAAGGTAAAACACTTAATGATAGTCATAGGGAACAAATAAGCAATCAAATCGTATTAGGAAACAGTCAATATAAATCTTAAGGATACCAGTAACAAGGTTACAGTCATACAGTCATAAGTGGGAGGAGATGGGTGATAGGAACGATGAGAAGATTAATAGTAGTGCAGACTTAGTAACTAGTTTGATAGTGTTGAGGGAATTATTTATTTAGCAGAGTGATGGCATTCAGGGAAAAACTGTTCTTGTGTCTAGTTGTTTGAATGTGCAGTGCTCTATAGCTTTGTTTTGAGGGTAGGAGTTGAAACAGTTTATGTCCACGATGCAAAGGGTCTGTAAAAATTTTCACAGCCCCTTTTTGACTCGTGCAGTATACAGGTCCTCAATGGAAGGCAGGTTGGTAGTAATTGTCTTCTCTACAGTTCTAATTATCCTCTGAAGTCTGTGTCTGTCTTGTTGGGTTGCAGAACCAAGCCAGACAGTTATAGAGGTGCAGATGACAGACTCATAATTCCTCTGCAAAACTGTATCAATAGCTCCTTGGCAGTTTGAGCTTTCTGAGTTTAACATTAGTTCATACATATGACTCTCTCTCTCTCTCTCTCTCTGTCTCTCTGCCTCTCTGTCTCTCTCTGTCTCTCTCTTCTCTATCATCTCTACATCTATCTATCTATCTATCTATCTATCTATCTATCTATCTATCTATCTATCATATCTATCCATCCATCTATCTATCTATCTATCTATCTATCTATCTATCTATCTATCTATCATCTATATCTATTTATCTGTCAATACAATATTGTTCATACGACAGTATTGTATACATGTTTTGTGGATGGACAGGGATAATCAGACAAAGAGTTTTCTTTTTAAATACATTCATTCCACTGTGCTGTTAGCAACAAAACCAGTAAGTGCCAGTATTTTCAGTGCCTATATTGTACTTTTGCTTTAAAACATTGTTGAAAATGGCTGGGAGTTATTGCAGGAAGTATAAGTGAACATCAGATAAGTACTGCTATAGCAGATTGAGCCCCAATTGAATTATGTGATTTCACAAGAAAGAAGAAAATAGTTTTTGCAATGCCTTCCTCATTAAACAATGCAAGAGATAAAATTGCTTTACTTCTGTTTAACTCTTATCAGACAGATCAATGTTCTTTATCTCTTGTAACAGAAAAATAAATGTCTACAAGCCTTAACTGATCCTCTCATCCATGATACACTAAAATTAACATTGCTGATTTCCTATGTCCATCAATTTCTGTAACTAAAGTGTGGGATTATCTATAATCCATGTTACAGAAATATGGCTAAGGCCTTAGGAGGATTAATGACGTGGCGATGGAAAATGGTATGTAACATTGTTATGCAAACTAATTTTTGCTTCTCTATTCTGGAGAAGTAAACTAAACCTGCTCTTATTCTGATCAAAGAAATGATAAGGAGGATGAAAGGAAGAGAGTAGGAACCATAATAGCTGCTTCTACATTTCATTATAATGTCCTCCTTATCAGAAGTTCCATATATTCCTTCTCATCATTTCCATATATTTTAGGACCACTATTCTTTGATATTTTAGAATGCATATGGAAGTCTATACAGCAGGCTAATCTTTTCAAGAATCTATGTCTAATCAATGGAAGTTAAAGGCTCTTGGAAGTATCACTAGATGTGGGTTGTTGCACTGTTGAAGCCAGTTTTGCCAAAATATAAGATGAGATACAAATGGAAGGGAATATCAAATTTTAATCAGAAATTATATGTATGAGATGTTAAAATCTATCAAATAGGTACCTGCTGAAACTCACATAGATATATATCAAATATATTCCATTTGTAGATATGTGAATGGAGCCTTTGTAGCTCCATTCTAAATGATAGATAATATTTTGTGATGGGCAATACTGGAAAAAAAAACAGCTGGCAGAAGTCCAGCTTTAATTCTCAAGATGGATCCAATAGATAAATTCCAATAAAATCCTATCCCAAATTAGAGTTTAGAAACAGAATTTATATTACTTTCATACTTTAAAAATTTGTCGCTGTGTCAATGACAGGGGTATGTGGATATATTTAAGTGATCCTTGGAATCTGAGTCTTGGAATTCAGTGCAAAAATGACTTGGTTATCATATTACACTTGATCTTCCTGAACAGGTGGCCTTGTGAGAGTTAGAAGAGTGATATCTAATTGGACTCTGAGAAATTGTTTTTAGAACACTATAGTATTCAAGGTATTATCTCCAGAATGAGTACAAAATACATATCCTTATATGGCAAATCATACTTTCTCTACCCTAGGAAGAAGGAAATGACAAAACCATTGCAAAAAAAACTTGTCAAAAAAACTGCAAGGATTAATCTAGGCAATCACCAGGAATCATAAACTGATTCATAGGCATCATCATCATCACTGAAGAGATACCTCAGTTTGGAATGAAATCTGAATCCTGAAATGGAGTGGGTCATTCAGAACAGATTTAGATTAGCATAGATCAAAAGACAATGCATTCAGTATTAGGTACAATAAAATCAGATTGCTTACTGAAAGCACTAATAATGAAGCTAGTGCTTAGATATTTTGAAGATGTTTAGATATTATACAAAGGTGAGACTAATTGTGAAACCACCCGTTGCCTTTGAAAATTGAAAGTAATTAAAAAGAAGTCAAAATATGGCATGGTAGCTAGGCACTGTCATTGGTTGCATAGGCATAGGTTTACAATAATTCAGAGAAGCAGATGCTAATAATTCTGGAATAATATCCATTTGGTCATGAAGAATAAGAAGAAAGAAAATAGCTGTTCTTTGCTTTTTAGTCTTCTAACACAAATAAAATTGGACAACAACAAAATGCTTATTGCTCTGCTAGTCACATACAGGGCCAAATATATCTCTTTTTGCAAATTCTCATAGCTCCATGTATAGATCTGCATGATATATCATGCAGATATTTTGAGAATACAGCTCCTGAAAAGAACATTACATGCCATGTCTATGGAGATTCTTAGTCATCCAGGTCATGGTTGTCCCAAAGGTGCTTTTTCAAGAGGCAACTGAACTTTTTGGTTTTTCTTTGAAGATATTTCACTTGTCATCCAAAAAGCTTCTTCAGCTTCTATAGTTGCCTCTTGAAAAAGCACCTTTGGATTACACATCATGGAATATAATGATTCAATTTTTTAGAACATTTCTCAGTTCCAGGACTGAGCTTTGTTCAAATCTAGACTGCCATCTTAATGTTAACTCCTAGTGAATAGATAGATCATTTGAATTATCCTCAACTTGTTCCTTCAAGTCTTGCAACAATGCCTCAATTTCCACTACAATTAAACCCTGCTGCTAATTCTCCACCTTTTCTTCTTTCCTTCTACCTTTCAGAATTATAAATTTCTCAGGAGAACTGGATCTTTGCATAAAGTGTCCCAAATGTGGTGATTTGAATCTTGTCAATTGTACCTCAGGTGAAAACTGGATTTGTTTCTATGATCCGTTTGTTTTTTCTTGGCTATCTCAGGAGTCGTCTTCAATACAAAGTGTTTTATATTATCCTTATATCTTGCTTCTTCAAAACTCAGTAGTTCAGTACTAGAGAGAGTCATAGAGAAAACCATGCCTGAAGAAAACCATTGGCTGTCTTTACCTTTGTTGGTAAAGACACATCATGGCATATAAATATTTTCCCTGGATTTCATAGCTACTCTGCTAACTACTAGTCTTCACTGCTGCTCCATTACTATTGCTAAGTAATCTTAAACAGCAGAAGCTAACCATCACTTCAATATACTCCTTGTCAGTTTGAAGATCAAATTGCTGTACTTGTTTTAATGTGTTTGCTCTTTATATGTACTGTAATTTTAGTCCCTTTTTTCACTTTGCTAGCAAAATAAACATGGTAGCACACCAAAGTCCTTTATTTTTTCCATTAATGTTTCAATTCCCTCTAGCAGATTCTCCAAAACCATCATTAGTTCATCTGCAAATGCCTCTAACTTATAAGTTTCTTTTTAAATCTTAACTCCCATAATTTTCTCACCTAGTCTTATGTCTCTATTCAATAGCTCAAGAACTAAAATGAACAAGAGTGTAAACAGTGGGCATCCTTGTCCTGTCAGTTTTTGAATCTCATAAGGTTTTGTTGTTCTCCATTAACAATTATTTGTGCTTTCTGTGAGGTATAACTTGATATTATCTATTTAATAAAATTATCTCCAAGATTCATGTTTCAGAACTCCGAAGAAGAAAAACTAATTCAATTTGTCAAAGGCTTTCTCTGCATCTAAGACTATTAATGCAGCTTACTTTTAAATTTACATTAATTTTTATGAATTTACGTGTAATTTATTGTTGATTTTGTCAAGTATACTATTACTAGACAAGTCTAGGCATGTTCATCAGAATTTCTCTTGGAGAAAAAGAATACAAAGGATTTGTAAATTATATTTAAATTTACAGTAAAATGTAGAAAAAAATTTCAGAAATTATATTGTAACTTGAATATAACAATTATTAATGCACCTAAATATTAATACATCAATTAATTGACTTCTTGTCATAGTGTAAAGTAAAACAATGATTAGGGCAGCATGATTAATTTTTCAGAATTATATAAACTTTATCAGCAGCCCAAAGTTTGCTGATAATAACGGAAAAGATAAACGATAGTTCAGTAGAAACTCTTAATGTTAAAGGATTAAGACTACTGGAAGCCACTGAAGAAGATAGATATATCTCAACAAGATCTATTATTGGGTATACTATTCTTGTTGTCTTCTACAAGATAAACTAGCAGAAATGAGCCAGGATCATCTGAAAACTCATAAGTGAATTGGTTTGTAAGTGTGTTTTAATGCACCAATTCAAAAAGGCTAAGGTAGTGTTATCTATAAATGAAGGGACTATTCAGAACATTTGAAATATGACTGATTTTTATTCATCTACTACCGTTAGATGAAAATAAATTTTATCATCAACTTTTCTTTCTGCTGTGCTTGAGGCAAAGAATGAATGAAAGCAAACAGGCTTTTTTTTTCTTTTAGAAATGTCATCTGCTTCAACAGGCATTTATAAATGTCTGGATAATATTTAAAACTAAAAATAAGATCTATTGTTTAAGCTGTGTTTTTATTATACTTTATATTCTTATTGTGAAGCTATACTTTGAGGACACACATGCATACATTTTTCATTTTATTATTTAGTCCATCGTTACTGTTTTTGTCTGTGATATGCTGCTGAAAATGTGTCTGTTCCCTGAGATGTTCTCTGTGCATGAATGATATTAATGGAACAAAATAATCCTAGTACAATGTAAAGGGAGTAGAGTATAAAAAGATCAATATATATATTTATAATGCTATGCCAACTATTTAAATGGGGACTTAATGGTGGTAGTTTAGTGTTAGTAACACTTCAGTGTTCAGGGTGCTCAGGTAGCCACAAAGGATTTGAAGACTAAGATTTTGATGTGGCTGCCTCTTGAATGTAGAACTAGAGCAAATGCTTATCCAAATTGCACATGTTTACAGCTACAGCACCAGCCAAAATACATAGGCCCCATTGACCATCATTTCCACCTGTTATTCCATCAGGAACCTTGACTTCAGAAGGACGCCCAAGTCATGAAACTTATAAGCGCTATGTGCTTAGAGCTTGAAATATTGTTGTAGACTTCACACACTCACTTCACGCTCTGTTTCTGGTGCTCCCCTCTGGGAGGAAGTTTTTTTTTTTTAATTTGATTTATATGCCGCCCTTCTCCGGAGACTCAGGGCGGCTTACAATGCACTAAGCAATAGCCTTCATACTTTTGTATATTTATACAAAGTCAGCCTATTGCCCCCACAAACTGGGTCCTCAATTTACCTACCTTAGAAAGGATGGAAGGCTGAGTCAACCTTGAGCCTGGTGAGATTAGAACCTGCAGTAATTGCAGGCAGCTGGTGTTAATAACAGAGTGCTTTAGACCACTGTACTACCAAGTTTTGAAGTATCCAAAGCAGGACTACTAGATTCTGTAAAAGCTGTTCCTTATCCCATCTGTCTTGTAAACTCTCAGGATTCTTTTTTTTCACCATGTGTATGTATACATTTGAACTAGACTGTGATGTTTCTCTGTGTCATATATGTGTATGTGGGAGTATGCATAATGATTATCTTTTGAGAGCTGAAATGTAATGAAATTTCATTTTAATGTATGCTGATTTATCTATATTTAAAGTGACAATAAAGATTCTATTCTATTCTATTCTATTCTATTCTATTCTATTCTATTCTATTCTATTCTATTCTATTCTATTCTATTCTATTCTATTCTATAATGGGTAATGCTTGCTCGTCTAACAATCATATAATTTACTGACTGTAATCAGCTGTCCATAACAGGGCATTTTAGCATTGGATTTTTATCATTTGTTGTGAAATGTTTTGGAGTAACATTTCACAATGAAACAGGATGACTTGACTGTTTATATTTGAGTGTCAGGATTCTTTGAGATACCTAGTATGGATTTTCCAGCACTTTGTGAATTATTTAAATAAGCCTAATGGCAAGCCTCCAACTAATGGATCTCCCACTCTTGCAACAAGAAATCACATCTCCAGTTTTATTACTTATAGCAACTGTGCATAAATGCAGACAGCATATACAGTTACAAGAATATTTTTAAACCACACTTAGCTACTGAATTCAATGGTATTAAACCACATTTTGTCCCAGTAGAGAGGTTTGCTGAAAGCTAACAATCTATTCTTTCCTCTCTCTGTCATACTCAATTGACTGATCACCATTTAAACAAGCCAACATTCCCTTCCCTTACTACATGTCCAAAGGAAACAGCATTTTCTCATTCTGCTTCTGGGTTGAAACCCTTCAGTCTGATCGAGTCTACCTCTGTTTTCCTCGCTGTCTCTCTCTGGGCTTATGCAAGCTTTAATTCTTCCCAGTTGATTTACTGGGTGATTTGGTTTGCCTGCTGTTTAAAACCTTCTGTTTCTCTCTTTCCATTGCTGAGCATTAGAAACCAGTTCTTGCTAATCCCATGAATCACCAAACTGCTTTTTCTTCCCTGCTGGCTGCGAAGAATGGAACCCCGCTTGGTTGGGTACTGCAGAGGGGAAAGTTTCCATCCTTTATTTTGTGCATACTCATGAGTGGTGTTTCTTTTTCTATTGTGTCAGATGAAGAAAAGACGACCCGGCACTGACTCTTAGGTTATTTGTCTTTTTTAGATTATCCTTTTCTTTCATTGTCTAGCTTTGACATCAGGCTAAGTTTCTGCTCTCCTGTCATCATCCCACCTCCCCTAAAACCCACCTAGTCTTTCTTTTACACCTAGTGCCATGGATCACTTTTACACCTTTCTTAAATCCTGAGCTTTATTTCTTCCTTCGGGAAAGGACTTCTCGTGCATTTGAGGTCTTTATTTCACTGGATCTGCTATTTCTAACAGCAGACACTTTATCACCTCCTTTAATCTGTATCGCCCTTTATACCCGTGAGGATTTTATGATCTCCAATCCTTTAAATAGCAGCTGCGTACACATTTGGCAACCAGGATTTATTTTTTCACATATCCTCCTACTAACTCGCATCCAACTTTAATCCTTTAATTATTCCTCCATTCTAATGAAGCCAGTTGGATTGCAGGTGGATGCCAAAATTGTGTTGTGTATCATTTTGTCTCATCCAAATACTAACCAGATCAGACCCTATCTAGTTTTTGTGACTAGTCAAATTAATACATTCTCTTTGCACAAGGAGAAAAACCCACAAGCGTCTTTTCTAAAGTACCTTTCTATGTGCTTTTGAGAGTTGAAGTACATAGCTACACCCCCAAAGTATTATGTCCTCACCAACAGGATTTTCATTTTAAGAAAATCACCTGCAAAGAGAAATATGAGAGGTACTTTAATTACTGCTGTTTAAAAATAAAGATAAACAGGTCTAGGCAAATCTTTAATCTCTTCAGCCTTTGTTAAATTCACCAACCCCTTTGGAATAGGTCTCTGGAATGTGCAGTACTTCCCTTCAAAGAGCTTTGGAAATGCTGCACCATTGTGATCCAAATGTTAAAAAGCACAACAGTGCATGCACAGAGTCCCATTTGTTTTGGAACCAGAGCACAAGCCCCCAAAATAGAGTATGGCCGCCTGGCCCGGCCTAATATTTGCCAGAATGTTTAAATGACTGACTTGCTGTTTCTTTGCTGATTTACTGACTCTGTTGTTGGTTGACTCCTTAATGACTTGTTTTTGTTAAATGATGAATGTTTCTAACATTTTAATTTTAGGTCCACATTGAATTAATGTGCATTTCTTTGACTTATGTTGGCATATGGTTTCTATTTATAACAAGGCACTTTTTTTGGATAGGTCTGCAGAAAAGTAGCTCGTAAATATTCAAATGACTGAGGGGTTTATTTATTTTTTGTCTTGCAGTGGAATTTTCAGGGTTGATACAATATAGGAAGCTAACACGGCCTAATGCTATCCAGTCATATAGCTCACTCTAACTCATAGCAACACTCCAGGGGTTTGGAGAATAATCCTTCTCAGTCCTGCCTGGAGGTGCCAGGAATAATGCAAAAGCTGTGTTTCATGACTCAGTTACAGTCATGTCCCTTTTGCTATTCTGCTTTTCAATCATCCCATCTGCGGGAAACTTCCAGCTTCAGTTCATCTCCATAATAAATGCTATGCATCTACCATGGAATTCTTGAATGTTGAATGAGATTCACAGGGCAAGGGGATTAGGAGAGGTCATTTGAACATAAATTTATGGGACACTTTGGAAACTGTATTTCAATGAAGGATGAAATAAATATAACTTTAATGAAATGACTTTCATTTATACAAATGGCATAATGGAATGGAATAGGGATTCTTGCTCACCCTTATTTCTATTTTCTTTTCTTAATATCAGAGATCATTCTAATCCATCCCCATTCCCTTTTAATTGGGAATTCTGGGCATCTCTGTGTGAAAAAGGTGTGCTCAGTCACATAAGCTCCACTCCTTATGTAGCAATTGTTTACTCATCCTTCCTAATTTCAAAGGATGTATATGAATTTATTTCTGTTTTGTATTAGGTGGATAGTACTACAACATAGTAGCATAAAATGTGGTTGGTTAAGTTGAAGTTCAGTACATTATAACGTTTGGACAACTTGTTAATGTACTGTATTAAACAATGATAAATTAAGGCATAGGCTAATGTGATATATAAGCCATGGTTAGTATTTACCTTCAATTTTGACTTCTTTACCCACATGTAAAGGTTGGCATTTGTTAATACTGATTATAGCCATGCCTTTATGAGGGTGATTAAAATACTATATATGTATAAACAATTATGACAAAACCTTCTGATCCATGCCTGCTTGGCTTTTCCGATTTGTATTAGCACTCATTTTAACTCTGTGAATGCACAGAGTTTAAGTAATTCCAATGCGGTATCCTATTGGTATGGAGAAATTAATTAAAAGAAATTTACTTTCTCAGCTGCAAAAGCTTTACCAGGATTTAATCTGGATCTCATAGGCAATCTTTTTGTCTGCTTGAACAAATGCCAATCCTGGGTTTTAGCTGTATCTCTTAGAGGCATCTTTCCTTCAAACACCCCTTTATGCAGTACTTAGTCAACTCTTGGACATTACCCAAAGAAGGCTCTTTTTATGCTCTTTTTCTTTGTTTAACTAGCTTTAATTTTAGAGGGACAGTGATACTATTCCTATAGCTTTGCAGGCATAGCTGAACATGTGAAATGGCCATGAGATAAGAAACATCTTTCAGACCATTTATTCCTACCTAACGGTATATTTCTTTCAGAAACAGCTAATAAGCTTTCTCTTAGCCACATGTTCTTTACTTGGCTTCAGAACCTCTGCTTTCTGAGTTTAATTGGCAAGAGCAAGTTCACATGAAGATAATTTAAGAAGGATTGTGCATGACTATAACTATTCTGGACTATAGTAAAACAATACACACTTTCATGGATAATAGAAAATAGCAGAACACAGCATTATCACATAAGCAATACAGAATAGATTCAGAGGTTTGGATAGCTGACATTTGTGGATAGTGTGATAATCTACCGTAACCAGGCAACATCAGGAATATTGGCAAGCAAAGTAAGGTTTAGGGTAGTTTTTTTTCTCTTAAAAACTTGTTAAATCTATTTAAGGGCTTATGAAACCATTGGCATATATTGTCCTTAAAATGGCAAAAAATGCCTTTAGTCCCAGCCCTAGTGTTATTTTTGGGGGGATGGGGAGGGCAGTGTTTGTATGATTTAATGGCTGCTTTTAGTCTAGACTACCTTGCTTTATTTTATCTAAGTTTTTAATTGTTTTAATTTAAGATTATATTTTGTAAGCCATCCAGAACCCTTGGAGTGGGTGGCTATAATAAATTTTAGTGGAATAAATAAATAAATAAATAAATACGTTTTAATGAAATAAATGCACCATCAATTTTATACAGGACCGACTTCTACAATCTGGTCATGTCAAGATGAGCGGACTTCAATTCTCTATCCATACATGTGGATATTATCCAACTTGGAGAACTCTGGTATTAAGCATTTTTTTAAAAATTTGATTTATATGCTGCTCTTCTCTGGAGACTCAGGGCGGCTTACAATACGCTAAGCAATAGCCTTCATACTTTTGTATATTTATACAAAGTCAGTTTATTGCCCCCACAAACTGGGTCCTCAATTTACCTACCTTAAAAAGGATGGAAGGCTGAGTCAATCTTGAGCCTGGTGAGATTCGAACCTGCAATAATTGCAGGCAGCTGGTGTTAATAACAGGGTGCTTTAGACCACTGTACTACCAAGGCTCTTTTATGGTGCAAAGAGGTACCATGTGCTACGTTTTTATATTCATGTCTAATTCTTTAAAGGAATGTTCTTTCTTCTGCTTGGCCTCTTGATTGACTAATGCAGAATCAATCTTGATGGATAGATAAAAATTTGAGAGCCATTCCAAGAGCCATTTGGAAATTGTGGCATTCCCATTCATGACACATTTGACTTTGCTTCAGTGATTATATTATGGTGCTGTTTTTCAATCTTAACAACTTTAAGATGTGTGGACTTCAACTTCCAGAATTCCCCAGCCAGTCATCTTAAAATTGTTAGGTTGAGAAACACTGTAGTAGAGTTTGTTCTTGGGGGTCAAAGTATGTGAAACACAATGATGTACATAAGAATAGGCTACGCAGACAGAGGTATGGTACAATTTAAATGGAAAATAAATTATTTTAAGAAATAGAAAAGGTTAGTGTTTCTGACTCCTCATATTTATCTAGAGATTGGTAGAATCAGTGAGAGTACTTCTCATGTTTTCAGCATTTCACTTCTGATTCTGTTATTCATCACCCTTGAGTGACATTTGCTATAAATCACATGAGTCACATGGACCATATGTTCATATTTTCTGCACTCATGTGTGTTTAGCAGGTAGTCATGAATTCTCAATACTTCACAGAGATAACAGAGAGGAAATAATCTACTAACTAACATTTGGTTTATTCACGAGGTCAAGATACATGGTATCTGGTTCTTTAGGTGAACCTTACAACTGAAAGAAAAACTTGATCAACAAAAGCAGAATTCCCTAAGGAACATAATTTTACCTACCCCAAATTGCTTCCTGTTATGATGCTGATTGTTTTCAGTACTGCTTTGAACAGAGCAAGGCATTAGGGAATGTAGCAATGTGCATGGATACCACTGACATAATCCAGTGAGAAATTAATTAGTCACTGTTTGCAGTGCTGCTTTGATAAAAGGTGCCAAAAACAGTAAAATATTATTATACAAACAACCCACATGGAAATATTGTGTATATAGTTGAGTGATTTTCACTGATTTATATATAATTTATTCCTCATATACCTAGCTATAAAGGCTGGGTAAACTAAGATTTAAAACACTTTACATCATATTAGCCAGATAAATTATGCGCCTAGAATATTTTACCAGTAAATTTTCATCCCTTTTGTGTTTATGAGTTGCCTCCGAAAAGGCTTTTCAATTTTTATGAATGTATCCATTATTCATGGGGATTTGATAATATTTTAGACAAACTTCTTATGTGGCCACGTTTAAGTCCATTTATAGCCAAAGAATTGTAGCAACCTATTTCTATCAGGTATTATTAGCTTCATTGTGGGAATGTTTCTGGTCTGTTTGCTGGCTTCTCATCAGATATACTAACTGAATTGGGGTGTGTGTGTGTGTGTCACATATTTGGTATTCTATTTTGCTCTTCAGCAAAAAGAAGAATCTTAAAAACTACTTATTGAAGATGACTTTATACATTTATAAATATCCCCTGAAATTATTTTAAATTGTCCATTTGTTGACTATTCAGGCAGCTAGACCAAAGGACAATTTTTGCCAAAGTTACTGAAAGCAACACAATTTTCAGTGCTTAAACTTCCTGGACTACCAAAGAGGAAAAAAGGTTTGTCAGTAGAAATCCTTCTGGACTAAAAAATAAGTTGTATAGAAGCTCCAGTAAGATTCCCAGATTTTAGTCATCTCTTTTCATTATTGGAATCTACTTAAAATGTATACAGTACTCATTATAAGTCTTTTTTTTTTGCTGCTTTTCTTTTATGGAAGCCATTGCCCACATGATCTCTACAATTATTTAAAGGTATACAATTCTGCAAAAATTAAATTTAATATTCTAATAGAATAAAGGAGCACAATTTATCCATAAAAACTGCCATTTCCTTTTATAATATTTTCAGGTCATTTCTTTGCTTGAGTGTTACAAAACTTTGCATTCCATAAAACTAAAACTGACAAGAATATATGAATGTTGGATGACCAAAATGTGTGGGTGCTATTTCGTTTGTAGTTGAATGAGAGTTTTTAGAATGGTCATAACCATTTAATAATGATTCTGTCCTTATTTGCTGAAACTAATTGTTAATGTAAAATACATTGCAGAACATAATTTGCAAGGACCATTATCTGATGATCATGGCCTTAGAAAACCATGTCTTTTTTAAAAGCTTGTCATAATATTAATTAGAGCCTATCAGGCTGAACAAAATCAGAGACAAATGCCTCTTACCTGGTTACTGTTCAAATTCTAGGGTGATAAAATTCAAACAATAAGCATGTTGTAGTCTAACACAGATCCTGCTATCTAGGTCCTTGAAGATACAGTCTTTAGACTGTTCTGAGAACTGTGGGAGTTCACACATCTGGAGAATATCCAGGATATAGACAGATGGTAAAACAAAACCACAGGTAAATCTGAAAAGGTCTTTACATGTGGGAAGCACAACCTATATTCTGCCCCATTGATTTCTCTAGATTGCTGCTGCTGCTGCTATAGACTCTGTTCCTGCTGTGATCAAGGAATCACAACAGACCAGTTACTCTCTGTGTAAACTTGACAGGATAGTGGGGAATGAAAGATCCTGTCAGAGCTGAAGAAGCTTCTTGGATGAGAAGCAAAACGTCTTCAAAAACAAAAAAACCAAGAAAGTCCAGTTGCCTCCTGCAAAAAACCACCTTTAGGACAACCGTGACTGAGAATCTCTACAGAAACTTTACTAGCATTACAGAGGATGAGATAGAGAGTCATACTGAAAGCGTTTATTTCACCATTGGTAATTTTGGCTTTTACCTCAAATCTTTGGTCATTTGCTCTGGGCCTTTCTCCTTTTTTAAAAATTAAAAATTTTAAAAATTTGATGGTAATATCCATATTTTCCTCATACTGCTAGCATTGAATGTAAAAACCTGGCATAGATCACTCTGTGGTGGATCATCTATACACTTGAGAATTATCACCAAGAGACTTATATGGTATAAGCATGATTTCACAGTAAAGTATCACACAATGTAATTCTGAAATAGCAACTCAGGAATAATCTTGGAAAATCTGTCCATGCTGCAATTCACTACCTGGCATAGTATAATAATCTTGCATAAAATATGCTCAAATTTTAAAATTCAGATTCATTCATGATCTTTAGATGACAAGCAATATGCTTAGTGTACTCCACCTAAATGTAACAATTTTAATCTTTATTATAATGATAACTGGGAATAATACAAATAATGACCATTTTGAACGGCTTCTTTAAGAAGTCTAAGTCTTGGTGGTTATTTTTTAAGAAATGGGAAATCTATGTCTTGGGTTAGATAATACTTTTGGTGTCTGCTAGTCTTTCTGCCCATCACATTTTAATTTTTATAAAGAATTTTCCTTTAATTCTTAGAAAAGAGAAATCTAGCAAACTGTGGATACAAGTATTTAATATTATATTTATTTGTAGGAAGCCTGGTGGGACTTACAGAACTTCCTTAAGCCTTCTTAGAAAATAAACATAGCAAGCAGTGTGGTCCATCAGCCCATAAAATTGGAAATTTGTCCATCAGCTCATAAAAAGACAACATTAAATGGAGGTGGTACATAGTGTCTCTGAGGGCTAGAATGGTTGTAAAAGCATTTCACTCACTTTGTCTTTTTATTTATTTTTGTTTTACTTTTTGCAGGGGCGGGAGCTTTTAAATAGTCACACCATCCTCGCGTGCGCTTTACGAACAGACCTCTCCCTAGATTTTTGAAATACTGATTAAACAGTATTTTAAAAGTATACCTTAAAAAAAACTATCTATCTCCATTCTAGTTCTTGTGGGTACTGAGAAAAAAAAATAACACACAGCTGAAAATGTTTGATGGACTAGTTAGATATATAATTATTTGATTTACCATCTGCTTGCATGGGAATTCATTTTGAATATACCTCTGTATAAACTTGCAACTTAAAAAAAAGTTTTCTGGACACGTTGCCGTAGCAGGTGCAAGGAAAGAGGAGAAGCAATACCAATGTCTCACCAATCTTCTTTGGAATGGCACCAAGTGTTGCATTATTTTACACAGAAATATTCTCCTTGAGAATCTGTACCTCACAGATCCTTGTGGTATATGGTTTCTGGCTTAATGACTTCTTAGTGCACAGTCAAGCTGAGTGAATGAAACAGCTGTGCCCATATGGAAGATGGTGTACACATGATTGTTCTCATTGATTTTCTTGACTACTTACCTCTTAAAAATGTATTAGTCCTAATTGCTGTAAATGATTTTAGAACTCTCTAAGAAAAATGAGCCTGGAGTCTGCCCTGAGAAGAACTGCATGTAGAGATCAGGTCTCTGTTGGCTGAAGGCTTAAGAAAGCAGATCAGACCTTTTTGCCTGAAGATATCTCACATAAATTCCCCTTCATGTCATTTAGCTATTGATGTGAGAGCTGAAGATTTTTCTTCAGAATAAAGAGGGAATACATTTCTAATTTATCCCAACACAGCAAGAGAAATGGAAACAACAAAGAGGAGACGATGTGCATAGTTACTTGAAATGAATCCTGTCTTTAAATCCTGCTACTTTCATACTAACTATTGTCATTAAAAGAAAATGAAATAACAATAAGCATTGTGAAAAAGGAATTCTGAAATTATCATATATATTCCTGCTACTAACTATTCAAGTATTTTGCTCAATGTAGTAAATAGGATTTAATGATGAGCCCTTTGAAACCTGGAGACAATTCAATACTCATGGTAAATATATCAATAAGCTTCATGAGACAGCAATTTTTAAAACCAAACCAGATTAGTCTACTTAATAATTTACTGATATAGATAACAAGGAGAATGTGAAATTAAGTTTAAAATATTTTGTTAACAAATCAAAGAAAAAAACCTTTAAAAAAATAACCTTAAACATTATTACAGTTTCCAGTATAGCCTCATGGCATTACTGGGTTGTCTTTTAACACTTGGGGCAGCAGAAGTCAAGGAGCAAAACTTCTCAGAAAGTTGCAAAACCTTGTTCATATAAATTTCAGAGCATTTCTGATTTCAAACAGTCTTGCATAATCATTGCCTTTGCCAAGCATCTTTCTTTACATCTCTTTTCACGCTCTCTTTGCAAGCGTGAAAATTCATAAACTTGATAGGACTGAATTAATACACAATTGTAGGTTAAAAAAAAAACCAACAACTCCAGAGACGAAAAAGAAGACCAATATCTTATTCCCTAACCTGTGTCTGTTATTTTAGGGTTGCCTTCCTCCTTACTACCTTCTCCAGACACTTATAAGCACTGCTATCCTGAAAATAAAAGATGGTAATGTTGCTACCTTCTAGCATCTATTACTATATTTTACTGATAATCATCTCATCATCTGTGGTAAGATAAGCAGCCAATAAATTTAATAAATAAATTTTCAGACATAAACTAATTGAATATTGAAGTGGGACTCTGGAATCATGGGGCCTCAAGAATGTAAGTACTGTATATTAGGACTCTGCAGATCCTTTAAAAAAAAGTTTGGAATATGCAGTAATGTATATAAGGGACCTCTTTTCAGATTGCTAAAGCAGCAGGTTCTTGTGATTGGTTCAGAACCTATCCTGGCTTCTTTGAAGGGCTGTGCATGAATACAGTAGGAGTCACTATAACATTATTGGTGTTGCTATGTTATTATCATATTATTGAGGCTATCTAATTTTGTCAGAGTTTGTTGCAGAAATTAAATCCAGAAAGCACATACAGGTAAACTGATTCAGCAGGATTCATTAACTTCTTTATATACATGTAACACATGAAGATAAATGTACAATATCAATATAGATTCTCCTTCGACGTAGTAGCAGTTACAAGCAAAACACACAGGCAGCAGTACAGCAGATATGCAAGCCCAGACTGGTTTCATTTTCGTTTTTTTGCACAGACTCAGAAGCTGCAGACTAAGACACGTTCTGGCTCCAGTCTGTCTCAACTCCCATTGGCTGACTTAGTTGCTATGCCTATTCATTGGCTGACCTTGTACCATGTCTCCATTCAGTCCCCATTGGCTGATCTATTCCAGTCCATGAGTATTCATACTCCGATAAATTTTGTTTTCGGTATTTCTGTGAATGAGAATGTATTAAATACTGGGTGTGTAAGTTTCACTCAAGGTGTCCACAGAGGTAAGAAAGTTTGTTTCTGTCTGCAAAAAAAATTGTTTCTGTCAGAGTTATGCAACATGTGGAAAAGAATCAGAATGAAGAAGAAAAAAGAAGGGTCTCAAAAGAGGATTTTAAAAACAGCAGCTAGTTCCCGAATCCCGGGTGAATGTGGCAGTGGATGTGACCCATAGCATTCCAGCAGAAAAAACAATATTAGGAGGTGGTAGCATTAGCCATGTTGTGAGGAACTGCTTAAACCTTTTGGAAGGCCTTCAAGAAATGGTACATTCAGATTTTAGACATGGTGAACATCCTGCTTGGTCTCTTTTAGAACTCACTGAATCCTGGACATTAGAGAGTTTATGGTTTTTATTTAAGAGGTAAGTTATGGGGAAAAGAGTGATTAAGTTTTGTGGTGATAAACTTAAAATTTTCTTTACATGATGGGATGAAAGGGAAAATGACATCCCTTTCCTTTTTCTCTTTTTTCTCTTTTACACTTTTTTCCTTTATAGTTTTCTGTTTGCATTTTTGTAGTTTACATTGGCTTTTATTCTCTCATTTATGATTCTTAGTAAAAATTATTTAAAAAGGAAAGAGAGAGAATTCAGGGAGCCTGGGGAGAAAGAAACAATGAGAAACAAAAGAGAACATCTCATCAAAAGTGAATCAAGCATTTTACAATGACTAAGCAGTGAGGTTTTAACTGCCAAAGCTGTCACATAATGGAACAGGCCAACAACTGAAACAAGGAAAGCCATTTGAGGCCAACCTGATTGGTATGAAAAAATAAAGCTTTTGCAATTATGTTTTCTCCCTGCCTTTCATGAAGTCTCCACAGCAAGATGAGCCTTAACAATGATGGATATTTCTTATCATGCTAGTAACCATTATATCTACACTCACTGAGATAATAAGGGTAATCAAAACTCATGCTTCAGGGCATAAACTGATTGCTTCAGGGGATCAAGAAAAAAAAACTATTTCCTCTTCACTTAGAGCATTGCATATTAATATTATAGAACTATCTTGCTGATTCCCTCTGAAGCATTACTGAATGCTAGAAATGAGTATTTCACTGAACTAGATTAAAAAAAATAATAATCCTATATTGGTGACAATCATGCAAATCCTCCAGGTTTTTTTAAAGAGACTTGAAATTCTCTATATTTAAAATACAAAATGCCTTAGAAGTCTTTGCTAAAGAAAAATGGTGTAGTGTTTTATGATTTTGTTGACATATTGTTCTGTACTACATTTTATTTAATAGTCATAGGTATCTCACAGACAACTGGCTCTGGACCGCCAAACCCCAAAGCCTCCAAAAATAATTGAACAAGTTCAAATCCAGCATCAGTCCAAATATATGCAATTAAAAGCATTGTATGATATTGTAATAGGAAGATAACTATATCAACTCCATACATGTGGTTTATAAAACAGAGGTTATAGCAGGGGTGAAATCCAAAATTTTTCCCTACTGGTTCTGTGGGCGTGGCTTGGTGGGTGTGGCAGGGGAAGGATATTGCAAAATCTCCATTCCCACCCCATTCTGGAGCCAGCCAGAGGTGGTATTTGCTGGTTCTCTGAACTATTCAAAACTTCCTCTACTGATTCTCCAGAACCCGTTAGAACCTGCTGGATTTCACCCCTGCATTATAACCAAATGGAATTTTAGATTCAATATTTTTCTCAAGAACTGACTTTGCAGGAAAGTTCTTTTGATTTTTAGGGACAAGTAAGAAAAGAGAACAATTTTTGGTGAGTATCTGCCAAAAAGCAATGAACAGTTTTAAATTTTGCTCATGTTTTATAAGAGCTATTATGTTTATAATTTTTAATTATTAGATTTTTGGACTGTCTAGTGTTGTGTAATTATAGTGATATACAAACACTGGAAAGAAAGAAAGAAAAATTAAGAATATATGGTTATTTATACCTAATGCACAAAAGAATTTATCAAGGGCAATGCCCTTGTTTTCAATGGTTTATTTTTTATTCTATAGTTTCATGTTCTCTGTTGATATAAAAATATATTAACTGACATAATCAGGGAAAATCTAATTGAATACAACATGTAACATCCTATCTAATTACCAGGATCAATACTGAATTAAAGCTCTTGTAATTCAAAGTATTGACAGTTGAATGTCAATTGAATATTACAAGAAAATAATAGTAATATTGAGTCTACCAAACTGGTCTAAGGTATTGTCCAATATAGAAGCTCAAGTTCAGATTCATCTATGATATTCCTAGATTTTGTTTATTTATTTATTTATATCCCACCTTTATTATTTTTATAAATAACTCAATAACATATCTACCACATGCTTGACCTCTTACTTTCCCCACAACAACCTTATGAGACAAGCTGGGTTAGAGACAGTGGACACTCCAGCTGTATTTCATGGCTAAGGCAAGACTAGAACTCAAGGTCTCCGGATTTCTACTCTGGTGCCTTAATTACTGCACCAAACTGGCTTCATCTGTCACGATCAATGTATTTGCATATAAGAATTAAAAAAATAACAATGGGAATAACAATAATATCAACATGGCTTATGGGTTTTTATAAAAATATATTGGAAACACAGCTAAGTATACTTAAAATTTAAAGCAAATGCTGCTACCTTTGCTAAGCTGCTAAGCTTCAGCGAAAAATGGAGGAACCTAAAAATTCTTTGTCAATTTGTATTTTTAATTTTTTTTAATTAAAAAAAATGCAGTTACTTTTTTAAACAACCATGCATTCCAGAAGTGTATTTTAAATTGCTGTGATGACTCCCCCAGTGATGGGATTTTTTACTAACAGTTCTGTGGGCATGGCTTGGTGGGGGTGGCGTGGCATGGCTTGGTGGGTATGGCATGGTGGGAATGGCAGGGGAAGGTTACTGCAAAATCCCCATTTCCTCCCGATCAGCTGGGACTCGGGAGGCAGAGAATAGATGGGGGTGGAGCCAGTCAGAGGTTATATTTACCGATTCTCCGAACTACTTAGAATTTCCGCTACCACCTCTGGATTCCCCTAGACGATTCCACAGATACCTCTTTAGATGTCAGCTTGGAAGAGGATGAACCAGTTCTTGGCATGTCAGGAGCTGAGTTAATTGATGGCTCTGAACAGCCATCTGGAAGTGATTTGGCTGAGGTTCCTGCTGGGGAAAGCATGCAGTTACAGACTGTCAGTGAGGAGGAGAAGGACCTGCCTTCTTCAGCTGATCCAAGAACACAAGGGGCAGAGAAAAGGCAGGAGCAGAGGAGGTCAGCCAGACTACTTGAGAGGATTGCCCTTCTTGATGGGCTGCATTGGAAGCTGGCTATTTAGCAACAGCAGACAGCGGGAGGCGTTCCTGGGAACAACATCTTTATTTCCTAGCTGTGTGTTTTCTGGTCATTGTGATTCCTGCCTTGCTTTGGATTGACACTGTGTCTTCACTTGAATCATGCTTTGGAAACTCTGGACTTTTCTTGACCCATGAGCTCTCTTGTGTGTGGTTTTAAGTTTGCCTGGTGGATTTATTTTGTTTGAGAAACTTTCAAGTGCTTTGTGAACTCTTTGGCCATTGCTTTGTGGACTAGCATTGGTCTGCTCATGGCTGGACTTAATTGGGACAGTTTTGGGGTTTTTTGGTGAGGGGAATTGCTGGGGAATATTAATAAACCCACTAAACCACAGTTAAGTTTGTGTGTGAGCGAATGGGGCAGCACAATTGCCCTTTTGTAATTTAAAAAAAAAATATTATCTGCCATCAAATCATGTGGCCTCTCATCAATTACATAGATTTTCTCTATGATGATCTATTGCTAATTTATTTTTTAAAAGTCTTCCAAGGGTGCATTCATTGCAACTGTATCTGAGTCCATCATCTGACTGCTGATCCTTCTCTTCTTCTCTTTCCTTCGGGGTGGGCTGCTGGGGGTTTGCAGGGGTTTGAGAGAACCTCTAACTAAGATTCTGTGCAGTTCAGAGAACCCCCAAATCCCACTCCTGGCTGGCCCACCCTGCCCCTCCCAGAAGTACCCACATGGCCCGTTTTGGATGCAGGTAAGTGCAAGGCATGCATGGAGGCTTGGAAGGGTGAAAAATGGGCCTACCGGAAGTTTGGGAAGGCCAGAATTGGGCCTGTTTCTGGCCTCCAGAGGGCCTCCCAAGCTGGGGAGGCCATTTTTGCCCTCCCAGAGGCTCAAAGAAAGCCTTCTACAGCCAGGGAAGGCCATGGTGCAAGAGACTGATACCCACCATGGTCACGCCCATCCAGCAACCAAGCAAAGAACCCCTTGCTAAACTTTTTGAAGCCCACCTTTTGCTTCCACCTTTCCTAATCTTAAAGCCTTTCCAGAAAGCTGGATCTTTGTCTAATGAGTCCAAAATAGGATAATTTGAGCCTGGTTTTTTGTACCTTAATTAAGTTGCACTTGTGAATTTATATAAGAAAAATATGTATCAGAAAAAACACATAAAAGGAGGCGAAGCAAGGGAAGTTTGTAAAATAAAGACATAGCGAGAGAGATTATATTTCAAATACCACTTATGGGAAAGTTGTGCACAAAAACCTCACGTGGCATGGAAAGCTGTACACGACAGATGTGGAGTTTTTAAAAGTTCATTAAAAATCCTGATAGGTTAGAATATCACTCACTAATGCTGACAGTAAAACCAGCAGAATTTTTACTGATCCATATGTTCCCAAGTAATTGCAGTTCAAACCAACAAAATAAAAACAGATTAAATCCTCCTAACATGAAGTTTCATCACAGTTAAATAATCAGTTCCTGACTCAAATACTAATAGAGTATGAAGATTTTGAGTGAATGGTAATTACTAATCTATATCTTTTTTATTAATATTAAACAGACTGCTAACTGATTTGGCATACCAATAAGGTTCACATGAAAGGTATTTTATATTCTTAAAATCTTGATTTTTTTTTGTTCTGTTTAAGCTCATAAATTTTCACAAAATGAGGCTCAACAGGTTCCATCAATCAGGAAAGGTATTATAATAAAGCATCATCCCTTAGATATCTTAAAGTACAGATCACTGACAATCCATGTCTTCTTTTTTTTTAATTGAAAAAGTTTTACACATACAAATTTTCCCCCTTTTTCCCCCCACCCTTCCCCAACATTATAAAAATACATATACATAAAATATAATTCCCTCCCAATCCCACCCTAACCCTCCCCACCACCCTTTTCCCTCCCATCCCCCTTGATTTCCACTATATGCAATGCTAATAATTCCAAACAATATATATGTTATTCATCCCTTCCGTATCTTTTTCTCTATTTACTAGCTTATCCATCAATCCCCCTCAGCTGAAAGCTACATAATATTTTCTAGTCTGATATTTATTCTACAATCCATGTCTTCTTAACCATCCCATTCTGTTAACTTTTGTTCTTCAACTATGTCCAAAAAGATTGACTTAGCTCTGAATATTCTGACTTTAATATAAAGCAATTTAATCCATTCCCCCCTTTGTTGTTATAAAGATGGATCTAAAATTGCCATTCTTGAATTATGCATGCATAGGGTCTTAATTTCTTCCTGGGCAAGGAAAATCTTATGTAGAAGACCAGAGCCAAAATGTCAGCATCTATTAGCAATTTTATATTGCAGCTCGATTTTTAAAAAGCAGCTGGTATCTATATTTTTGCTGACTGTTAGCTCCAAATTTGCTGACAAATCAAAGAGAAAAGACTGAAGGGAGACATACCATCATGTGGAAGAGTGGTGGGAAAAAAACAAATGGTCATTTTGCTACTTGATTGGCAACTGGATGCTATTTAGGCTACCATATATTTTTGAGCTACTTATTCATGGCTACTAATAATACTAGTTAGGGAGTCTTGGCATTGACACTGAACAAATCTGAAAAGTATGAGGTCAGGGAAAATTACAGTAACTTGATACAATATAAAAGTGGGTAGAATTTCTGTTCTAGGCAACATGGGGGTTGGATTTCATATTGAGGGATTTTGTGTGTGTGTTTGTATGTGTGCGCTAATTTTTAATTGCCCAAAAGAACTATAGAGAAGACAGGATTCATTTAAAATTGTATTATTTGAAGGATAATTCTCCTTAATTACAAATATCAATGGTTGAGCTTTTCAAACTGCATCTGATTTCTTCTGTGCTGGTCATCAAAAGAATAGCAATTTGGTGCAAGGAATGTGACTTAGCCTATACTGTTAATGTGATCCAGAAAATTGGGAATGCATGACTTTTATAAATATCTATTATTTATCTATCTATTATATATATATATATCGTATATACTTGAGTATAAGCCGAGGAACCTAATTTTACCACACAAAAACTGGGAAAACTTTTTGACTTGAGTATAAGCCTAGGGTGGGAAATGCAACAGCTACTGGTAAATTTCAAAATAAAAATAAAATTACATTAATTGAGGCATCAGTAGGTTAAATGTTTTTGAATATTTATTTCAAAGAAAAACAGTAAACTAGCTCTGTAAGTGCATAATGTAAACTACACTATAACTAAATTACACAAGAGAATGTAGTATATATATCAAAAATAATTCAATAACAATTTAATCTGATACATTGGGTTAAGTGATGTAGGGCTTGATCTAATTTCAGGCAAGTTCAAGCCTCTGTTAAGCAATATCTGCATTCTCTCTCTCTCTCTCTCCCCCTTTCTTTTTTTCCTCTCTTTCTTTCTTTGTCTCTTTCTTTCTTCTCTCTCTTTCTTTTTGGCCTTAGCAAGCCTCCCTGCAGCCAGTGGAAGCCAAAATGTGTTGCAGGAAAAAAGGTATTTTTCCTCACTCGAATATAAGCCGAGGGGGGCTTTTTTCAGCAAAACTAGGCTTATACTCGAGTATATACAGTATATATGGCTCTGTGTGTGTGTGTGTGTGTGTGTGTGAGAGAGAGAGAGAGAGAGAGAGAGTGTATGTTCCAGCATAACTCTGGAATGCCTCAAACAGTTTCAACCAAACTTGGTACACAGATGACTTACTCTCTGGAAACAAATATTGTGGGAGTAAGACACCCCTAATACCCCTCGGGGTGTGTGTTCTGTTAAGATACAGCTTGTTGTGCCTTAAAATGGCTGCTACTGTACTGCCTTAAAATGGCTTCTACTGTACAGCACAGTTGAGTTGCCATGGTAATGGCTTCACAGTACTCCACAAGGGGGCTCCCTCTGGTAAGGGGGAAAATCCAACATTAGAAATTACGTTTGGTCCGGACATTTTCAACAAAGCTTTTGATTATTATTGAGAACAAATATATGGCCATGATCGATAAAACATTACTGTAATTCGGCCTGCCTGCACCACTACGAGACTGACACAACGTACTTCACACAGATTACATATGAGAAAAGAACTACAATGTCGAACAGCTTAGTGCGTATATCATGGATAAGAAGCCACTTCTAAATTAAGATCAGAAAAAAGCATACCAAATAATCATGGATCAGCTAGCAAAACAACAAGGTGGGTATCATTTTACTTCACGCTTCTGGGGGCACAGGGAAAACATTTTTAACTAATTTAATACTTGCTGAAATCAGGGCTCAGGGTGAAGTTGCTCTTCCTGTCTAATGCAGGATTGGGGTAAATAAATACCCGGGCAATGCCGGGTTATCAGCTAGTAATATAATAAAATACTCCAAATGTACATAGCAGAACATTGCATAGCAATGAAAGGAAGCTATAAAAATATAAACAGAAACATCCTAACAAATCTGCAGTTGAAGGAGTGTGCAGATTGCTAATAAACAATTGTGGTCTTTGTAACTCTTCTACAATAACAAATCTTAATAGAACTATATTCTATAGTAATAGAAAGAATTGCAGTTATAATGACGAACTGACTTGACTCTCTTAGCTTTTCCTTTGTTTTGCAACTGGATGAGATTTGATCACATAGAAAATAGGATAAAATGTGCAAATCGTGGCTTGAGACAAGATAAGACCAGTCTCAGGGATATGGAAGAAGGAGGGTAAACAGGAGGCGTTAGGTTTCTTTGAGATCATAAATAACTAATGAAGAAACGCTCTTCATCTTCCCACATGTCAAAATATAATCATCACAGGGTACATTCAACACAATAGAAATGGATTTCCAATTTCCCCAATGATTTCCTCTCTCTTCTCTCTCTCTCTCTCTCTCTCAAGCACATATTTATTCTCTAGAGCAGTGTTTCTCAGTCTTGGCAACTTTAAGATGTGTGGACAAGAGAATTCTGGGACTTAAAGTCCACACATCTTAAAGTTGCTAAGATTGAGAAATCCTGCTTTAGGGAATTCCCCAAAGCTGTGGAAGACAGTGCAGGGAAAAGAGATGAACACAATGAGCACTCTTGATGCTAATAGTGGGGTAATGTAATAAGGAGATATCCTACACTTGACAGTAGGTTTATGGGCGTATACTCCTAGGTAGATGGAACACAGAAGGTGTATACAGATGCAGTTATTATTACCAGCCACAAGACAGTTGTTGTTAGACAATCACAGATGCTTTTTTTATTAAAGTCCTTTAAAATAAAACTTTCATCCTCACTACAGAGGAAGTTTTCTCCTGCCTATTCATTTATTGAAGAAGCAGTCCTTGTTTCACATTACTAAGAATATTAAGGAGAAAATACATTAACCAGCTGCAATATGCAATTGGTGGTTTTTGTTTTGTTTTTTCAAATGATGGGTAAAAGAAAAATTAGTCCCTTTATAGAAAATCCACATAGTATGAGCCACTTATCTTCTTCCTGAATTTTTTTTTAAATAGTTTGGCTTTGTTACTGTGTGGAATTTTTTTCCTGGTGTACATATCTATATACTCATGATAGGAGATAGATTGGGAGGGCTGGAGAAAAGTTGGTGACCTACTCCAGTAGTATCACTAAACGTTTATGAAAACTTCTTGAAGAACAGTTCCAAAATGGTCCCAAAAAGTGAGATGTCTTAGTCCAGAAGTTTCTAAGAATGCTGCTGGGGAAAACTTATGAATAGTCTAGGAAAAAGAGAAGGAAAAGGGAAAACCATTGGGCAACCTGAATGTTGATGAAGCTTATAACAAACCCCCCACCACCATCTATGCTGATAGAAAAAGAACAAGATTTGCACATGGAATATATAAAGGATGAACCGTGAGAAACTATATAACAACCCCCCCCCCCCCACTCCCACAAAATGACAAGAATTGAAAGGCATTTTTGGTGTCAGAGAGCACCCAAAATGGTTACAAGATCCAATCTGGGACTACAGATTCAGTCTTCTGAGCTTTCAGACTCGTGCTGAAGCTATTCTGGTAGAGAGGTGTTCCCTGAGGATGGGCTTCAACACAAAAGCTCAGGAATATCAGAAATCCTGAACCTCTGGTCCTGGTGACAGACCCAGATTGGATTCTGCAACATTAACCTGAGATGCATATATTTGCCTTCATTCACCCAGAAAAGAGCCTTGGTGGCGCAGCAGACTAAAGTGCTGTTAGGTAGCACCAGCTGCCTGCAATTACTGCAAGTTCAAATCTCACCAGGCTCAAGGTTGACTCAGCCTTCCATCCTTTCGAGGTAGGTAAATTGAGGACCCAGATTGGGGGGGCAATAAGCTGACTTTGTATAAAAAAGAACACCGCTTAGGGGCCCCCGAAAGCCCTACTAAGCAGGTATATACAAAAGTATGAAGGCTATTGCTTAACGCATTGTAAGCCGCCCTGAGTCTCCGGAGAAGGGTGGCATATAAATTGAACCAATAAATAAATAATAAATGTGTTTCAAGAAGGAAAGAAGGAATGAAAATATTTTTCAAAAGAAAACACTCAAATTGCTGAACAGAGAACGAAGGCTTAAGCTATCAGTAGCACAGATAAGTCAGGTGGCTTAGCAGGGAATATGAGGAAAATGACTAAAATGAGCATTGCAAAGAAATGGAGGAGGGAACTGAAAAGGACACATTTGAGATATTTTGTTCTAATAAAGAAAATTCAGACATCATTCACTGCAGGCAAAGGAACAATAAGGGGTAAAGACAGAAAAGTAGTGCGTGATAAAGAGAAAATCAAAAATAAATGGAAAAAATACACTAAGGAATTCAATGCAACTACTAATATACTTCAGCCATGAAACAAACAGAAATCTGAGCAAAGCTAGCTGTATTAGAAGATAAGGTAACCCAGGTGTAAAAACAGCTGCCGAAAAGAAAATTCCTGGAACCCATGGCACATCATAGAACTGATTAAATTCAAATCAAAAGTAACAATTACAACTTTGTGTAAAAGACGGGGCTCCAGTGGGTATCTGAAAGTCTATAAAGAATCTATGTTCACCTCCATCTCAAAGAAAAGTGACACAAAAGATTCCTCCATACACTGCACAGTATCTGTGGTATCACATATTAGCAAAATTTTGTTGAAAATCATATGGGGAAAAAGACTTTACTGACATATAGATCAAGAAAGAGAACAAGGCTCTTGAGACCACTTTGTAAATATTTTTTGGTTGTGGAACAAACATATGAATGTAAAAAAAGTATATTTATGCTTCATTCACTATATCAAAGCCTTTGTGCTCAACATAAAAAAATGTGGATGTACCTGAAAGAAATGGGCAGTACTTAACTCATTTAATAAAATCACTCTATAACAATTAAGAGGGCATTTACAGAGACACAGCCTGGTTTAAGATTAGAAAAAGTGTATGGCAAGGCCATACTGTATCACCATGTCTATTCAGTTTATATATAGAGGCAGTTTTGATGAATCATAACTTGGATGAAAGCCAAAAGTCCAATAAAAATTAGAAGCAGAAACATTAACAGATATGCAGATGACACCTGCATGATAAAAAATGAAGAATATATAAAACCTATCCTAAAAGACAAATGGAAAAGTGAAAAGTCTAGATTCCAGCTATTATTCCAGCTGTAATAGTGGAAGTCTATTCCTGAGATAAATCTTTTCTGGTACTGAATTAGTCAGGTTACCTGAGAGGTAAATGTTCTTGTTCTTGACTGGTTGGTCAACATTTAATTCCCCCCCCCCCCCCCCCAGGGTCTGACTCTCTCTTCTCACTAGTTAGACTGACAAATTAGTTGATTGACAGATCAGGTTCAGTTTTATCTCTTTTGTGTCTGAATTTCTTGGGATTACGTTTTTTTTCCTACTAAAGCTTGAAGAGCTAAGACTCAAGTTATGTTAAATACTGTTCAGACATTTTTGAATAACTAGACTTGAACAGATTCATTTGTTCTAACAATGCAGGAAGGCCCCTGCTTAGGTTGCATTTATGTTTCAGAACACCTTCTTAATATATGTTTTAATTATTTTCCAATTTACTATATTCTGAATTGTTAATTGCCATACATGCCATTTTTCTTTGGTTGAAAGATAGGGCAGAAATCCACTTTTGCAGCACCCATTTTGCTCCTACCCAGATCTTAAATGTATAACGATTGGCTGGAGTACATGTAGAGTCATAGAGTAGATTCTCCTAGAGGATGCTCCTCCTAGAAGAATGGTTTCCTAGAAGTATAACCAGCAAACAATTGCACCAATTAAATGAATGCATTGGTCCAGTAAGGACAATGGAACAATTCCTAGTCACTTCAATAGTTTCATCAGTTGCATACTTCCAAAGGCTGTATTTAATCGGTTCAATGGCTTGCCATTTGTATTTCCATTTTTTCCCCTTTCAGGTTCTTGAATTGGAAGATGTGGTAATAATAATGGTTGTGGCCTCTGCCACCAGATTAAAGTAAGGAATATAAGGCAATGGATAAGGGGAAGGAGCAGCTGATGCATATACTACAAATAATTAACTTTTAATTGTTTGCTGCCCAGAGTAACTGGTTTGACAGGTGGGCCTATATAAATTGAATAAAATGAATTAAATACAAATATGTTGTCTGCCCATCAAGTCTGGATGCATTGGAGTCCATATTCTCCCAAACAGAGGAGTAATCTCTTTACTCCATAATCGGTGGGAAAAGATTATAGTAGCAGCTGTGTAAATCTTACAAGCTGATGATAATATTTTTAATAATTTCCCCAGCTTTAGCCAACTGGGCCAGGAACTAAGACAGCATGCCAGAAACAAGATTCTCACTTGAGCACCAAGTGAGAAATTGGCATTATCCAAACAAGTTTACCCATGGTTAGCTGGACCACAGTTATTTCATTGCCTATATTTATACAACATACTGGCTGTATTTGCACAATACAATTACTCACAGTTAACTGAATCATATTTTACTCAGTCTTATTTTCTGGGTTTTCATGGAACCACTGAAGCACAAAGTAACCATACGGACACCAGGCCAGTGGTGGGTTGCTCCCAGTTAGCACTGGTTCTATAGAACCGGTAGTAAAACCGGTGGGAGGCCCCACCCACTGACCCTGATGTCATGAAAATGCTTCTGTGCATGCTTGGTTTGCTCATGTGCGCACGCGGCCCCACTGCAGTAATAAAGGTAAGTTGAATCCACCCCTGCACCAGGCTAAGGTAAATATGGCTAGTTTGTGAACACAGCCCCTATGTCTGATTAAGATGTAACCTATTATGTACCCAAGTGCCCAGTAGTAACTTCTCCTACCTGCTCTGGCCTTACTCCTAACAGCAGACACAAAGTAACTTAATTTTTGTGTCCACAGCTTCTTTTTTCAGTGTGATCCACCTGTATTATTTTCTGTCTATTGTTTCAGTCACTTCTTTTCCATTGTTACCACCTTATTTTCAAGAGTAAAGTCTATTTCTCTTTCTCCAAGCCTTTCTGAATTGAAATTCATGCTGGCATGCTGAAGTTTCCAATTTGGAATCCAATGCACTCACTTTTACTGCACCATAACAAATGTTCATTTGGAAATATTGCCCTGTTATACTACACAGGAATCTAGATAGATGATCCTCCTGTGACTGCTTCAGTGCACCTACATTCATGCCCAACCTAAGAGGGGGGAAAAGACAGGATATGTTAGATCAGGCGCAGGAAAGAAGACAAGACCAGCGGGGTCTGTTCAACAAGTTTTATTCAGCTCTTAACTAAGTCAGAACAGACAGACGACTGTGCTGCCGGAGCCCTTTTTATAGCGCTCCGGCAGACCAGCCGTCCAATGACAGCGGTTTAACTTTCCCGCCCGGAGGATTAACCAATCCCCGGCCGGATGTCCTTATAAGGACATAACACTCCTCCCCCCCTAGATGAAACATGGTTCAGCTCGTGTCAATCAACAAACGTAGTCACGCAGGTAGGCGGGACGTCTGGAAGCCCTGCTCGACCTGCGCAGTTCATTCTGTTCTCCGTCGTCCGTCTGGAAGGTGGCTGCTCCGGTGTCCTCCGACCCTCGCCCCTGGGATGCCTGCCGCTGGGTCGTTGAAGGTGCCGGCCCTGTCCGTGCGCCTCCGGCCTTGCTGCTGGGCTGCGAAGTGGTCGTTGCAGGTACCGGCTCCGGTGTGCCGCCTCCCGACCCGCTGTTGGAATATATCTGCTGGTCCGGTTGGTCTCTTCCCTGTCCTGGGTGCCGATCGTCGTGGACCGGTAAGTCCCTTGGGTTTTTTATATTTTTTGCAAATTGTCCGTATCTTTTAGACTTGTGTTGGTCGACCCTGTCTGGGTGGTGCAGGTCGACCTGGTCGGGTCGTTGTTGCTTGGGACGGGGGTCAGCTGGACGGAAGATTTCAGACGGGCGGTGTAGTTCTTGCATGCAGGGGTGTCGTAGGCCTCCCTCACCGGGTCGTTGTTGGCCCTCTCGGTTGGGCATGTCCCGGTCTACTGGCGTTCCCTGGAGTTCCCTGCCGTCGGGGTGGCGTTGGGCCGCCTTGCCGGTGAGGCGTGAGTTTTCGTTGCCGTGGAGTCCCCTGTCTACTCGGCAGTTGCAGTACGGTAGCTGGTCTGCTTGCTGGCCGGTCATGTTGGGGTGGTACGGCCCTTCCTCGACTGGGTGTTGCAGGGCTACCTCACAAGGGTGGTGTTGTCCTGCCCTGCCCGGGTGGCGTTGCCCTACCTCGACGGGGTGGTTTTGGCCTGCCTTGTAGGGGTGTTGTTGTCCTACCTCGTCGGGGTGGTTTTGGCCTGCCTTGTAGGGGTGTTGTTGTCCTACCTCGTCAGGGTGGTTTTCGCCATCCCCTTCCCACCGCTTCCGGAGTTGGTCGATGTGACGTCTACAGACCACTCCATCTTGCAGTTCGATAGTGTAGGACTTCGGGCCGGTTGAGCTCTCGATTCTCCCTTTAAGCCATTTCGGCAGGCCGTGGAAATTAAGCGCGAAAACCGGATCTCCTGCGGAGAAGGCTCGGAGGGGGCGGCTCGCGGTTGCGGTGACCTCGGAGTGGTACAGGGGGTGAAGTCGGTCCAGGGGTGACCTCAGCTTCCTGCCCATCAGCATTTCGGCCGGGCTCTTTCTAGTGGTGGCATGCGGCGTAATATGCTGAATCAAGAGGAAGTTGTCGATCTTCTCTTGCTAATCGCCCGGCCCCATCCTGGCAAGGGCCTCTTTAGTGAACCTCACCATCCTTTCAGCTTGTCCGTTGCCAGCCGGTCTGTAGGGGGCAGAGAGGGCATGGCGAATGCCCAAACTGGCCAGGAACTCCTCCATTGGTTTCGAGGTCAGCTGCGGGCCGTTGTCGGAAACAAGGATGTCCGGCAGCCCGTGGGTGGCGAATAGTCGCCGGAGGGCTCTAATGGTGACTTCAGTAGTGATGGATGCCAGGGGAATGACCTCAAGCCACTTGGAAAATGCATCCACCACTATTAGCAGGAACTTCCCTTGCATCGGGCCCGCAAAGTCTATATGTATTCGCGCCCACGGGTTGCTTGGTGTTTCCCATTCCGCAATAGGCGTTTGCGGAGGGGCGGGGCGGACTTCTTGGCACGGATCACATCTGGAGACCCAGTCCTCAATGTCTTTGTCCAGTGATGGCCACCAGACGTAGCTCCGTGCCAGTCCCTTCATGCGCACGATGCCAGGGTGCCCCTTGTGCAAAGTCTCCAATGTCTTTAGGCGCAAAGCCTGGGGAACCACAACCCTGTCACCCCACAGTAGGCAGCCCTTCATGGTTGACAGTTCCTGCTGCCTCTTTGCAAACGGCTTGAAGTCGTCGGTCAACGGTCCCACAGGCCAGCCGCGCAGCACCCAAGACATCACTTGCTTCAAAGTCCGGTCTTTCTGGGTTAGTGCCGCGACGTCTGCGGATGTGACTGGGCAAGCCAGGTCGCCATCGATGTGATGCAGTCCCAGGGTGGGGGCAGGGTCCTCCACTAAGTCCTTTGACGGGCATCTGCTCAAGGCGTCAGCGTTGCAGATGCTACTGCCCGGCCTGTGGCAAAGTTCGTAAGAGTACCCGGCCAAAAAAATTGCCCAGCGTGTCATCCTGGGCGATGAATAGTTAGGTGTGGGCTTGCTTCCCGACAGAAGGCCCAACAGGGGCTTGTGGTCTGTGATGACCGTGAACCTCCGTCCGTATAGGTATTCGTGGAAGCGCTTGATGCCAGCAACGATGGCCAGGGCCTCTTTGTCCAATTGGCTGTAATTTCTCTCGGCGCTGGACAGCGTCTTCGAGAAGTAGGCGATGGGGGCTTCCTTCCCGTCCGGGAACTGATGGCTGAGGACTGCTCCGACGCCGTAGGGGGATGCGTCGCAAGTCAATAGCAGGGGGAGCGTCTCGTGGTATTGGATGAGGACACTCTCGGAAGAAAGCAGGTTCTTGACAGCTCTGAATGCTGCGTCCTCTTCCTTCCCCCACCTCCAGGAAACCGCCTTCCCCAGCAAGCGATGGAGCGGTTCAGCCACGGAGGCTTTCTGTTTCAGGAAGACACTGTAAAAATTCAGTAGTCCCAGAAACGCCTGAAGCTCCGTCTTGTTTTGGGGGGCTGGAGCTTCATGGATAGCCTTAACCTTAGATTTGGTGGGGTGAATGCCGTTCTTATCAATGAGATAACCCAGGAACTCGACTTCCTGGACCCCGATGATGCACTTGTCTCTCCTGACCCTCAAACCCTTCTCCTTGAACCGCTGTAAAACCATGCGCAGTCGCTCAAGTAGTTGGGTTTTGGAGTGGCCGGAGATCAAGACATCATCGAAGTAAGGGACCGCCCCTGGAATGCCTTGAAGAAGGCGTTCCATAAATGATTGAAAAATACCTGGGGCTGCGCTGACCCCAAATTGGAGGCGCGTGCATTTAAATGCCCCTCTATGCGTGACAATGGTTTGTGCCTCCGCAGTTTTTTCATCCACTGGCAATTGCTGGTAAGCTTGGGCCAGGTCCAATTTTGCGAATATTGATCCGCTCCCAAGTGAGTGCAGCAGATGTTGCACCACTGGAACCGGATATGCGCTCTGCTGGAGGGCCTTATTTATGGAACACTTATAGTCGGCGCAGATGCGCACAGACCCATCATGCTTCATCGGGGTCACAATGGGGGTCTCCCATGCAGCATGATCGATCGGTTCCAGGACCCCCTGGGCGACAAGCTTATCTATCTGGGCGTCGACCTTGGGCCTCAGGGCGAACGGAACCCTGCGGGGCTTAAGCCTAATTGGGGTGACATTTTTGTCCAAATTGAAGGAAATGGGTTTCCCCACAAATTTCCCCAGCTTACCATCGAAGACTTCCTTGAACTCTTCGATGATGGCGTCGAGTTCGTCCCTACGAATTTGATGGATCCCGCTGATAGACAGCCCCAATGGCTCGAACCACTCCATCCCCAGCAGGCTCGGGCGGTTTCGCCCCACGACAGTGATGGGTAGGACTCCCTGGAAGTCGTGGTAGGTGACCCGGAGCGAAGTCCTCCCCAGGATCTCAACAGGGTTGCCGCCGAAATCGACAAGACGGGCCCGTAGGGGCTTGAGGTCTTTCCTCGAGATGCCCGGTTTCAGGCGCTTTAACTGGTGCCAGTCCATGATGGAGTAGTTCGATCCCGAATCAACCTCCATAGAGCAGGGTGTTCCCTCCACGATCACGGTGGCATGGAACTTTGCGGCCGCATCGTCAATGGTGTGGATGCCGGAGGACAGCTGCTCAGTTCTGACCGCCGCGTAGCCGCCGCCTCGTTGCTGAGACCTGGTAGAGGACCGTTTGGATGGCCTCTGGTTGTCTTGCCGTTTCTCGCCCCAGCTGGGGGGAAACGGACCCGGGGTAGGTGCTTCGGCCCTGCAGGCTTCAGCGATGTGCCCCCGCTTGTTGCAGCGGCGGCAGATAGCGTCTCTCCAACGGCACTTAGCCCTGGCATGGCTTCCTTTGCAGCTGCCGCAGGGCTCGATCCGGGCGCCATCTTGTGTGCGCTCGCGACGGTTTTGGCGGGAAACCTTGTGAACGGCCATTTCGTCGTCGGAGCAGGAGCTGGCAGACGACTCCTCAGACGAGCTCTTAGGTTGGCGGTGCAATTTGTGCACCCCTTTAGCCCTACTCATGGCGGCAGCCGCCTTTTCTGAGATTTCGGCTGCGATTGCCTCCTCAACGACGTCTTTCAACGCAATCTTCTTTCGGCTGAGGAACTTACGTTGCAGTCCAATGTCCCTCATGCCGAAGACAATGCGGTCTCTGATGGCGTTCTCAACGTTGTCAAACTCGCAGTTTGACGCGAGTTGCCGCAGAGCTGCCACAAAGTCCTTGATGGGCTCCCCTTCCAACTGATTCCTTTGCTGAAAGGTGAATCTGTTGGCAATGGGAGTTCCAGTGGGAGCGTAGTGCTCCTTCAGCACGTCTTGCAGATCGGCCCAGGACATCTCCTCGATGTTCTTTGGGGACACGAGGTCGATGGCCATCTCAAGCACCTCGGAGCCGCAATGCGCTAGGAACAGGGCTCGTTTCCGTTCATCGGAGAGGTCTTGATAGTTGTTTCCCCGCAGAAACTGGCGGAAACGAACCAGATAGGAGGTCCATTTCTCCACTCTGGGGTCGAATTTGGAGATCGGAGCCATCGCGGCTTGTGACGCCTCCATCTTCAGTGACTTCAGCTCAGTGAGAAATTCTCGATGAGTGACTTAGCTCCGCGTGGCGGTTCTTTTCAAATCCTTCGTCGCCAGTGTTAGATCAGGCGCAGGAAAGAAGACAAGACCAGCGGGGTCTGTTCAACAAGTTTTATTCAGCTCTTAACTAAGTCAGAACAGACAGACGACTGTGCTGCCGGAGCCCTTTTTATAGCGCTCCGGCAGACCAGCCGTCCAATGACAGCGGTTTAACTTTCCCGCCCGGAGGATTAACCAATCCCCGGCCGGATGTCCTTATAAGGACATAACAGGATATATTAAAAATTATAACTGAACTGGCTGAGAACTAATAGCAGAAATATTTCTTTAGGTGCAGGCATTTCCTTTTTGCTTTCCTTTTCCGGTAAACATTTGTTTACAGTAAACAAAGCAACAGGTTGCTTTCACACATCCTCACTATCAGTTTCTACTGGCCTGATTGGAACAAACTGCAGTGCTGTAGTTCAAACTTGAGGCAAAAGAAAAAGTCAGATTTCACTGGCTGCAAGGGTCATGACATCATTCTGCTCACTGAATAGAAAAACAATAAAAACGTGATTGTGGGGGAACAGGAAACAACATGCTAGGGAAGAGAAAAGCTGAGAAAACTGTTGCAGTTGAACAGTAATAACTGTTATTATTTATTTAGTTATTTGGGATAATTTTTTTGCCTCAATAAAATGGCTAATATGATTCATGAATATACATCAGGGGTGTCAAATTCAAGGCCTGTGGCCGGGTGCTTAGATCTGGCCCATGGGGCTGCCCTGGAAATGAAAGACCAGCTTGTGGTACCTCTGCCAGCGAAAACAGAGCTCCATTTTTTCCCTGGCAGAGGGCTGCAGGAGGCCGTCACAGCCGAAAACAGAGCTTGGGTGGGCTGTACACGGCCTCCCCAAGTTCCATTTTTGCTGGCAGAGGGCTGCAGGAGCCTGTCACTGCTGAAAACAGAACCTCAATGCCCACTGGCCATGTCCACCCCTTGGCCATGTCCACCCTCCAAGGTCAAACACAATCCTGATGCAGCCCTCAATGAAAATGAGTTTGTCACCCCTGGTATAGAGTCTTTAAGTACTTCATCCTCCTGCATCTTCCGTACAACTCCTAGGAAGATAAAAATGCTGCCACTGCTTTTCTCCAGAGAAATCTATTTTTGTCCTGGTTTATTGAGGAAGCTAGTAGCAATCTTGCCCTTTTCACTAGTTGATCTGACAGAGAGCCTACCCAAATGCTTTCCCAAGCAGAAGTATAGCCAATTCATTATGAATTCAAGTATTTATTACACCCAATAAGATAAAACAATTAGAAGTACAAAAAGTACAAAAAGAAAAAAGACACCCCCCTCACAAATAATGACCTCTGAAAATTTAATTTTGGCCCACTGTTCCTTTATCCTGAATTTATCCTATAATTTCCGCATTCAAATCACAGCCCATAAAATAAAATCAAAATTCTAATCCACAAGTAGCTTTACTACTCTACATTTTGCTGTATAATTCCTGATTTTCATCATGGACATATGTGAGTTCTGGCTTCTTTTCTTACCAGGATATTATTCAGCCTCTAGGGAAGAGCTCCATAGGACAGACAACAAGTAAAAACAAAATGGAACTCTCCCCTTCCTCTTTTTAAAAACTTCATCAGGGGACAAAACTGCCATTTCAGACTGATTCATTTGCATATGATTTTCCCAGACTATGACTGTCTCTTCCCACTTGGACTGACCATTCAATTCATTAACTCTATCAGTGACTGAACTTCTTGGAATGGCACTGCTCCCACTCTTTTGGCTCTGATAATCTGAACGTTAAAATGACAATTCTGCATAGCTGTGATTGAAATAATAAGCAGTAGTTCTCTGACAGCAGTGTTTAAAACAGCAGTGTCAATTTCATTTTAAGCTGGAATAAAGGTGACAAGAGTAGAGAGGCTGAGATTCAAGGTAAGGCAGAGCAAGTCTTTAAAAACGATTATTTAATTACATAATACCCTAATGTGGCTATTTATAATTAATGGGAGCTGTGAGCAGGAAACGTCTATTCCACAGTTAATAGAGAAACAGCTTCTGCCATTACTGTAATGCATTTTTTGTATGACCTTTAGCTTGCACGAGAAAATAGGCTGCTGATATTATAGTGGATCAGCAACACTGCCAAAAAGCAGGAAACTCACATTTCAGGCAAGGGAAAACCCAAAGGATATAAGCAACATGACATTACATAGATACAGTGGAGATCAAAATAAGGACTATGTCAAAATTAGAAAGAAAGAAAGCATTTAGGGTTCCGTCCCCCCAGCTCCCCGATTTATCACTTCTTGCAAATATGAAACTCAGGGGTCAAAATGAAGCTCTCATTATAACATAACAGTTGCCTTCATGTTTTCATAGAGTTGCAAGAGAATTCTTCTAATCCAAGCCCCTGAATAGTACTAGAATTCTTACAGCACCCTGGAAAAATGGCTCTCCAATTTTCTTGAAAATTTCCAATGATGAAATGTGCATGGTTTCAGTGGCCTTTCCACTGTTTAATTGACAACCTCCTAAGTAGAGTAGACCAAGAAATCAAGATGTCTAGAACTACTTTTATTGAGATTGACTATTCTGGAGTTTCTTAAAGATTTCAGTCAATGGTTTTGTGATAACACTGCCAGTTCTTTTGGTGGCATAGTATTGCAAGCTAACTCTGCCCACAGCCAGGAGTTCTATCCTGACTGGCTCAAAGTTGACTCATCCTTCCATCCTTCTAAGGTTGGAAAATGAGAACCCAGATTGTTTGAGGCTATATACTGACATTGTAAACCGTTTATAGAGAGTGCTCTAAAGTATATAGTAAGTCTAATTAGCTATTAGCTATTGCTAATACCCTGAGATATAATCATTGGGTATATAACACTTAGATTCATTCAGAGCAACCTGAATCCATTTTCATTTGGAATTTAACAATGATAAATCTAAGAAGCTTAAGCATGTAAATCTAGCAATAGATCCCAGTGAATTTTCATTCCCCTATCTTCATGGCTGTGCATTTATGTGAAAGAAAACAAAATGTGGGATATTGTTGCCCTTGCTTTTTGTTTCTTGCTCCCTGATGCTTAAAGTCATTTGAAATAATAATTCAATACCCAAAATAGGTGTAGTTCCTTTCAGTTTTGTGATTATCCAATCACTTCTGCTCCAGCAGCTTGAGGTTCTTCTGTGACATGGATAGACAGACAGATATTGCTGGCAGAAGTCTTTTCCTAAAGTTCATTACTTGCTTAGGTATCATAATTCCAAGTTCAAAAGTTTTACCTAACACACAAAGCAAAAGGATTTAGCATTGAATGTGAATGACATGTAACCAGTGCAACAGTGTTTTATAATCAAGGATAAACAATTAGTCCTTCACTCTGAGCTTGATTGTTTGTAGGCAGACGTTTCATTACCTGATTAGGTAATAGCTTGAGTACTAGAAGAAAGCAGGGTTTGCTCTCTGTTTATGTGCAATAGCTTGCCCTGTCAATGTTGGAGGGAGTCTACCAAAGAGAAAACACTCCCACCAACATTAATGGGGCAAGCTACTGTATATAAACAAGAAGCAAACCCCACACTCACTAGCACTAATGTCTAGGCAATGAAACATCTGCAAGCAAACAACCAAACTCAGAGAGCACCAAGAACTCCACAGTTCAACCCTGAGCTACATATAGTCTTTTTTTTAATTGATAAACAACTAAATCTGCACATGCCTAGTTTTAGACTTTTCAATTTTTACTTTCCTAAAAAGAATGAGCCTGCTCTCTCTGTTCTAATTGGAATACCTTATCTTTTCTAATCTATGTGTGTGACTCTAGAATAGAATAGAATAGAGTAGAGTAGAGTAGAGTAGAGTAGAGTAGAGTAGAGTAGAATAGAATAGAATAGAATAGAATAGAATAGAATAGAATAGAATAGAATAGAATAGAATAGAATTCTTTATTGGCCAAGTGTGATTGGACATACTAGGAATTTGTCTTGGTGCATGCACTCTCAGTGTACATAAAATAAGAGATACAGTTGCCAAGAATCATAAAGTACAACTCTTAATGATAGTCATAGGGTACAAATAAGCAATCAAATCATATTAGGAAACAGTCAATATAAATCATAAGGATACAAGCATCAAGGTTACAGTCCTAAATGGAGGGATGGGTGATAGAAACAATGAGAAGATTAATAGTAGTGCAGACTTAGTAAATAGTTTGATAGTGTTGAGGGAATTATTTGTTTAGCAGAGTGATGGTGTTTGGGAAAAAACTGTTCTTGTGTCTATTTGTTTGGTGTGCAGTGCTCTATAGCATAATTTTGAGGGTAGGAGTTGAAACAGTTTATGTTCAGGATGTGAGGGGTCTGTAAATATTTTTACAGCTCTTTTTGACTCATGCAGTATACAGGTCCTCCATGGAAGGCCAGGTTTCTTCTGTATCTTCTACTTCTGTGTAATGGCAAAACACTAACTTCCCTTCTAAAGTGGCACTGATTTAGCTTTTTAATACTTAATTACTTTCCAGCATTTATTATAATTCCCATGGCTGATGTGTTTCTCTTCTGTTACGCACATTTTCTCCCCCTGTTCATGCCTTGTCGATCCTCTCTCGCTGCATCTCAAAAACTGAACTGTGAAAAAAAGCTTCGTCTCACCGATATCAGTGAATAAGACACAACGCACAAGGAGGACGATATGGTAATGAATTACTCTTAATGCAACAGTGGTCCCTACTGGCTATGTAGCGAATAACGTCGCTTCTCTCAACTGAGAGGTCCGTCTGACAAGAGGTTTGTCGGCTGGGGAGCAGAGTCTGGAAATACGAAAGAGCAGCAGTGGGTAGCGCAATCCAAGGACCAAGCTAAAATAGATAAATTCGCGCTTCGTGAACGGCACCCACTTTCCATTCGTGAGTAGGTGAAGGTTTTCTTGGAGAACCTCAGAAAAGCGTCCCCAAAGTTACAAGAGGCCATTCGAAGTCCCAACGGTGCTTTTTTTCAAGAGGCAATTGGACTTTCTAGTTTTTCTCTGAAGACGTTTCGCTTTTCATCCAAGCTTGGATGAGAAGCGAAACGTCTTCAGAGAAAAACTAGAAAGTCCAGTTGCCTCTTGAAAAAAGCACCGTTGGGACAGCTATGAGCTGGATGACTGACAATCTCCAAAGGCCATTAGAAATACAGCTCCCACCGCAGCCGGATCGGTAGTTTATAGCATTCGTTGGAATTTATATTATAAACCCAAGACTTGAGGACAATTCCCACCAGTCGAGATGCAGCGAGCGCCCGGAGACGTGACCGGCGGCGGATGTGTGCGCGCACCAGTAACAAACTTACATTTCCTTCTTTCAAATCCCTTGTGACGGTCACCAATAAAGTGGGACGGCCCAGCTTGCCCTGCCGTTTAAGGGACCACCATCCGGGCGCTTTCGAAGCTTGCCTTGGCTCGCGCACCCTTCTGTGTCCCCCCCCTTTTCCCCTCCCCCCCCTCCAAACCTCGGGAGCGCGTTACGCCTCGATCTCTCGAGCGCGCGTGCTGAGCGGAGGTATTTAAGCAGCCAGCTCGATCCGAAGTTAAGTGAATAATGACGGAAATTACTATTTTCAGCTGGAAACAGTCTGTGGGCGCTTTTAGAATATTTGATCTAATAATGGCCCCCCTGGAAACCTCGCATGTTTGAGACTTTCAAGCTCCTAGCAGGGGGGGTTTCATTGCTCTCGGTTGGGCAGTTTAACTGCAATCCTTGTTAACTGCAATCCGGTTGAGGAAAAGTGAAAATTGTTCTCTCTCTCTCTCTCTCTCTCTCTCTCTCTTTCTCTCTCTCTCTCTCTCCCCCCTCTCTCCCCCCCTCTCTCTCCCCCCCTCTCTCTATCTATCTCTTTTAAAATATTCTCTCCTGCCCTGCCTCCCGATCACACGTAACCAGCAGCGCCTTATCACACGAGAAACGGTTTGCCAATTATTATTATTTTTGTGCGTTGTCTCTTCCTGGGGCTCCTGCTGAAACGGAGTAGAGCGAATACCCATCCTCGGGCAGCGGAATACCCAGAGTGGCACAGGCGCGCGCGCGCGCGGGCTCAGGCAGGGAAAAAAAAAACACAACAACAGTCTTTCCATTGATTTTGCTTTGAGAACCTTCCAATTCCCCATTTCTACGCGGGCTGGGTGTCCGGTATAGAAACGTCTTGTTAATGACTCGCATTTCCCCGCCCTCCAGTCGCCTAGCGCCAAAACAAAAAGGAAGGCAGGATGGGGCTTTTTTTCCGATAGCGAAGCAGACAAGCGAGTGGCGACTGATGCGCGGTGCTTTCTCTGGTTTATTGCCCTCCGCTCGCCTTCCCTCTCTCCTTCCCTCCGTAGGAGTGAGTGGGAGAGGGAGAAAAGACGAGCGTTAGGACTCGGGGGAAATCTCCCCCCCCCCTCTTTTTTTTTTCCTCGCTTCTTCAATCAGCTTGTCCTATTCCTCAGAGCAGGGATAGCGGAGGCTTCAGCCGCGTTCGGGAGAATCCGCTCCAGTCCCAACTCTCCGGGTTTATCAATGCAAGGGATGTTTGCCGGACGCACGGAGAACCGGCTCTTCTGCTGCTATTGCCGCGGGAAGGGCATATGAACTCCCTCAAAGAATGACTAGGATTGCTACGTTTGCCATTCTCTTGCAGCTGTTGCAAAGAAGTCGGGGACAAGTCTTTGCAGGTAAGCGGCTCCTGGATTTTGACGGGAGCGGGGCTAGAGCTTTTGTGTTTGTGTGTGTGTGCGTGCGTATGTGAGAGCGGTGTTTTGCTTTGAAGTAAACCAACGCTTGTAAGGGGACCGGGATTGCCTTGCGAGGTTTCCTGGACCTTCTGCCTTCTCTCTCTCTCTCTCTCTCTCTCTCTCTCTCTCTCTCTCTCTCT
>WNWU01000162.1:7053914-7091800 GCA_012654045.1 Ptyas mucosa | reverse complement strand
TCCTATCCTATCCTATCCTATCCTATCCTATCCTATCCTATCCTATCCTATCTATGTGTGCATTTCTCTCTGTGTTTGCAAACAACAGCCTTAAAGTCCACTTAGTCATGTCAAATTGCAAGTTAGCTTTTTTTACAATAATGCTGCTGTCCTCACATGTAATTTTCATTCTATGTTGTACTGTGTACTGTTATCTCATGTAATTTTCATTGATAAATGAAGTGCTAATGGTAACAGCCAAATTCAGGCAGAATGATTTTTGTCATTTATCATCAAGTCATCTCCTGGTCATTCAATGAGGCTATATTTTGAAATATTGTGGAATCGAACCAATAGGGTTAGATAATTCAGTGGCGGAATTTATATGCCATGCTAAATCATCATTTGCTTTTGCCTTGGTTTAAATAACTACAGTAGCGGAGTTCAGATATGGCATGGGTGCAAGTGTGCAAATGTCTCTTTGTTGTTTTGTAGGAAGCTAAAATAGGGCTTGCTTTGCCTGATTTTAGAATGTGACCCTCCAGCCAATCAAATTCCATTTTGTTGCATTAAACTGTAAACGATTTATAATAATGTTGGGTTTACAGAGTACATTAATATTTGAGATTGTTCTATGTGTAACGAAATGTATTATAGCAGGTTTGATAAATAAATAAAAATAGCCCTTAGTGGTTAATGCCAACTATTAATTCAATGCCTCCTTATCAGTTATCATGGACATTTACTTGTGTGCTTTGAGATTCATTTGGCTTTCTCTCTTTTTCTGACTCCTGCATTTCAGGAAATGAAAAGAATTTGAATGCCTAGAATTCTGTTACGTCAAAGTAGAGAATAAGTACAAAATAGAGTAAGATGGCAAATCATTTATGAGGATATTAAGCATTACCTCAGGAAAAAAAAAACCTGAAAGTTGAAGGAGATGGGGAGAAATCTAGAAAATATTTAATTTCTTTTGCTTGGTAACTACTTTCAGTATATTGATAGTATATAACATAAATATCTATAGGCCCTTTGTAAAAGGCAATCCACAACAGCTGCCATAGTATGACGAGTTAACTCTATAACTACTGTTTCATTCCTCAGGGAAACTGGTAGTTGTACATTTCAATATATATTTTCCTTCTTAGCTCATTTGACTTTTCTTCTTTCGTGAAATAAATGCTATAAACGTGCTTGGAAAAATCATCCTTTTTCTTCAACTATAGACAATTGGTCTGTCTGGATGAAAGAAATTATTTTTCACAAATGAAGGCAAATATATGTATCCCAGGAAGAAGTTGCAGAATCTAATCTGAGTCGGTCACAGGGACCAGAGATTTAATCTTCCGACCTTTCGGATTTGTGCTGGAGCCCATCCTCAGGGAACTTCTCTCTCACCAGAATATTTGAGAGATACCATATTTTTTGGAGTATAAGACACTCTGGAATATAAGATGCACATTAGTTTTGGGGGAGGAAAACAAGAAAAAAAAATTCTGCCTCTGCCTACCAGCATCCATTAGTATTCATCTGGCTAGCATCCTTGCAGCAAATAGCAAACAGCCTGGTCAGCTTCAGCACATTATCACAGCCTGATTCAGCACAAACAGCTGATTGGTGGATGGATTGGCCTCCTGGTATACCTCCAATCAGCTGTTCCAGGCTGCAGGGATTGCCACAGACCATTGCCGCCTCCATGCCTTGTGTTTTTGGCCTCTGTGCCTTGCATTTTTGCCCTCTGAATGCTCTGTTTTAGACCTGTTCCAGGCTGTGGAGATTTCCACAGCACATCGCCGTTGATTGCCACTTTTGCACATTATGTTTTTGGCCTCTGCACATCACGTTTTTGACCTCCGCACACCCTTTTGGTGTCTGTGCGTTGCATTTTTGGACGGTTCCAGGCAGCAGAACCTCCTGAAAACACAACACTTGGAGGCCAAAAATGGGGCATGCGGAGGCCAAAAATGTGATGCACAGAGGCTGAAAACACAATGCGCGGAGGCGGCGATTGGCGGCAATGTGCTGTGGCGATCCCTGCAGCCTGGAATCTGGGTCCCACTTTCTCCAAGAGAATGATGGAGGTTTATGATCATACATTCTCTTAGTATGTGAATTATTTATAGGAAGTTTTTTTTTAAGTTTCAGTGATTTACCCCGTACCTCACATAAAGGCTATAGAGCCCAACCTGTGTTTTGTGTATAGTTGAGAACCACTGTATTAAGCCATTACAGAATTCCGAAGTAGCCTTCCTTTAAAATAAGAGATCTCTTTTGGTTGCCATGGAAACTACTGTGCTGCTAAAAAGGTAGGTACTGTAAGAGTTTTGTGGCACTCATGGAACAAGAATTGGGGCAAAGGTTATTTTTTTCTAACAACTGCTATTTGTGACGTTATTTAGACCTTTTCCTGTTAATGGACTAAATAAGATAAATTGATTTTGTTATTACAGCTTGTAGCTCATTCTGAACACATGGATAGAACAGGGAGTGTGTTTTTTACTTTTAGAATTTCTTTGTTGCCTGAGACAACTTTTCCTAGCAAAGTTGCACTGAAGTAAATAATTTACACCCGGAAAAAATGGCTTCTGAGTTGTGTAAAAGGATGTAACATCCCTCTCTTCTATACTTTTGTTTCTGAGAGGTCCAAGTAGCTAATGAAGATAACAAGGTGGTGGATGTAGTTTTGGATGGAGAAAAGATTACCTCTGATGTACATTTTACTTCCAGACTGAAAATTGAAGTACTTTTCTTGTAGATATTTGGATAAAGCTGTAAATTGAGTCAGGGTTTTTCTTTCTACAACTGTGCTTCCATTTGAAAATTTGCCTTAGTGTCTTCAAACACAAATGAAATGCTGAACTGAAATCATGCAACCTTCTCTAAATCCTGCCAAAAGAAATATTTAATGGAATGATAAAGGATGAATCATATCCTAATTCTTAGATATAATACCAGATGTGTTTATGGTTATATTGTACTTCTATTTAGCAATTGTTTGAGTTATAATACTAATACACCAATTCCTCCCCCCCCCCTTTGAGACATTCTAAGTTTATTTATTTATTAGTCCGATTTGTATGCCGCCCTTCTCCAGAGACTCAGGGCAGCTTACAATGCGTTAAGCAATAGCCTTCATACTTTTGTATATACCTGCTGAGTAGGGCCTTCCCCCCCCCCCCCCCCAAGCGGTGTTCTTTTTTATACAAAGTCAGTTTATTGCCTCCACAATCCGGGTCCTCATTTTACCTATCTTGAAAGGATGAAAGGCTGAGTCAACCTTGAGCCTGGTGAGTTTGAACTCGCAGTAATTGCAGGCAGCTGGTGCTACTTAACAGCACTTTAGTCTGCTGCGCCACCAAGTTAAGTCAAGTTAAGATTGAATGCTTGTGGATTGTTGATAGATTATTATATGTATTTGCTAAGAACTTATTCCAGAATTTCCTTCTTCTAGTTTATGAACAGGTTCTCAGCAATACGGGAACAGATACAGCTCAATGAAGGAGCTATTCAGAGGAACCAAGATCTATTAATTTTTATATGGGCAAAAACTTAGTCTCCCAAACTGCAAGGAGAGGTAGATTGGGTAACCATTCTATAACAAGTAGATGTTTTGCATTACAAAGTCTCCATATAAAGTTATGGTACTTTAGACATCAAAACTGGGCAGCATTTCAATTGCTGAAGGTTGTTTTTCAAATTGCTTAAAAAACAACAACAATATTTATTAATTAAATTTATTGACCGCTCATTTTACCGCAAGATAACTGTGGGCAGTTTACAATATAGTGCAATGATGTATTCTGGGGGATGGGGACACCCCCCCCCATTTTGTTTAAAGTACCCACTTTTATTTGCCACTTATTTTGTGAAATAGCTGAAATCTCCTGCCACCAATTTGCAGCATGATACAACATAGAACATCATCAGAGTTGGAAGGGACCCTAGAGATCTTCTAGTCCAACCCCCTGCTTTAGCAGGAGACCCTATACCATTTCAGATAAATGGCTGCCCAGTTCTCTTCTTAAAAGCTGATTCTTAAACTGAAGGTTGTGAAAGGCTTTAGGAACCACCCAGAACTCCTTAAGTATCACACACAGCTACAAATCATTCATCTTGTTTTAGATGAAAAAAATACATAACCCTCATTAAATATAGGTAGGTGGAGTATCCATTGTTTAGGATAATTGTTTTCCAGCTTCCCTGCCAAATGTTTTAGCAGTATGGCAGCTAAAGTTAGCAAACTTCTATCTCATACTCTTATACAGGTGCCAGTTGAAAGATTGAAGATTGAAAGATATACGTATTTAGAATAGTTCAAACTGAATGATTTGAGTGTTCAATGTTTTCCAATATCTCTAGATGCTAGGAGGACTTGGCAGGGAAAACTAGAGTAAATGAAGAGGATTAAAATTGCTTCCCTCTCAGTGCTGTCATCCAGCCTCTTTGGACATTAGTAGGCCCTACTACTAGTCTTACTACTAGTATTAGGCCACTAGTATGTTCTACTAATACTACTAAATAGTCCTTCTATTTCAAGAAGGTGGAAAGAATAGGTAAAGATACCTATTGAAGAGGGAATTTTGAGGGAAACAATGCCCTATCCTGTTGTGGCCCGCCAGCGGCCTGCACGGATTGTGGCTGATCCTGACGAGGAGGAGGCTGGTGTGGTGTTGTGCCAGCAGCCTGTGCAGCCGGCGCTGGAGTTGGACAACGAGGAGGCCGAAGAGGATGTGGTACCAAAGGCAGAGACTCAGCCAGGGCCTTCAGAACCTCCAGAGGCTCCTTCAAGTGAAGAGAGTGAAGTGGAGGAGTCTCTTCTCAATGCTCGAGCACACAGGACTGCCAAAAGGCAGGAGTGGCTACTCAGGAGGAGGTCTCCTCAAGAGTAAGGCTTGGGGTTAATTGGCCACTCCCTTAGCCTATTTAAGTTTGCACACAGATAGCAAATGTTGCTGGAAACAATGTTTGGTCCTATGCAGAGCATTTTGAGAGTGAGTTTTTTGTTACGACTTGGTTTCTGGGCTGATTGCCAACCCTTGTTGGACTTTGTTTAATCTCTGTAATTCATAGCAGGCTGATAAGGACATTTGTGGTTAAAGCCTGCATTTTGAAAGGAGTCTGTTTGTATTAAACAGAGTTTTTGGAGCTATGTGTGTGTGCTACATTTCTTGGGACCCGTAGCTGGGGCAGAACATATCCTTAGTCTGATGTTACATTTAAACACACAGGTAGATTTGTTTACTTTAGAGTACCACATTTGGCATGTACCTACATGCCAAATACTGAAGGGAAAATATGTGGTTTTCTAGTATCTAGTTCAACTGAATTAGGAATTGAGTATTATGTCACTATGTTATATTCAACTTCATAAAAGGGCTTCAATGCTACTTTGATAATTGGATATTAATGTAGACCACTTGCCTCTTGCTTTCTGCACTATGTGATCTTCCATGCACCTCTCGCTATGTTCTCAAAACAACGTCTGTTTCTCATCATGGGGCATCATTTAGAGAGCCACATTGCTTCCTTCTCCACTGCCTATTTCAATAATGGCTCTCCCTTTTTCCTTAGATAATTGTCTTCTTGCATATGGACTCTGTTTTGCCATTGTAGGAAGGTCATCACCATTAAGCACAGTGGCGCTCTCATACAAATGAGTAATACTCTCCATCTACACAATTACTTTTTCATGAGTCAGAGCTCAGTAGTCTGGCCCCATTTCTGCAGAAGCTCCTGCTGCTACTAACAGGAAAAAACAACACCACCACAAGATCATATTTCCTTGATGGAAGAAAGAAAATTGTTATATCTAATCTGAACTAAGCATATCACATGTACCTTTTAATCACGGCTTCTGTTTTCTTTTTTTCCTTTTCTAATAGCAGATAAATGCATATAATCTTATTATGCAGTAATTCTGAAATGCCAAAAACACTGAGAACCAGATCCTAATGCATTAAATAATACCAGATGAGAGATTGTGATGATTTAATTGTTACATAATGTAGCCTTTTGCTATAAAGTATGCAATTACTTATTTATTATGTATCATTACACCAGGAAAGTGTGTAGAGTAGTTAGATTTTAGTTTTCTGCAGAAAGGGCTTTTTATATGGGGAGGCAGATATTTGGAGAGTGGTATCTCTTTACTCTTTTTTGCTTTTACTGAATAATGGGGTTACTTCATAAATAAAAAAAAAAACCAAGTATGTATATAGGAACCAGTGGTGAAATCCTGCCAGTTCTGTCCAGTTTGTGCGAGCCGGTAGCACTGGCGGTGCATGGTTCAGTGAACCAGTAGCGGTAGCAGTGCGAGGCTCTGCCTATCCGCCTGGATGTTGTTACTTCCTGGTTTTAACCAGGAAGTTACCCGTTTTTGACCCTCTGCGCATGTGTGGCGCACTTCCGAACCAGTAAGGAAGGTAAGTAGATTTCACCCTGGTAGGAATTGGTAATTTGGGGTTAATATCCTTGCCCAAGCATATGCAGTATGGAATAGAAAGAATTACTTGCTTTGTTAAATAAGCCAATACAAGTCCTAAACCAGGGGTGAAATGCTCCCAGTTCGTACCGGATCACCTGATCCGGTAGCAATGGAGGCGGGTGGTTTGGAGAACCAGTAGCAAAAATCCCTGCCCTCCCCCATGCCCAGCTGAGCCGTGTGATCATCAGAGGCTTTTTTTCTCTTAAATGGCTCTGACGATCCAAGCTGAGTTGCCCGATCAAGGCAACTCAGTTGGGATCATCAGAGCCATTTAAAAGAAAAAAGTTTTTTTCTTTTAAATGCCTCTGATGATCCAAACTCTGATGATCCCAGCTGAGTTGCCTGATTGGCAGAGGGTTTTTTAAAAACCCTCTGATGATCAGGCAACTCAGCTGGGATCGTCAGAGCCTTTTGAAAGCATTTTTTTACAACCTCTTCGCTGAAGAGGTTGTAGAAAAAATGGTTTTAAAAGTAAAAAAAAAAATGGCCATGCCTTCCCAGTCACATTACCCCACCACCACCAAGCCACGCCCACAGAACTGGTAGTAACAAATTTTAGATTTCACCAGTGTCCTAAACAGGATACAGTGTAGGAAATTTTCTCGGTCTGACTCAGATTTTTGATGTAACTGATTTCATACATTGAGACAGGCTGGTTTCTTCCAGGTTCTAGGACTCATTTATGCCTAATTGGAAATGACAAGGTGTAAAACAGGGACATTCTATAAAGGAAACCTTTACCTCTTTACTACTTGCACCACTCAGAAGACTACCCCCTACTCCTTACTTCAAATATATTTCCAGTATAACAATACAAAAATGTAGATCTTACAGAAGACCACAGCTTGTAGTTCAGTTGAGAAATAGTTGTTCCGAATGCTTTCTTTAAAACTACTTTATCATGCCAGAGTAAATGGAGAGAATTTCTACATTATTGATTTATTACATTAATATCACATCTTTATTCTGCCTAAGGTGACATACATGAGAAAATTCAGGTAAGTACTCTGTAAAACATATTGGATGGAGAGAAAGTGATTAGCTCGTAGTCATCAAATAAACTTCATAGTGAAATAGGAATTTGCACTTCCTAGTCCAACACTGTGACATTACTTGTTCTGATTTTCCATTCGGATTGCTGCTAACTGATGACATTTGTTCTGATTACATACTCAAGTGGTACACTAACTGGTTTATCAGAAGTAAGTCTTCATTTGTGCAACATTTCTAAATGACTATTAAAGATTAGCAACCGTGCCTAATGAAAGCAAAAACCTTCAGCTTATTGCAGTTCAGTGTTGGAACAGCAATTGTCCCTTTTTTCATGCCAGATACTCTGAATGCTCTAACTTTACACCATGGAATCTTGGTGTGTGACTTTCAATCTGTAGGTTTCACCTATTGCTTGGATTTGGGTTCTTGACTTTGCCGCCTATTTTACCCTGTGCTGTGAATGTTCCCCTCTTACCATACATTCATACATTTACTGAAACTCCCTAATAATCTATGAGGGAGAGATGCTTTTTATCATGCTTTGGATTTTTTTTGTGTGTCAAATATGTACGAGAAAACATATATAAACATGGACATGAACACATGAACATGTATAAACATGGACATGAACACAGGAAATTAGTATGAAAAAATGGGGATGGTAGGATAGGCACGGTAGGCACGCTGGTGCACTTATGCATGCCCCCTAGGAATGGGATGAGGTCCACGGTAGACAGTTTAAGATTGAAGCTGTGAGAGTTAGAGGATGTAAAAAGGGTAGAGCCGTGATGGCGAACCTATGGCATGGGTGCCACAGGTGGCACATGAAGCCATATCAGTGGGCACGCGAGTGTTGCCGTAGCTCAGCTCCAGCACGCATGTGTGTGCCGGCCAGCTGGTTTTTGGGCCTTTCGGTCCCACCAGAAGTTGGGAAATGGGCTGTTTCCCACCTCCAGAGGGGGTGGGGAAGGCCATTTTCACCCTCCCCAGGCTCTTAGAAAGCCTCTGGAGCCTGGGGAGGGTGAAAAACGGGCCTACTGGGCCCATCATGCCATCTTGTGCTAAAATCAGAGGGGCACGCATGCGCAGGGGCGGGGCGCATTGGATTATGGGTGTGGGCACACACGTGGGTGACCTCCCCGCACTCTCCCTACTTTTGGCACGCGATGGCAAAAAGGTTAGCCATCACTGGGGTAGAGCATTCCAGGCATTAACCACTCTGTTGCTGAAGTCGTATTTTCTGCAATCAAGTTTGGGGCAGTTTACCTTGAGTTTGTATCTATTGTTTGCCCATCTTTATTGCGATTGAAGCTGAAGTAGGCATTGACAGGTAGGACGTTGTAGCAGACAATTTTGTATACTGTGCTTAGGTCAGGCCATAGGCGGCATAGTTCTAGGTTGTCCAAGCCCAAAATTGCAAGCCTGGTGTCATAAGGTATTCTGTTGTGAATAGAGGAGTGGAGAACTCTTCTCATGAAATACCTCCAGACTCTCTCAATTGTATTAATATCCAATATACAGTGCGGATTCCAGGCAGACAAGCTGTATTCAAGAATTGGTCTGGCAAAGATCCAGTTTGTAGTACAATGTTACTACAAACATTAACATTGTAGTTAATACCCTAGTTTGTAGTACAATGTTACCAGAGAAGAAGCTTCGCAAAATTAGGTTAACAACTCTGGCAATGCTGCTACAGTGAGCTCTGGGCTCCTTCTGCTAGGAATAAAATGGCATTGCTTTTTTAAGAATAAAGCATATTTGAACTGAGGACAAGCTAGTAGAGAGGCTGCAGCAATGTTATAATTCATCTCTATCATCATCTGATGAAGTGGAGTCAGTAAAGGAGAATATTTATAGCTCATGGTTGAAATGAGGGGTCCTTGGTGCTCTCTGATCTTGCTTGTTTTTTTTACCCTAACTAGGTAACATCATCAGTGCTAGTAAGGAATGCTGTTTGCTGTCAGTTAATATTATGGTGAGTTGCTTCTCTGCGTGGGTGGGGATGGTCTTAAAGTCACCCCAAAAAGGAGAAGGATTTCTATATGAGCTAGAGGAGCTCTTATTTTGGAAATTATACTTTACTCCTGTGATGGTGAAACCTATGGCACACATGCCAGAAGTGGCACACAGAGCCCTCTCTACTGGCATGCACGCCATCGCCCCAGGTCAGATCTTTGTGGTATTTCTTTCATGAGCTTCTGTTTCCTTGTAAACAACGAAACAAAAACTCATGAAAGAAAAAGATCTTACCTCTTGCCATGCTGCCAATACCCCGCATCCCGCAGGCCAGCTGGTCTTCGGATCTCTGCTGCGTAAGCGTGCTCATGTCCACACATAAGCGCACACATGTCCACGCATGTGCATGAGCATGCCCATGCATGCACACATTCATGCACACCTGTTCTGCCCCAGCTACGGACCCCAAAGAATGCAGCACACACAAAGTCCGTTCAAACATTGGTTTACTAAATAAATCAGTATTTTACAACAACGGCTGTTAATTAACAGCCGCCAAGAATTCAAAGAATAATAACTGAAAGCTTACTGTAGTTGGCAGAATGCCCAGAAGCAATTTGCAGGAAGCTGATAAGATAAGCAAGACAAGACACAAAGGTATGTGAATGTAGTTGTTCCCTGCAAATTGCTTCAGTCGGCATTCCTCCTTAAATAGCTAAAGGTGTGGCCAATTAGCCCCAAGCCTTACTCTTGAGGAGACCTCCTCCTGAGGAGCCACTTCTGCCTTTTGGCAGCTCTGAGTGCCTTTGCATCAAGAAGAGGCTCCTCCTCTTTGTCCTCTTCATTTAAGGGAGCTTCTGGAGGTTCTGAAGGCCCTGGCTGAATCCCTGCTTCTGGCACCACATATTCTCCAGCCTCCTCATTGTCTGACTCGAATGCCAGCTGCACAGGCTGTTGGCGCAGCACTACACCAGCCTCCTCACTGTCTGAATCAGCTACTAGCTGCACAGACCGCGTACGGGCCACAACAGTACCTTTCAGTTTGCCATGCATGCATGCAGTTTGAGCACTTGGTGTCTAAAAGGTTCACCATCACTGCTCTACTCTATAGAGATAAGTGAAAGGCTACCTTGTAAATTGTGCTATTTTTTTCTTAGTCTTTAAATATAAACTAAGTCAATAATAATGTTCTTATTTCTCTGTAAAATTGAGATATTGAGTATCTACTTCAGTATTGCTTTCCTTCCTTCAGATTGGGCAGGAAAAAAATATGAGTTTTGGGCAGTCAGGACTTGGACCATGTCTGGTCTCAATGGAAGAAAAAAAATATTGGTACCAGGTTGTGATTAGCTGGAACTATTGCATGCACTTTTGCTAGTTACTTTTGAAGAAAAATAGATTTCATATATTTTTATTGCCATCTACTCTTCCTGTCTGTCTTTATCCTCCTCTACTTACTGTATAACAAAGCTTGATTTTGTTTAGCTCTTGTGAAATTGCTCTGTCTCCCAAGGACTGGCTGAAACAGGTAGTCCCATGACTCTAAACATCAAACACAATTTTTTTCTTGCATTACAGCAAGTTGCTCTTTTCTTTCTCTCTCTTTTTTAAAGTCCCCACTCCCATTTTTAATCTAAGTATCAGAAAATCAGTAAAGATATGATATCATCCCTCTCTTACATACTGGAATTAGGGACGATGTTGGGTGAGGCACGATCCAGAAAATAGGAAGCCGATACCTAAAGCTGGTCTACAATATGAAGATTCAGAGAACCTCTGTAACAGAATTTACAGATTTTTTAGTTTTTTGCACTGTGGGTTTAGCTAATCCTGATACATTTGCTATGCTAATCTGCATGGCTCTAAGTTATCTTGCCACTGCAGAAGCAGGACATCTTGCATTTATTAGCTTTGCATATATTTGGAATACTAAAAATATTGGGGAACTTAGTTAGGTAGAATATAATTTCTTTTGAAAAAGGAGATGCTATAGAAAGAAGCAGAATTGGAGTTCTACATATTTTATCCCTGGTCACATGAATCATCATTCTTATTCGTCACTGCTCAGATGTTCATCTGGAAAACACAGACTAGTCTTCCACTGCCTACATAAAGTCTGGATGAGTAAAATTAAATTCCTTGAATTCTTCAGCTTGCATGGCCAATTTTGACAATTTTAGGACTTGAAGCAACATATTTGGAGGGCACCCATGCTCAGGGAAAGTTAAAATAGAGTTTGTCAGGTAAACCTATACAGATGCATGGTTCTCTATACATAACTGAGAAATTTATTTTTTCATAATTGGATCCTGGAAAATGCCAAGACTACGAATATTGCTGACTGGATATGCAGAAATAGGAGGCAAAGTCTGTTTTTCAGGAGTGTAAAGTAAAAGATACCAGCTTCTATTATTAAGTTAATATTTTGAAAAATTGTTGGGCTCCTGAACAGTACTATTAGTACTATATAAAATTTTGCTGGGGATTTTATTCAGTTGGTGAATCCTTTATTACGGTCAATGACCAGAATTCTATTTAAATGAAGGTAGAAATTAAAGTAACTACAAAATAAAGTAAGATAAAAATAAACAAACAACTGCAACTAAATTTCTAAATATGGTTGGTTATAAGATCAGTAAAACACAATCTGTCCACATTCAAAAAGACTGAATCACACTAGTTGTCAGCTAATACTATTAGCTGATTACTAGTCATATAACAATTATACATAAAATAAAGCTGAATGACCTGGAAATCTAGTTAATAAGGGGGGATATATAAAACATAGCTGTGCATTTTTATAAAATGGGCAGTGTAATAATACATGAAATGTATTTTCAGCCACAAGGACAGAATCTTAAAAGGGCAAGGGATTTTCCTAAACTTTCCTGAAGACAACCATTCAAGGTATATTACAACATGATTCTATGCTATGGTTAATGCTTGAACATGGGATGGATATTTGGTTTAAATATTTTGCTGCTCTGCAAAAGGCACACTGGCTAATAAAAATATCTCTAGGAAGGGTCAAGAAACCCAATTGCCTTTCTACATCTATAACACATTGTTTAAGACTTGATACTGCTTGCTAATAGACTAATATCAGTAATACCTTGTGTGCAGGGATGAAATTCACTTACCTTCCCTACTGGTTTGCTAATGTGTGTGTGCTGTGCGCGTGCTCGCTCTGCTCGCGCACACCATCATCTGCGCAAAGCCTTCTGCGCATGTGCAGAATCTTAAAATGTTGCAAAAAAAAGCAACGTCATGATGTCTGCATGGGTGGGTGGAGCCTCCCACAGCTGCTGCTACCGGTTCATCCGAGCCGGATAGAACCGGATGGATTTCATCCCTGCTCCTGTGAAAAATCATAACTGTGCAGTTACTGATAACTTTGAATTGACTGGGACAATATTAATTTATCAGCCAGGATCAAGGAATCTAGGTCTAACAGAATTTTTTTTTAAAAAAACCAAAAAACAGTAATTGTGAGCAGAATGAAATCAAACACAGCAGTTCCAAGCACTTGGAAAATAGCCTTTAGAAATTTAGATTCTATTCTCTCTAAGAGGATAAAATCTATGGAGCTTAAATAGGCAGCAAATAAGAGACGTGCATGAACTTTTCTATAAATTCTTAAAGAACAGAAAGTATAAACAATGTCCCTCAAGAATAATAAAAAGAAAGACACTAATCCTGTTGGCAGAACTTCTGCTGTTACTTAATCCAGAAATTGATATGCAAGTCCACTTTTATTTTAAAAACATTTTGTAAATAGAAAACACTGACAGATTAAATGATTTCCACATAACTAGAATTACTGAAATTCTAATAATACAGGTTTATGTTAATACATACTGTAATACTTCAGAAACAGTCCGGTTCTGGGGATCTGCCATCTACTTGAGACTTATGCTGGTTATATAGTTGGCGTTGAGTTCCAGCACTGGCTTCGTATTTTAATAATCTTTGATGTATTTACTTTAATTACATGTCAGCCGCTTATTATTAAAGTAATATTTCAGTATTGTACAAGACACAAATGGCATTCTTAATTGTTTTAATAAAACAATTTCCAAAAATACCTATTATGTTAAATACTGATAGAAACAACGGAAGGTTCCAGAGAAAGAAAAAGCGTTAAACAAAGTGAGAAGGCCTCATAGCTCTGCTTTTTTGTATATTACGGAAAAGCATCTCAGAGGTCAGGGACAATGGCTAAAAAGATTTATTTTGGGCAGGCTGGGTCACCACTACATGGAAGTTGGCAGCATCTAATGTTTCTTTGGAAAAAAAATCCTTAATGAGAGAATGATTTTAAAGATTAAAAAGGAGAGACATTTCCTTAAAACCGTATTCTGAGATGCTTAAAGCTTTGTAAGGTATATAAAATCAAGTTTCTTTTTTGAGTCAAGTCAATGTTCATGGATGCATCTGTCCCCGTTTTCTTGATCATCTTCTCTATACCGCCAGCTAAATACTAATCCCATTCCATCCTGCTTAACCTCCAAGCCTAGGCACGCTTGCAGAAATGCTGATCCCTGTTAAATTTCATATGGGACCATCTTTTTTTTAAAAAAAATCTCATTGTTATGAGGTAACATGCATTGTAAATTATGTTCTAATGCTCTATTGAAAATGAATTTGTACAGAATTGTTCAAAAACTTAATGAAATCTGTGGAGCCTTCACCAAAGAAGATTAGTCTTAAAACTTAAGCTTCCTCTATTGGCATATTCACAATGAATCTAAGATGATCTTCTCTTTTTAAATAGAAGCCTAACTGCCTTGCTGCATTAAAATTAGTAAGATCCACCCTATGCGGCAGTAGTTTTTGAATTGAATGTACAGTTTATACATGCTCTTGTGCATAGTGAGAGCCTTGTGCAAAGATAATCAAATACTGTATCTGTAACCCAGAATCTTTAATTACTTTGTACATGCTCTTTGGAACGGCTCATTCCCTAACTGTTCTAATACCAGATGAAAACCTTGCTTATTTCTCCTGATTTACTAGATGTTATTAAGTTTCTGTCAATGTATTTTATGTTAGAATGTTTCTAACATTGTTTTTACTGAGCTACTTGGGATTTTATCTATATGCTAGATTTCTGAACTGTTTGCAAGGGCATGTTTCCTATTTGTATTTTATGCCAAAATAAAATGGGAACACGAGTGAACATTAGAAGAAATTGAAGCACGGCAGATACTGCCCAAAAAGAGGTGACAAGCTCAGAAATGAGTTTTTCCTTTTCTGGCATAGAATTAACCCCACAGGCTGCCAGTTACCAGACTTGGAGAAATTAGAAGTCAGCAAACAGCTTCTGAATAATTAGTTGTCCTTATATGAACTTGCTAAGAAAATAGGTCTTCATATAAGAATGTTTCTATGATAGAACATATGTTCTATGAAACATATGTATGGTTGGTTTTACCCCTTTATTTTCGGCATAGCAATGAAGTACATATTTTTAAAGAACGGAGTGTTATATGAATACTAGAAGATAAATATTTCAAATAAAATGTAAATAGAAACACACAACTTTCCTTTATTGATTAAGCTTGGTATTTGCAGCCAAATGAACATAATCAGTTTAGCACCACCAAATTTTATTACTATAAAGACATTGCCAAATGGAAGCATTTCTCATGAAGGTTTTCAGTACAGTAAACACATTTCTATCCCTGTGGTTTTTTCAGTTGGACAGTGGACAAAGGTGCTCCTCCTTTAAAATGAGATCAGTGTAGTTTTAATTTAAGTTTAGAACATATGAAGTGCGGTTGCATGAATGAAGTATGTCTAGTTTAATGCAAAGAAAGGTGACATGATGGCAGTGTTCCAATATCTAAGGAGCTGCCACAAAAAAGGGGGAGAGTCAACTATTCTTGAAAGCACCTGAAGGCAGAACAAGAAGCAATGGATGGAAACTAATCAACCTAAAACTAAGGAGAAATTTCCTGATATTTAAATTAGTGAACGACTTACCTGAAGAAGTTGTGGGGGCTCCAACACTAGAGGTTTTTAAGTACAGATTGGACAACCATTTGTATGAAATGGTATAACATTTCCTGCTTGAGTAGGGGTTTGGACTAGAAAGCCTCCAACTCTGTTATTTTCTTATTTATGTTAAATAATGTTTGCCTTCTGCCCATAGCTATATCCTGTGATTTTCTCAGGCAAAAGTAAAAGCTTCCACAGCTGATAGGGTAGATTTGAAGGGAAAAAAAGCTCCCTTGGAATGTGTACAGGTGCTCACCAGTGGTGGGTTTCAAATTTTTTTACTACCGGTTCTGTAGGTGTGGTTTCGTGGGCGTAGCTTGGTGGGGGTGGCTTAGTGGGTGTGGCAGAGGAAGAATACTGTAAAATCTCCATTCCCACCCCACTCCAGGGGAAGGATACTGTAAAACCTCCATTCCCTCCCCAATCCATGGGAGAAAATGGGGATTTTATTGCAAAATCCCCATTTCCACCCGATCAGCTGGGACTTGGGAGGCAGAGAATAGATGGGGGCAGGACCAGTCAGGATTTTTACTACCAGTTCTCTGAACTATTCAAAATTTTTGCTACCGGTTCTCCAGAACTGGTCAGAACCTGCTGAAACGCACCTCTGGTGCTTACTTAGCACCTGTCAGCAACTCCATAAATAAAAAGCATATTTCCCCAGGATTGTGTCTGCAGCTGTGAATAGCAGCCATATGATCCTTGGGAGTGAAAATTCAGTTATTTGGAAAATTAAGTATTTCCAAATATTTAGGCATCCTGGAAGATGGAGTTCAAAATGATTGCTCAGAACAAAAATTTCTTATGACATCGGAGACTTAATTCTCTGCTGCTACTTTTGGTTTGTATAGCCAAGAGTCACATTATTCCAAAATGTGATTCTCTTTAAAATACTTAAAGTTCTATTTTTTTCTGTTGTCTATTAATACAAAAATATTAACATTATTTATAATTATAGACTGCTTTGAGAAACATTACTATTGAGGAGCAGAGTGCAAATACTGAGTTGGATCAAGAACAAAGTTTTATTGAAATCAGAAGAAATAATTATTTGATTAAGTGAAATCCCAGTGATTTCAATGGGAATTAAGTAAAAGTAATTATCTGAAATCAGTGTTTTTAAGTTCCAAGCTGATATATATTTCCAAGCTGACCACTCTCTCTCAAAATCTGGAATTTAGAGACCCTGAATTCAGTGGTATTTATTTCAATTAATTAGTATAATTAGTATTAGAATTGCTTTGATGAAGGTCCCAAAATTTAAATGTCTATTGAGATTCTCAGTCATCCAGATTATGGTTGTCCCAAAGGTGCATTTTCAAAAGACAACTGGAATTTCTTGTTTTAAATTGAAGACATTTTGCTTCTCATCCGAGAAGCTTCTTTAGTTCTGATTCAGAATTTCAGCTAATCCAATGGGTTTTTGTTTGTCTCCAGCTGTAATCTCCTTGGCCATTTACAGACAAATTTCAGATGATGTAAATGGCAGTATGTTTCAATAGCTAAAAATTAGATGCTTACAATTTCTACAAACACAGTAAATAAGAGTTAAGATTTGTACATTGCGTTATGAAAAAATGTTTTCTCAAATGTGGCAATATACTTTGCATATTCTTGGAAATCATCTGATTTTTCAAAATTATGGATGATGTTTGCATAACAATGAGGTATTGGAATTATGATTCAGTGCACATGTTCTATCCGTAAATGTATAAATAACTGTAAATAGCTTTAAATAAGAAGACATTTAATAATGATGATGATGATGATGATGATGATGATGATAATTTTATTTCTATACCGCCCTTCTCCCAAAGGACTCAGGGCGGTGTACAGCCTATTAAAAGCACAAGATAAAACATCAATTAAAATTATTAAAATTATTAAATAATTTAAAAGGAAATACATGGTAAAATAAATATATGAATGGAAAATATGGCCCTTTGCTTTTCTTGGCAGAACTGCATAATATTTACCATTAAATAAGTCTCAAGAAAGTTGACAAGTTTTTTTTTAATTGCTCAAAGAACCATCATATTTCTTTAGCAAAGCAGTTTAATACTGTAATCAAAGAAATGAAACTGAACACATTTTTCTTTCAATATGAAAGGGTTTTTTTTTGTACATATCTTAAAATATACACTATCTACTTAGGAAACTATCTTACAAGTAGTTCCTCATGGTTGTTTTACATATTTTAAGTTTCATATCTCTGTCTTCTTGCACAGAATTAGTTTGACAAAGTTAAGCATCAAATGTGGATATAGATCAGGGATGTCAAACTCGTGTCGTCATGGCAGCATCACATGACATATTGGGACTTTCCCCCTGCTAAATTGGGTGTGGGCATGGCCAGCGCATGACGCATATGGCCCGTGGGCCGTGAGTTTGACAGCCCTGATATTGATGATGCCTACCTGGTGTGAAATGCTCAACACCTGGAGTAATCATGATGCCAGTTGAGAGGTGGGGTGGCAATCAAAAAATCCAGAATGGGGACCAAAGTAGTATGAGCAAAGCCCCATTCTTTTCTATAGATGTGACATGCAAACCAAAAGGGCATGGTGTCAGAGAACCATCTTAACTTTTTTGACCCCCAGTCCATTTCCACTTGGATGCCATTGTGGAGTAAGGTGTTCAGAAAATTCCAGGCATTTTCCTTTAAGAAGCACCTAAATGAATTGGGTTGGTCTTGCATTCTTCCTACATGATGAATTTGTCAGACTGAAGTCCATAGACAACACAGCAAAATCCAGTCAAGTTTGAACCTTTATTTTCTTACACTTAATAGACAGAACTTTGCCAAAATAAAACTATAACCTTCTAATCTACTAGATATATCCTGAGATATATCATATATCAGATATATTCTATGGCAGTGATGGCTAACCTTTTTGCCGCTGTGTGCCGAAAGCGGGGGGAGCGGGGGGGTCGCAGATACGTGTGCCCACATCCATAATTCAATGCGCCCCGCCCTCCCGTGCATGCGAATGTGACCCCCCCACTTCTCCCTGCTTTTGGCACGCGATGGCACGGTGGGCCCAGTAGGCCCATTTTCCCCCCCTCCCCAGGCTCCAGAGGCTTTCAAGGAGCCTGGGGAGGCAAAAACAGCCTTCCCCATCTCCCCGCAGGCCTTCTGGAGACCAGAAACAGCCAGTTTCCCGACTTCCGGTGGGACCAGAAGGCCTGAAAATCAGTTGGCCGATGCGCACATGCACGCTGGAGCTGAGCTAGGGCAACACTCGCGCGCCCACCAATATGGGTCCACGTGCCACCTGTGGCACCCGTGCCATAGGTTCGCCATCACGGTTCTAGGGTGTGGCTACCCTGAGCCTTTTCTCCCTTTTCCCATCCAGCTCAGACCACAGAGTCTCTAAATGTGGCTTCGCTCTGGGAAAGCTCTGGGAAAGGTCTGCGTTGCCAAGTCTTTCCCACCACTCCTGCAAGTGCACATTCCATCACATTTATTCAGTGGGATGTCTAGGATGCAATGCAGCAATGTGATCCATATTTTATAACTATCTCGTTAAATTGTTTTGTTTGCCGAACAGCTTGGTCTCAATTAGTGGATAATAAATGCTTGTAATATTACAGTGATTGTAATATTCAAATTCCCACAATTCAAAGTTATAATTATATGTAAAATACATTGTAATTGGTTCTAGTTCATGCAAATAGACGATGAAAAATGTAGAAATGAACCTCATCTTTTTTGAACTTGTAGTGTTTCTTTGCTTTTGACCATTTGGTTAAGGGCACTTCTTAAAATTCCTGAAAACAATTCATGAAAATGGCAGGCAGCAGCACATGCACATGTGAAGATCAGTGCAGACTGAAGTAGCAGCTTCTGAAATCCTAACCTAGTAACCTCAATTGCATACGTGCTAGACTCAGATTAACTAATTTGTGGGATTGCATTATTCCAATTTACCTTAATTGCAAGCTATCTATACTGTCATGATAGGTTAAAAAAAATCCTTCTTGTATTTAAGAAATGGAGTGACAAACAAACAAGTAAGCATTAAATAAATTTACAGTATATTTTTCTTATGAGATAGTTCTTTTGAAGGGGTTAGCTCAGAAAAGCTGGATGTCTTTAACCTAAATGAACATGAGTGCCCCATGAGGCTAGTTCAGTGTGGCTCTCAAAGACTTTTTATACATTACTTCAAAGAGTCTCTGGTAAATCAAAAATAAAGAGCATTATACTATTGAATGTAAACATTAATGAAATTAAAAATCTTATTACAAAACAGCTATTTCTTCAGCCTCTGAGTTGGTAATGTTTTTCATTATTTAATCTTTGGTTTTATTACTAGCTTTGTATGTAACAGTTTTTCAAGATAGTTTCAAGGAGAGACTATATATGTGTGTGTGTGTGTGTGTGTGTGTGTGTGTGTGTGTGTGTGTATCTATCTATCTATCTATCTGTCTATCTATCTATCTATCTATCTATCTATCTATCTATCTATCTATGTTTTCTGAGGTTTTCGCGGGTGTTTGTATGTAGGTCTTTGGTTATTCGGGTTTTCTCCTGCGTAAAATTGGAAGTGTCTTGGCGACGTTTCGACAAAGTCTCATTCGTCATCTTCAGGCTGGTGTTCTCGGCTTCGTGCTTCCAGGAGCAATGTGTGATCGCAGCTGTTTCCTCCTTTTAACTGCCAGTGGGGGTGGGAGCTGATTGGGTGGGAGCATGGCTGTGTTCTGATTGGGTGGAGGTGTGCTTTGATTGAAATCCCAAAGACAAAATTGAGTTAGAAAACCAAGGAGTATATGAAATCCCATGCACTGCTTGTCCCACCACATACATCGGAAAAACCAACAGAAGAATAAGTGCACGCATTGAAGAACACAAGAACTCAGTCAGAAAAGAGGAACCAACTTCTTACCTGGTCCAACACTTTAAAGCCACAGGACATGATATTGACTTTAAAAAGACCAGAACTATCGCCAAAACTGAACACTTTAACAACAGAATAATCAGAGAAGCCATCGAGATAGAAAAACGCCCACACAGCATGAATAAACGAAATGATACCTCCCGCCTACCAGCCATTTGGAAACCCGCCCTTATTGACAAACGAGTCCTTAACACAAAGAATGACACCAGACCCATGCTCACGAAAACCACACAGGATATCACCACCATACTTCCACGCAAAAAGCAAACCCAGACCCACACCGATGATGAGGCACGACCACAGACCAGAAGCCAGACCAAAGCTGCATCATTGGCCAATTTAAACCCCTCCAATCCATACATGTAGCAAACTGACACCCACCACGAAGATGTGGCACGACTACGAATGCGAAGCCAAACAACAGCAATGCAGCTCACCAGCTCAAATCCCCTTGCAACTCAGACTAACCCGAGCACAGCCAAGCCCCCACCCAAACAGAGCACACCCCCATCCAATCAGAGCACAGCCAGGCCCCCTACCAATCAAAGCACACCTCCACCCAATCAGAACACAGCCATGCTCCCACCCAATCAGCTCCCACCCCCACTGGCAGTTAAAAGGAGGAAACAGCTGCGATCACACATTGCTCCTGGAAGCATGAAGCCGAGAACACCAGCCTGAAGATGATGAATGAGACTTCGTCGAAACGTCGCCAAGACACTTCCAATTTTACGCGGGAGAAAACCCGAATAACCAAAGACCTACATACATACATACATACATACATACATTCATGTTTGTGTTTCCTCCCTCCCTCCTCCCCCTCCCTAACAGGAAAATCTTTCATGTTGTCTTTCCCATTCCTTGCCAAGTAGAGAGATCCTTATGGGTAGGGCAGCCAGACCTGCCTTTCTCCTTGGCTGCCTAATGTTTCTCTCGGGAGGTCTCAGATTCCTGGCAATTGTCATTGGCCATACTTCACATGGCCTTCTCAGTGCCCATGTCTAAAGAGCTCATCTCTGTCTCAGAAGGAGTGCCTGCCATAAAGTATGAGAATGGGTGGAGGTTCCCAGTGGGTGGTACTGCTTTGGTGTGAGAGATCTTGATTCAGTTAGCCTAACCTGTCACAACTACTGCTGTCTGGTGAGTCACTTTGTTGGACTAAGATGAGGCTATCTATCCTTAGCATGTTTTCTGAATCCCAGCCTGCATGCCTCTGGTGCTAAGCATCCAGCATAGACATTATCTTCAGGATCTTGTGATCTCTAGAAAATGACTTGGAGAGCTTTAGGTTTTGAGACCCCCTTTATTGTCATTGTATATATATACACAGTATACCCATACAACAAAATTCAAAGACCAGATCCAACACACATAACAATGATGAAGTGGCAAAAAAACAAAAAAAAACCCCACCCATTCAAATGAATGAGTTCACTTAACGGCCATGAAAAAGGCTGGAACATGAGTTCCATCAATTGCAATACTTGCAACCATAATACTGGGCTCAATTACAGTTTTAAGAAGAAGTCTACCTGAATGGATATTTGATGACATCATCTGTACAGACCTGTCCAGGAAAATGAATGGCTAAAGCAATAACAGATTACTTAATGACTGTTCCCCCTTCTTTACCACTTATGTGTGAAGAAGGGCATTGTTTCTTATACTTTCCCATCAAACAACCTTCCATGCAAGCGCATGATTCTAGGAAAACCTGAAAAATTTGCTCATGGGTTTACATTGCCTATTATAACTCATTCACAAGTTAAGAAGAGTCAGCTATATTACCTGTTTGTTCAATTAGTTTTTAATTTCTTCCTAGCACCCAAATTGTTCCTTCAGGAGTTGTTCCAGGCTAATAAATAAGTACAGCACTTTTGAGCTGTTAGTAGCTGCTATTTTCATTAGATGGTTCCAGTGATTCATTGAGAAATATCCTCGCTAGATGTTCCAGGTGACCTCTTGGATGTATCCTTGCAGTTTCCTTGACAACAGTAGCACAGTGATTTGTCATTGACATATTCTGGGATGTTCTTGGTTTCTCAGTCTAGCCTACAATCCTGTTATTCTCTGGTAGTCTCCAATCCAATTGCTAACAAGGCTCTACCTTGCTTGGCTTCTGAGCCCATTTCAGGTTGGCCATGTGTTGCTATTAAGTGAGGCATTTTCATTATTAGAAAACACTTTAAAAATCCTAGCATGCGTCATTCTCGGAGGACTACTAAGTTTTTCTTGATTTGCCATGCCAGCTATTTATGTTGATTAAAAATCTACTTAGAGATGGCAGACATCAGATCTTGGAGTTACTTCAGTGATAATAATGTTCACAAGATCCCTCAAAAGGCCAGTAAGCTTGGAAGACTTTTTAAAAAACTCTTCTATTAAGTCAGGTAATAACCAGCTGCTGTTATCTCAGCCATATATTTTAGGAGATGCTATTCAGGTCATAACCATATAATCAACTAATGGCTGGTAAGGCTCTTCTTTATTAAAGTATTTAGAGAAACTTTGCCCTCCCCCCCAGTTTCATAGTGCCAACCATAAAACAATTTTTAAAAATGCTCCGATTATGTTGGGCCTACTTAGTTTTGTCGGGCAGATTGCTTGTTAATGGCAGATGTGGATGTGGGTATTTCTACATTGAAGGTTGATCAGAGATCTGGAGGTCTCTCTTGCTGGTCGTCAAGGCTGGCAAAAAAGCATAGGGCTTGCTAAAAAGAGGAATTATGTAGTAGCTCTATGTGAGTTGAAGAATATGGCAAATGTTTGTTATAACTAATCTTTGACAGATGAATTTAATTAAGCCTAGAATTACAGCTTTAAGATGTTGCAGTTGTTAAGCTGACCACCATGTGACCAGACTCAAATTTTACAACCATTTTTATGCTGTTTGTTAAGCAAATGCTACAATAGTTAAGTGAATCAGTTTTACACAATGGGTAGTTTTGCTGTTAACCAGTAAAAAAATGTAAAAAAAACCCCCATAACTATGTAATCTTGGGATGCTGAAAATGGTTGTAAAGGTGGACAGGTTGCCAAGAACCCAAAATGCAATCATGTTATCATGGAGGTGGGTGAAGTGCAGCTGTAATTACTTTGAAATTGGGTATAAGTAGCTTTTGGAGGGGGTCTGTTATTTATTTATTTATTTATTGGTTCGATTTATATGCCGCCCTTCTCTGGAGACTCAGGGTGGCTTACAATGTGTTTAGCAATAGCCTTCATACTTGCTTTTGACCCTCCTAAGCGGTGTTCTTTTATATATATATGTACAATGCCCCCACAATCCATATTTATAAATTATAAATAAATAAATAAATAAACAAACAAACAAACAAACAAACAAACAAATAAATAAATAAATACTTATATGACTTGTATGTCGAGCCGTGAACAGGCTCGCCATCACTTATGGGGGGGGACGGAGATTGGAAAAGGCAGAACGCAGCCAGAGCTGTCGGACTTACAGAGTTACAGCGACACTCACAATGACACTTCACAGCAGGAGGCAGCTACAAACAAAACCAGGAGCAGCGGAGACAACGGCAGGGAGGCGTGGCTGTTAACGTTTTCCTAAATGCGCTTCTGTGACGTGAACAGAGGCGCGGTACTGCCAAACAGCTGTGGAGGGAGGGGAATGTCCCGAGGTTCTTTTATTTGCCGGATGTTAGGTTTGCTTTATGCCAAGTTCAGATATATAGCGCCACCTGGCTGCCTCCGGTAGCGCTGACTTTATTAATTTTTCTGGCTTGTTCGTTACTTTGCCTTGCTGCTTTTGGCTGTGTTCCAGTAAAGAGTTCTGGCTACTCCTTCAAGTGTGGAGTCGTTTTTTCACCTCAAGCTTGGGCGGGACGACAGGCCGAGATTGTATTTCTGATGGGATCTGCTCTCTAGTTGAAAACTGTACAGCAAGTATCTAAGCCAGGGGTGTCAAACCTGCGTCATCACATCATCACGTGACCTAGCACAACTCCCCCCCTTCGCTAAAATGGGGGTGGGGATGGCCGACGTGTGACACATCCGGCCCATGGGCCACGAGTTTGACACCCCTGATCTAAGCTTGTCATCTTTTCCAACCTGTCAGGAAATCAGAGAACCTGTATCAATGCCATATGAAAAAGTCAAAAGAGCAGAATGCTTAAAATGTTAAGCAGAAAAAGAATAAAACAGACTAACTACCAAATCAGTTAAAAGCCAAATGAAATGGAAACTTCTCTGATCTGATTCTTTAAGGCACCTCAGTAGGGACACTGCTGCCATGACTTCTTCAAGCAGGGCATTCTGGTGCCTGTAACAGGAATAAGGGCTTATGTTTCCAGATGCCATTATCCCAATCTGATAAATACCCAATAGGGCCAGTTGGAAAAACCAGACTGTAAAATGAGGAAGAGAAGTAGAAAGGGAGTCATAAATACAAACACTGCATGCCTGGGTAGTAGAATATATGCAATCCTGTGGCTTTTCAGAATGCAGTGAGCATAACTATAAAATAAGATATAGATGAAAAAATTATTTATTTATTTATTTATTTATTTATTTATTTATATTAAATTTATAGACCGCCCTTCTCCCTGAGGACTCAGGGCGGTGTACAGCCAGAATTAAAAAACACATAATATAAACAATAAGAACAATTAAAAATAGAATAATAAATTTCGGCTCAAATTAAAAATACCAATCCCCATAAAATTTAAAATTTAAAATACTGCTTGAGCCAGCCCAGCTTGTTTGAAAAAGTAAGTTTTCAGGGCATGATGGAAGGCACTGAGGTCTGGGATTTTCCTTATCTTGGGGGGTAACTGATTCCAGAGAGTAGGTGCCCCCACAGAGAAGGCCCTCCCCTTGGGGATCGCCAGCCTACATTGTTTGGCTGATGGCACCCTGAGGAGGCCCTCTCTGTGGGAGTGCATGGGTCAATGGGGGGTCGTCTGTGGCAGTAGACGGTCCCGTAGATAACTAGGTCCTATGCCATGGAGCGCTTTAAAGGTGATAACCAACACCTTGAAAAGCACCCGGAAGACCACTGGGAGCCAGTGGAAATGCCTGGATACTTGTTGCTTTTTCCTATATAAGCAAAGTTATAAAAATAATATTTTACCAGATGTTGGCTGAAATAAAGTTGGTTTGGAAATTGAACATTAATGGTTATCTCTGTTTGGGAGGATGGGCATTCCTATGTACAAATACAATGCTTTCTGAATGACTCTCTAAGATTGTGGTTGAAGCCCTCCAAAATTCTTTGCAGGCACTAGTTTTATTCATCCAGGAATGGCTTTCTATCGCATGAAGCGTAATCCAATTTGGGATATATTATGGCTGCTAAATGCAATATGCTGATATTTTAGTGATACGTGGTATGGTAATGCCAAGGTGCATTTATTGCATAACGTTTAGTCCTTAATCATGTTAAACTGCAGCTACATTTTACTCCTAATAATGTCTTCTCGTGTGCTGATCCATTCAGTCTTAAGAACAAAGAATCCTTTGATTAAAAAGCCATAAAGATGAAACATATACTTGACAGAAGCTTTCATGGACAGGAATTAGGGGTTTTTTTTTTTGGTGTAAAAGCTCATGTCATAATGTATTTCTTAGCTTTTAAGTTGGTATGCCACAACATTATGAAGTAATAGATGAATATGACAATCTATTTGGAAATCCAGATTTTTTAATCATTTAATTAGAGTACATGGTGACTTTAAAAATATTATGACTTGCACAATATTTCATTTTCCTAATAAAAATGTGGTATATTCTTATGAATGGAGAGCAGTGGTGGGTTCCTCTCAGTTCCGCCCAGTTTGGCCAACCCGGTAGCGGTGACGATATGATGTCACTGAACGGGTTCTGCATCCCCCACCCCACCACCCTCCGTGTTATTCTTACCTTTTATTTGGCCCACCCCCAATCTATTGCTGTCTCCTGAGTCCCAGCTGATGGCTAGAGGGAAAAAACCTGTTTAAACTCTTGCTGCGGGGCTTCAAAGGGCTGTCTACAGCTGATCAGTGGTGAAAGAAAACAAATGAGAAGACTGGTGCCTTCAAAAATAAATGGGTAGACCAGTGCCTGCAAAAATACATGAGTAGATCAGTACCTGCAAAAATAAATGGGTAGACCAGTGCCTGCAAAAATAAATGGGTACACCGGTACAGCTCTGCAAGCAGTTAAAAGCCTGGTAGACCAGTACCTCTGCTAAATCCTAAAGAATTGTCACATGACCATCAAGCCACGCCTACAAAATAAGCCACGCCCACAGAACCGGTAGTAAAAAAATTTAGAACGCACCCCTGATGGAGAGGAATACAGCCGTTTATAAAATTCATTGGCTATAAGTAGAAAAACCTTCCATTTTAATTTCTTTAGTCAAGTATAAACAGGAAGAGGAAATTTAAAGCATTGAAATGATCTGTGAGGGAATAACAATTTCCCAGGAGATGATGGAAAATATTCATTCCATGATTAGGAAGGAGGTAGGAACCCTCCATTGTTTAAGGTTTTTTGTGTTCTTTCTTCTGGTGAGAGAAAGCTTGTAAAACATGCAATCTTTTAAGAATAGTGTGTCATTTGTATCTCGTGAGGCAATGATAAATGATATCTACCTTTGTTTTATTTTTGGCAAAGTACCCATAAATCTGTATAGAGATGGAATATAACTACAAGCTGACTAGAACTTACTGACATCAGGTTTCTGTTCCATCTTCAGCAAGGATAGCGATAGCATTAGCACATAGGCTTATATACTGCTTCACAGTGCTTTTACAGCCTTCTTACAGAGTCAGCATATTGCCCCCAACAATCTGGCTCCTCATTTTACCAACTTTGGGAGGATGGAAGGCTGAGTCAACCTTGAGCTGGTGGGACTTGAACTGCCGAACTGCTGGCAATCAGCAGTCAGCAGAAGTAGCCTGCAGTACTGCACTTTAACCACCGCGTCACCATGGCTCAGATAAAACTAACTCTCTGAGCAGACCTCCATTGCAGAGTAGTCATGTTTAAGTTGCCTGGAAAGTAGCTACTCTTCAGATTTATATTGAATCACACAGTTTTTCTGTTGTTTTGCTCCCTTTTCCATTGCAATTATCAGCAAGAGTCCAACTTTTTTCCCCCAGGAGCTATAAAAATACTTACTGGCTCTGGGAATGAAAAGGAAACAGTATTTAACCAAAGGTTAACTTCTTAGTCACAATGTTTCAATCTTGCTAATTGTAAATAAAGATAGCCACTGCACCTTGGTGTCTGCAATTAGAAGGGAATAACTTCCAGAACATCACTTTTTATATGTGATTTAGATTTTTCCATTGACTTATTATAAATACCTGTCACTTTTCTGAGAAATGTGGGCAGTACAACATGACATATGTCATCCCTTTACCAAGAAATTATCCTGGAACTAGAAATTTACTGTTGTATATTTACAGGTTATGGTGATTTTATAGATGTTAAGTTTTAAGAATATACAGTATATAAATGTTATTTCTGACACTAAGTATAAAGTAAAACAAAACTGATTAACTGCTGGGCTAATCTACAGTTTCTGCAAGCCAGCTGTTCGCATGACTCTACAAGTCAGGTTTTCCCAATTTGGCACCCTTCAGATATGTTGGCACTACTACTTCTAGCACAATGCAAGGATAATTCTTTGTGTTGAGCACATAGTAGTACCACCCATTGCTTTCCTACTCTTATTTGCATACCTTAAAATAGGTCTGATCTTTCCTAATTTTTCTGTCAAGTGACATAGATTCATGTACTTGCTCTAGTTTGCTGTCTTTGTGTAGGGTTTGCAATTGTTCATTCTGTTTTCTCTATCAGAGATAAACACCTTTGTCTTTGATAAGATTACTTTTTAGATCCATGATCCTTGTCACATCATATAATCTAACATTTGCTGCAAAGTATTCAGGTTCAAACCAGGGGTAAAATGCACTTATCTTCACTATTGGATTGGAAATGTGAGCGTGAACCTCTTCTGCAAATGCACAGAGGGTCAAAAACAGGACATCATGACATTCCGGCAGATGAGAGGAGTCTCTCGCCACCGGCCCTACTGGCTCACACAAGCCGGATAGATCTGGCCGAATTTCACCGCTGGTTCAAACTAGCAACCAGTGCAGCTCACAAAGCAGAAGTGTAACACGCACTATTCTAAGGGCACACATAATTATCCATGCCACTGCCATCTGAAGATTCTGGATATTTTTCAAGGACAGTCCCATGTAGAGTGCTTTGCAATAGTACAATTTGAGGTGACTAGAACAAGAAAAATTGTAAGCATGATCTGCCAGTCCAGGAATGAGTACAATTGGTGCACAAGAAAAAGCTGTGCAAAGACTCTTCTAGCAACAATTGGTCACCCGCTCATTGAGCAGAAATCATTAATCTTGGAGGACTGCCAGATTCATTAGTGCCCCCTTCTCTGTGGGGGCACCCGCCCTATGGAATGAGCTACCTCCTGGAATACGACTGATCCCGGACCTTCGTACCTTCTGCAAAGCCTTGAAGACTTACTTATTCCAGCAAGCCGGCCTAGTTTAAATGGTTTTAAATTGGGATTTTGAATTTTATAGACTTGGGTTTTAAATTGGGAGGCCGATCGATTTAATATCTTTTAATTTATCTTAATTTTTGTATTGTATGTATTTTAATTCTGGCTGTCCACCAGCCTGAGTCCCTTCTGGGAGAAGGGCAGGATACAAATTAAATTATTATTATTATTATTATTATTATTATTATTATTATTATTATTATTATTAAATCTGGAACAATGCAACCCATCCAGCAAAACTGGCCTAGTGTTCTGTCCCCTCCCTGCTTCAGAAGCCCAGACAAGCACACACACTCGAACAGGAGTATTCAGAAGTTGTTTATTTACCATCCATAAACAACAAGCTGGCAGCGAGCCCGGGAGAGATAACGACAGCTGTTGTTTTGAGTTGCCACGGCCAGTCCCTGATAAGGCTCCAAGTATTTATATCCAATACACGTTTAAAAGAAAACACTTAGCTGCTGCAGTATTTCAGGACACAAGCAGTCAGGGTAAAACTTTGTTCGTCACAAAAGCCAACAAGGTAAAGTCAGCTCCTTTTATACCTTGTGGGGCGTTGGCTTTGTGACTCATCACCTCGTGCTCGGCCCCACCCACTCCTTTGCTGAGCCCGTCTCTCTGATCGTTGCCACCTGGGATTAATCCACTCCCTCTCCTCATTAACGTCTGACTCAGAGGAGCTTTCTTCCACAGGGCTTTCAGCTGGGGCCTGGGGTGGTGCCAAACCAGACGGGCCAGGGGAGGAGGCCCTTGCCTCCTCCTCCTCTTCACTTTCGGAGGATTCTTCCTCCAGAGGTCCAGGCTCGGGAGCCGAAGACACAACACCTAGTCCTAGAACCAGTGGGCTGCAAAACCCCAAACCACTCAGTTGTGTTGGGACTCAGCTGAAATCTGTTGTTCCCCATTCACCTCTCACAACCTCCAGACACTGAGACAAGACATTCACAGCATCAGTGATAAGATAAGATAAGATTTATTGTTACTTTTTTCTGTGAACACATTAGCACACATTAAAAAAATGAAATTTTGATGCCTGTTCTCAAAAGAATATATATACATACATACATACACTTCAGATACTGTGAAGCCTCCTCCCAGAAGGTAACAAAGAAAACCAGGCATGGAGATGATGTGTAGTGTCCCTGACAATACTGTGGATCTTGGTTAAGCATTGCTTATATGCTATGTCCTGGATAGAAGAAAGTGAACTTTCAATAAGTCCTCACCACTTACTGCACACCTTCTTGTCCAAAATCATAATACCTCCAAACCATACAATAATACAATATGACAGGATGCTTTCAAGTGTCCCTCTATAGAAAGTGCTAAAGGTAGGAGAACGAAGATGTGCTCTTCTCATATGACAGGCACTATTGTGCCCGCTTTACCAGTGTCTCACTGTTGAGTGATCAAGCTAACCTGCTCATCAACTGCACACCCAAAAACGTGACACTACTAACCACTTCCATAGTTGAATTGTTACCACACAGAGGTGTATGGCTGTGCTTGTCATTTCTAACATCAACAATTCTTCTGTTTTCCCTACATTTAAAACCAGGCAGTTTTTATTGCACCAATTCATCAAACCCTCCACCTCCTCCTGGTAATCACCCTCACTGTCATCCTGAATAAGGTCTACCACTGTTGTATAATCTGCATACTTCACAATATGATTGGTGGCAACCTTGCACAACTATCATGGATCAGCAAGGTGAACAATAGTGGATTTAGGACACAGCCCTGAGGAGAACCAGTCTCAAGAACATGGTGTTAGAAATATTATTCTCAACTTGAACATACTGGGGCCTATCAGTGAGAAAACCAAGAAACCAGTTGCACAAAGGAGTATCGAAGCCTAAAAGGCCCAGTTTATCTACCAAATACTGAACTTATCATATTAAATGCTGAACTGAAGTCGAGAAACAGCATTCACACATGAGCATTTCTTTCATCTAAGTGCATCAAGCTCAGATGGAGAACATAGAAATAGCATCTTCAGTGGAACAATTTGGACGGTAGGCAAACTGAAGTGAGTCAAATGTTGGAGGGAGGCTGGATACAATAAGGTCTTTTATCAGCCTTTCAAAACATTTCATAATGATGGATGTAAGTGCAACTGGATGATAATCATTAAGTCACATATAATAATGAAGTCCTGTAATGATGAGATATTTTTATGTAAGTAGCCACAGGCTTTTGAGGAAAAGCAGGACAAGGTATAAAAGTTATAGAAGTATAAATAAAAATCAGAAGCTTTCATTTATCTGAATGTCCACAGATCTGCTATTCTTTGGGTAGGATTGCCTTGGTATTTTTCTTCCATCCTAGCCCAGTGTGGGAGAGAGAAAGAAAATAGGAGAACTTATAAAAGATTCCACCAGATGTTTTCATTCAGGAAAAATGTTCTGTCAAATTCAAATGGACTCATTCCTAGATAAATGCGTACAGCATTATATCATGAGATAATCCCAAATTGTACATCCAAGTGATACTTGCATTTAGAATGTTTCTCCTTTGTCCACAACTTTATTCTCTCCAGATATATTGGCTGGAAATTTTGAAATATAGAGTCCCAATGAATATAAAAAGGCAACAATCAGGGAAGATTGGGCTGAGGGAAGGTTAATTTGCATTAAATATCCACTTCCCCTGGTCTTTGCTTTGCAATTTTGATGCAAGTATTCATACTCAGCCTAACCTTCATTCCAAGATTGATATGAGAATAAGTATGAAGAAGAATCTTTTACTTTCCCTCAAGTGGAAGGAGGTTGAATAAGGATGTAGTCAGTGGTTACCTTAAAAGCAAAACTCTCCTGCTTGTTAGTTTGAAAAAGAAGTCTCAGTGATGCCTTTTCAACTCAACTCTCTGTCATTTGTCTTTATTTGCTTGGTCTACTACTTTGAATAGGGGCCATGCAAGCATTCTGAGGAAGGCAATTTAATGATGCTAAAGAGAACTGATACAAGTTTAGACAACTTAGACAACTTAGAACTATGCCGACTTCAGTCTGACCTAAGCATAGTACATAAAATTATTTGCCATAATGTGCTTCCTGTCAATGACTACTTCAGCTTCAACCACAACAATACACGAGCAAATAATAGATACAAACTCAAGGTAAACTGCTCCAAACTCGATTGCAGAAAATATGACTTCAGTAACAGAGTGGTCAATGCCTGGAATGCACTACCTGACTCTGTAGTTTCTTCCCCCAACCCCCAAAACTTTAACCTTAAACTGTCTACTGTTGACCTCACCCCATTCCTAAGAGGTCTGTAAGGGGCATGCATAAGTGCACCAGCATGCCTACCGTCCCTGTCCTAATATTCCTTTTTTACTTACTCTTTTCATGTATTCAAATTATGTTTATACTTTTACCTGTTATCTTATATATGCTTGACAAATAAACTTATGATTTATGACTTATGAAAAAAAAAGTTGGTTTAGACGAGTCAACAGAATGCCTTTTTAAGACTCTGTTACTGCAAATGTTGAATGCTACTGGTAGTAAATAGTGTAGTGTTTTGAGAGTGCTTTATAAAGAATGTTTCATGTCTGATATTCGCTTTTTCACATACATACTGTATGTTTTTATTCTCAAATGTTAGGGAAAGGTTAATGTACTTTTTCTGAATGATGGAAGCATATAGTAGATGGGATTGTTCTTCATCCTAAGTTTATGTACTTGAGCATTTATTACATTCTTGACTTTATTCAGAAAAGCTTCCCTTGTCTATAGAATAAATCAAATGCAAGGTTTTTTGAGAGCCTTATGATTTTTAAGTCTGTTTTATCAATTTTTTTTGAATGCATCTGGTAGGCTTCTCCAAGTCCAATACTTGAACCAGAAAATCTGTAGGCAGGCATTCTTCAGAAACCAGAAAACCAGGCATTCTTCAGAAAGAATGCCACAATCACAATAGGAAAGATCATGACAGACATTTTCATAACAAAGAGTACCTGCTACTACAAACCTTAAATTAATTTTGCAGTCTCTAAAGCATCCTAAAACTAAGCTAGAGAAACAGAAACATCTTTTATATGAGGAGGGAAAAAAATAAAGAATTTGGAAGGCAAATTTCAGCCCAGATTTGATAAAAGTCTTGAAGTGCTAAGGAAGTGCTATAGGAAAACACATCCTCTATCTGCACAGTGAACTGTTAGTGATACTGATAACTCTGACGAAAATTAATTTATAGTTTACAAAAGCCTCTAATTATTTATTAATAAGTTAATAATCTATCAGACCGTCAAACTGGAGGAGTGTTATAGTTATAAGTAAAACCAGGCAAATTTTACTTGTCCTTTAACTGTTCTCACATTGTCTCCAATTAGTTGGGGAGTTATTTTTAAAAAGTTTCTGACAATTTCTAGTGCTTAGCCTGTTAGAGAAACGGACTGTCCTTCCCACTCTGGTCAGTTTTAAGGGAGGTGGAGGGAATCATATTGGCTTCTAGATTTGCTTCTTTAAAAAAACAACAACCTTCTCTTCCCTCTTCACTAGAAGAAGTAGCTGAAGGTAGTATGTCATAACTATAAACGAATGTGGTGTAAGTGGATTTATTATTATTTTAATTGGTAAATGCATTTCATTTAAGAGATGTGAGCCATTAAGTGATGGTTCCAATTTGATTTCTTCTTAAAGCTCTTTTTTTATTGTTAGGGCTCTGCTAGCGGGGAAAATAATTTGCTACATACTGTATACGTGGGAAAAGAAGCTTTCTGAAGACTGCTGGAGTTTCCCCTTTTAAAACGTAGCCTTTCATTTATTTGTGACCTAGAAACAGTGCAAAGCATGTCCTAATGGTGTAAAGAATAGCACACTTTTGAGTTGTGAGATTTGGCATGAAGAGCAGACTGCATGGGATTTCAAGTGTATGATACCTACAGTGTCTCCAGATTATATTGCCAATCACATTGCGCCCATGCTAAAAGATTTTTTTCTTTTTCTAGACATATCATATCACACTTTCAAGAAACATGTAAGAAATATTAATATTTTTATAACTATTATAGAAATATAAATAATTATTTAAAATAAATAACTGCAGAAGTAAATTGGTGAATGATTAGTTAAGATCAAAGAAAAAAAAGAACATTGATTTCTAATGATCCAAAAATGGATGCAGAGATTTCTAAATTTAATGTCTTGTTATATGAATAAAAGGATTTCTGATAGTAAAGATGAGGCAAAAGGCAGGTACTTGAGCTTCTAGCAAGTAGAATAGATGGGATTTGTTTAGATAGACAAATTATTGCATATAGAATGGATTTATACTATTAGGGGCATCTGTCAGATTTGTATTGTATGTTTACTTTTATTGCTTTACTTCCAGTAAACCACTTTTGATTGCTATTTGTTAGTAGAAGCATTAGTTGGCGTGACTGAATTCTGACTGCAAAAATGAAGTGGTGTCATTTAAATTAGAAGTATGTAAACATTCAGTTTAGAGATTTTAAGTGAAGGCCATTTGATGAAACCTCTCTTCCAAAATGTCAGATCAAATTTATTGCCTTTTTCCCCAAATAATTTTATTAAGAATTATACATGTAAAAAATAAAAGTCAATGCAAACCACAAAAAATACAAACAAACCAAAAAAACCCAACAAAAATGGGAAGGTTAAAAAAAGAAAAGAAAGAAAAACAGGAAAAGAAAAAAAATAATTTTGCCCTCCATCCCAGCAAGTCAAAATAATCTTAATAATAATTTCTCTAAATAAGACTTAATCTCTTTTCTTTCTATAGTTCAACATTTAGGTAAGGAAAACAAAATCAAAATGCTAAGCCAATAAATTTTTATTAGCAAAATTTCAATAAGGGCAACCAGATATAATTATTTTCTTCTTTTAACCCTGATCAAACAAGCCAATCTTATAAATCTTCCCTGATTTTTAAAGATATCCTTTGACTCTTTCAAAAACAAAAACAAAAAAAAATGTCCCAGGAGTAATTTGCTGCTCATGTGTGTTTCAAAGTGAAAATCCTTTAGAACTTTAACAGATTTCTTTTGTATCCGTAAGTAAAATTTATTCTTTTGTATGCCACTTCTAAAAAATGTTCTTCTAAGTGTAAGTAGTGCTCTTTTGGTTATCCAGAGTGAAGAAAAATATCCAAATCAATTTCTTGATGTAATGTCCACTCATCTCTGTAGGCAATAAGTCATCTATCAGATATAGTATAGTATAGTATAGTATAGTATAGTATAGTATAGAATAGAATAGAATAGAATAGAATAGAATAGAATAGAATAGAATAGAATAGAATAGAATAGAATAGAATAGAATAGAATAGAATAGAATAGAATAGAATAGAATAGAATAGAATAGAACAGAACAGAACAGAATAGAACAGAATAGAACAGAATAGAATTTTTTATTGGCCAAGTGTGATTGGACACACAAGGAATTTTTCTTGGTGCATATGCTCTCAGTGCACATAAAAGAAAAGATATCATAAGAGATATCTAAAAGAATCATAAGATACAACACTTAATGATAGTTGTAGGATACAAGCAAATCTATTTATATTACGTTTAAGTTTCCTTACAAATTAGTTTAATAAGCATCCATTACAACTCTTTCTTGTTTTGCAACTTCATAAGAACATATTCTGTCAATTTCATCAAGTATCTGATCCATTCTGTCCAAAAGCTTAACTGAAAAGTACTCTAACTTTGTGCTAAGGATTTCTGCTCCATTTTCTTTATCCCTGGCTCTAATGTACAGCCTTCAAGGTCTCTTTATAAAAAAATCAACCAAAAGAATCTCAATTTCCCATAAGAAAGTATCTTTTAAATAATTCAAAGCTATAATTCCAAATCCCTCTGGCACCTTAATCCATTATTAACTTTCCAAAATCCTTATACTAAGCTGATAGTCTAAAAATCTTATATTTTTGGAACCTCCAAAATCAAATTTAAACTGTTAACTTTTACGAAGAAGTAAATTCACCCAACAAATGCAGTAGAAACTTGCCAATCTAAATGGTTTTAAACTTGCCAATATATAAATTAATAAAGAAAATAATCAAAAACAGCAATTAAGATATAAGGCATTAAGATATTGAGATATATAGGTAGTCCTTGGTTTACTACCATAACTGAACCTGGAGTTATAAGTCATGATGGTTGTTAAGTGGGCCACCATAGGATCATGCATGATTTTATGAGCTTTTTTTGCCATGGTCATTAAACAGCATAGTGGGAGGTAAGCAAATGCTGCAGTCATTAAGCAAATAACATGGTCATTAAGCAAACCCATTTTCTTCAATGGACATTTTTTTTATTGGAAACTGGAAAAAAACACTGGAAACTAGCAAAGAAGCTGAAAATTTTCATTTTTCTATACTGTGTTTTTATTGTGAGCGAGCAGGTGGCCATATAAATTTTTAAAATAAATACATGAATAAGATTGCAACACACTACGAACAACTAAGTATAAATCATTCATAAACTGACCATAGAAATAATAGTTTCCATGAGGCTATCCAGAATGATGTAATAACCTCAATGATTTCTCCTTTGTTCCAGAGAAGTTACACTAGCTTGGATCCAATATACAGTGATAATTCCTCTTGCAGAGCTGTCTTGCTAGCTAACAAAAACCAAAAAGGAGCTAACTCACCATGGCTCATACAAGGAATCAAATTGAACTTGTTGCCTTGAATTGATACGGACAGTCAGGATAATTTTGTTGTATGTGTAACTTTTTTTTTCCTGAATTGATTTTAGGACACTGAATTTATTTGTTAAATCCATTTGGATGCTCAAAATGGAAGGCAGCCATGAATTGGATTACACATCAGAAACCATTATTTGAGTTCCACTTCACTGACAATTTGGGCCAATTACCCCTTCTGAATAGCATCTCAAAATTGTCATCTTTTAGAACACTATTTTTGGGGGTAGACTAATGAGAGGAGTGAAGAGGAAAGTATTCTGGGAGAAGGGCGGGATACAAATTAAATTATTATTATTATTATTATTATTATTATTTATTATTATTATTATTATTATTATTATTATTATTATTATTGGTCAGATATTGTTAGTAGGTGATGCTCCTACAATTCAGAACCTAATCAAGTGTACTGAATCCCAGCAACTTGTTGAATGCAGTTCTTTTTATGCGTGGCTGTGGTCATTTTTACTCAATAACCCTTGTCATTTCTTTTCAGAAACCCTTGCCAATTTCATTGGCAATCTAATCCCGCTTCTGTAATCATAGTCTGAACTTTTATGTAAAAGACAAAGAATTACTTAAGCTCAGTTCAATTTCTTGTAGCTACAATGGCATATTCAATATGGTTATATTCAAACATTATAGGGTTTCCTGCTCAAGCCAAGAGCCAAGGTGGTGCAGTGGTTAGAGTGCTGTACTGCAGCTACTTCAGCTGACTGCTAGTTCAGCAGATCAGTGGATCAAATTTCACCGGCTCAAGGTTACCCATCCTTCCGAGGTAGGTAAAATGAGGACCCAGATTGTTGGGGGCAATATGGCTTAGGACCCGGGTACTTACGGGACCGCCTACTACCACCAATAGCCTCCCACCGACCGGTACGTTCCCATAGAGAGGGGCTCCTCTGGGTGCCGTCGGCCAAACAATGTCAGCTGGCGGCCCCCAGGGGGAGAGCCTTCTCTGTGGAGGCACCCAGTATCTGGAACGAGCTCCCCCCAGAGTTACGGAGGATCCCGGATCTTCGTGCCTTCCGCTGTGAGTTAAAAACTTTCCTGTTCCACCAGGCGGGCCTGGCCTAATTCTTCCCTTTTCCCCTTCTGTTGTAAAATAATTTAGAAATTTTAAATTGTAATATTTTAATTTGGGGTTTTAATATTGTAAATTTGGGATTTTAAATATTGGGGCCAATGTTTAATTCGGTTTTATTTGGCTTTTAAATTTTGTATATATGTTTTTTATTTATGGCTGTTCACCGCCCTGAGTCCCCTCGGGGAGAAGGGCGGTATATAAATTTAATAAAATATAAATATAAATATAAATATAAATATAAATATAAATATAAATA